>OY726527.1:54576775-54694275 GCA_963383655.1 Bathymodiolus septemdierum
TAAAAAGCTATTTTAAGAACGGTAATACACATCCAGGACGGATAGATATTCCTCATGAATATTAATGAATTCCGAATCACCTATACACTTCCCACGTACCTATGTAAAGTCAAGCATCGGAATAACATTGATCAATCGTATGTTTATGTTGACAACTTTTGAGAAAAATGTCGTTGCTTAATTTTAATTTTACAGTCAGAAAAGCGGAAAAACGGAAAGCGAACGATGGGCCAACTGTTCCTGAAACTCCCAGAAATAAAGATCGTAAGTATGAGGGAGAAACGAACGAGAACATTTCAAAACTCTGGATAGATAAATTTCCTTGGGTCGTCTTTGACGAGAATGCTCAGGAAATGTACTGCAAGTACTCTAGAAAATTTCCACACTTGTCAGATGGGTGATTTTAAAAAAAATGAAGACTTTTCATTTTCAGAGAATAATTTGAATATTGAATGATATGAAAGAAAGGTAAATATCTTAAAACAAGCACAATGGTAACACTTATCTTCATGAAAAGTGTCATGGAGATTGCTCTTCCAGTTAAAAAGTTATCCTCTAAAAAGTGGTCAAATTTGTCAGGAGTGTGACGTTTTAGCGTGACAAACTTTAAATTGCCTTAACTTACCTCGATGATAGAAAAAATAAAATAAAAAATATATTAAAGAAAGATGGTATTCTATAATTTCGTACCATTTTACTTCAAATATCTAGATGCTTTGTGACCCTATGATTTTGCGACAAAAAGTTATTCTATTTTTTAGATTAGTGTACATGAATAAATTTAACTTGGAAAATTGTACAAATGTCAAATTAAACCTTAATAGTTTTTCATTGTTGAGACTAATTAGTTCAGAAAAGTCAAAATATGTTGTAAAAAAACATTATTTATAATAATTTAGTAGTATTAGACTGGATGAATATGATAGTTGTAAAATTGGGCTTGCATAAGGAGAGACACAAAAAATGTCAGGAGTGTGACATTTGATCTTAGTTGTATAGTACTATGTTGTATGCTTTAATAGTTCACAATTTTCTTTATTTTCCAAAAGCTCCAGACCCAATCAAAGAAAAAAGTTGGAAATAGCTCTGATATATAACATATCATATCTAGGAAATCAAAATAACTAATGTCAGGAGTGTGACACTTTTAATGGGCGATACATTTTAAATAAAAAAAATAAATAAACAATGCTTCTACAAACTTCCACAATGTTTTCAATTTAATTACATATAAACAATAAGTAATAATTGTAGTATTTTTGTATATTGCAAGACACCTTTCTCATAATAAGTGATGATAAAGGGTTATATTTTCTTAAAACATGTCAAAATATGGATTTTTTTCTAAGTGAAAAATTGATGTATGTTGCTTTAGATAAACAGAATACTTACTTTAATATATCTTGCCTTTCATAAAACATTTTCATTCTTTTGATATAGCATTTTTGAAAATTTATCAATAATTTTTCATTCAACAGTAATATGTCACACTCCTGACATAAAAACATTAAATGTCGATTGCAATTGCAGTAGGAAGTTTTTTTGCAGAGTAAATTATTGAGAAACATGGGAAAACTAATTTGAAAACCACTAAAAAGTAATTTTATACTAAAAAAAGATGATCTATTACTAGTTTTAATAAATTTCAAATTCATTTTAACCATTTTTGATGAGATAAATTCCTAAGGGAACAACCATTTAACTTGAAGGGGGGGGGGGGGGGGGGGGGGGTTATGTTTTTTTTTCTAAAAGAATATTCAGATTCCCAATGTTGCTGAAAAAAATATTCTGATTTTGGTGGAAGAAAAAAAAAAAATATGATTCAGAGTTTTTGTCATATAACATAATGTTAAATTCTGGGGAAAAAAATTCGCGCTTTGCGCAACAAAAAGTAAAATATTCTATCTCTTGTGTTGTCCGAAAAAAATTTTCTGAACGAAACAAAAAACCATAACCCCCCCCCCCCCCCCCCCCCCCCACCCTTTCAAGTTAAATGGTCGGTCCCTAAAGGGCAAATAATTAGCACACTAATCATTAGAAAAAAAATTGAATCTTCTTTTAATATTTACTGTTAACTGTAAGAAATATAAGCTTTTGAAGAAATATAACTTTTAGTTTGGAAAGAATAAGTTGGTTATATTATTTTCAGCTCAACAGGTTTATTTTCGAGAGGGGGTCAGGAGTGTGACAATTTTATTTAAGAAATAGATTATTTTGTAAGCATATAGCCTCCATAAAGCTGCTTGTAATTGTCTCGGGGAATTATTTAATTCTCAATAAGCACTAGACTCTTGAAAAGATGTATAAATGGTTGAAATTTGAGTTGTCATTTTTAGCTCACCTGACCCAAAGGGTCATGTGAGCTATTGCCATCACTTGGCGTCCGTCGTACGTCGTAAACTTTTTCAAAAATCTTCTCCTCTGAAAGTACTAAACCAATGGAAACCAAACTTGGTCTGAATATCACTAGGGTGTCTAGTTTCAAAATTGTGTCCGGTGATGCCGTGCACCAACCAACATGGCCGCTGTTACTAAAAATAGAACATATGGTAAAATTGCAGATTTTGGGTAATAACTCAAAAACCGTTAATAATATCAAAAATCTGACATGGGGTAAAAATGATCAGCACATCAAGATCTACCTACCCTGCAATTTTGAAGTAAATCTGATTGCCCATCTTGGAGTTATTGCCCTTTTTTCATCAAATTTGTAAAATTTTAATACTTTTCGTCTTATATTTCAAAAACTATAAGAGATAAAGGTTAACTTTAAATTGCAAAAATGTGCGGCATATCAAGATCTACCCACCCTGCAATTTTGAAGTAAATCCCATTACCCGTTTTGGAGTTATTTCCCTTTTTTCATCAAATTTTCTAAATTTTAATACTTTTCGTCCTTTATTTCAAAAACTATAAGAGACAGGTGGTAAGTTGAAACTGCAAACATGTTCAGCATGTCAAGATCTACCTACCCTGCAATTTTGAAGTAAATTTGATTACCGATCTTGGAGTTATTGCCCTTTTTTCATCAATTTGTTTTTTAATTTTAATACTTTTCGTCTTATATTTAAAAACTATTTAGAGATAGATGTTAAGTTTAAATTGCAAAAATGTGCAACATGTCAAGATCTACCTACCCTGCAATTTTGAAGTAAATCTCATTACCCATTTTGACCGATTATGCAAATTAGAAAAAAGGGGGGATGAAATTAAAAAAAAATCTTCTCCTCTGAAACTACTGAGCCAATCTCAACCAAACTTTGCTGAAATGATCCTTAGGTGGTCCCCTTTCAAAATTGTGTCCATCAGCGCCGTCCTGTATCCAAGATGGCCACCATTACTAAAAATAGAAATTTTTTCAAATGGCCAAAACTGCTCTATTTTAAGCTAGAAAGTGTCCAAATTTGAACTGTATAAGCATAATGATGAGCTTTTTAACATATATTACGGGATTTTTAATGAACTTTGAACTTTTGCCTATTTTGATCGACTATGCAAATTAGAAAAAAGGGGGGATGAAATTAAAAAAAAACTTCTCCTCTTAAACTACTGTGCCAATCTCAACCAAACTTTACTGAAATGATCCTTGGGTGGTCCCCTTTCAAAATTTTGTCCGTCAGCGCCGTCCGGTATCCATGATGGCCGCCATGACTAAAAATAGAAATTTCTTCAAATGGCCAAAACTGCTCTATTTTAAGCCAGAAAGTGCCCAAATTTGAACTGTATAAGCATAATGATGAGCTTTTTAACATATATTACAGGATTTTTAATGAACTTTGAACTTTTGCCTATTTTGACCGACTATGCAAATTAGAAAAAAGGGGGGATGAAATTAAAAAAGAATCTTCTCCTCTGAAACTGCTGTGCCAATCTCAACCAAACTTTGCTGAATTGATCATTGGGTGGTCCTCTTCCAAAATTGTGTCCGGCATTTCAGAACACCGACCAAGATGGCCGCCACAGTCGAACTTAATTTAACATAGGACCCTATGGGAAATTCCCATAAAAATCTTTTTGTCTGAAACCATTTGCTCAATAAGAACAAAATTTTGATGAAATAGTCATTGGATGGTTCTCTTCCAAAAATGTGTCTGGCGGTTCAGCCCTTCGATCAATTTTTTTTTTATCTGCAATTTTGAAGTAAATCCGATTACCCATCTTGGAGTTCTTGCCCTTTTTTCATCAAATTTATAAAAAAAAATTAATACTTTTCATCTTATATTTCAAAAACTATAAGAGATAAAGGTTAAGTTTAAATTGCAAAAATTTGCAGCATGTCAAGATCTTCCTACCCTGCAATTTTGAAGTAAATCCCATTACCCATTTTGGATTTTTTGCCCTTTTTTCATCAAAATGTTCTCAATTTTAATACTATCATCTTGTATCTCAAAAACTATTAGAGATAGAGGGAAAGTTTACACTGCAAAAATGTTCAGCATGTCAAGATCTACAAAAAATTTCCCACAGTTAAAAATATGCGACAACTGTGAAGAGTTATTCCTCTTGAAATGCATTTTTTTGTTGACTCACTGCTTTTGGTTACTCAAATAATCAAAGGGAAGCAACTCTATTACGAAATGTGAAGAAGGAAAAGCTAAATTTTGAGAATCATTGACATATATGTTTTTTTACAGCAATATTGATAACTTACATTAAAGGGGGAACCCCTGCCCACATTTTTTTGTAGAAGGGGTCTGCAATGACGAAGGCTACATTTGTTAATTTTTTTTGCCGAAGTTATCAAGTTTTATTGACTGATGTTGTTATTATACCCAGGTGAGCTATACAGGCTCCTGGGAGCCTCTAGTTTATAATTATTAAAGTATTACGTAGAATATGATAAAATATGATTGAAATAACATCATAACAATGCAAAAATGAAATATATTCAAGGGAAACCTTTTTTCAGTCAAAATAGATTATGTACTACTACTTAAAAAGTTATTGTGACCAACAATGATTGCATTTAGCTTGATATTTGGTGTATTTATCTTTTAGAAAAAGGTGTCGGGAGTGTGACAAAACATCAAAAAATGGACAGTATTTTCATTTGGTTACCTCTAGTTTATACCACCAATGATCAACTTAACTTAACTTTTGTTATATTTATTAGGCATATATAAATAATTGATTTACAACTATTAAGCCACATTAGATCATATTTTTTATGCTTGTATGAAAACTTTAATTACCAGATTTTTTAAAATATACAGTAAAAATAGTGTTTCTTTGATATACTGAAACTGTTTTCTCATGATATATACAAAGTTTGGTACCAAAATGTGCCTTTTTCATATCATTATCAAATGGAAATACATTTAGGTCTTTTACCATACCCCAAAAAAAATGATACCTCTGAGGAAGTAAGTCTGTATTTGTTATCATTTTAACACTTTGTTGCTAATAAAAGTTGAATTTTTTTTTTTTGTCTTCATATATTGCACTGAGCAACTGAATCTGAAAAATATATTATATTGACATTATTTTACGACCAAAATTATGTCAATTTGTCCAATTTGAAATTTCACCCTCTATGTCACACAAAGTCTTCATTTTTAGTTCACATGGACCAAAGGTCCAGGTGAACTATTGCCATCACTTGGCGTCTGTCGTCTGTAAACTTTTCACATTTCAAGCTTCTTCTCCGAAACCACTTGGCCGATTGGAACCGAACTTAGCAGGAATGTTCCTTGGATGGTCCTCTACAAAGGTACTGTTTTTCGTTCCAGTCGGATATTCAATATGGCTGCCAGGGCCAATAATATGCTCTGATTGGCTGAAATTTCAAAGATCTTCTTCTCTGAAACTAATGAACTGACTGAACCCAAACTGTAAATGAATGATCATTGGAATGTCCTTTACAAAGTTACTGTTTTTTATGCCGATCGGAAATCCAAGATGGCCACCACCGCAGGACATAGATTAACATTGGACCCTATGGGAAAATGTTCAAATGCCTTCTTCTCAGAAACTACAAATATGATTAAAGCCAAACTGTACATGAATGTTCATTGGATGGTCCTCTACAAACTGTACGTTTTTTGTTCCGATATGAAATTCAAAATGGCGGCTACGGCAGGACTTAGTTTAACATTGGACCCTATGGGGGAAATGTTTCAAAACGTTTCTTCTCTGAAACCACTAGGACAGTTGAAACCAAACTGCCCAGGAATGATCATTGGAAGGTCCTCTACAAATTACATGTTTTTTATGCCGATCGGAAATCCAAGATGGCCGCCACCGCAATACATAGATTAACATTGGACCCTATGGGAAAATGTTCAAATGCCTTCTTCTCAGAAACTACAAATATTATTAAAGCCAAACTGTACATGAATGTTCATTGGATGGTCCTCTATAAAATATACGTTTTTTGTTCCGATATGAAATTCAAAATGGCGGCTACGGCAGGACTTAGTTTAACATTGGACCCTATGGGAAAAATGTTTCAAAACGCTTCTTCTCTGAAACCACTTGGATAATTGAAACCAAACTGCCCAGGAATGATCATTGGAAGGTCCTCTACAAAGTGTGTGTTTTTTATGCTGATCGGAAATCCAAGATGGCCACCACCGCAGGACATAGATTAACATTGGACCCTATGGGAAAATGTTCAAATGCCTTCTTCTCAGAAACTACAAATATGGTTAAAGCCAAACTGTACATGAATGTTCATTGGATGGTCCTCTACAAACTGTACGTTTTTTGTTCCGATATGAAATTCAAAATGGCGGCTACGGCAGGACTTAGTTTAACATTGGACCCTATGGGGGAAATGTTTCAAAACGCTTCTTCTCTGAAACCACTAGGACAGTTGAAACCAAACTGCCCAGGAATGTTCATTGGAAGGTTCTCTACAAATTTTATGTTTTTTATGCCGATCGGAAATCCAAGATGGCCGCCACCGCAATACATAGATTAACATTGGACCCTATGGGAAAATGTTCAAATGCCTTCTTCTCAGAAACTACAAATATTATTAAAGCCAAACTGTACATGAATGTTCATTGGATGGTCCTCTATAAAATATACGTTTTTTGTTCCGATATGAAATTCAAAATGGCGGCTACGGCAGGACTTAGTTTAACATTGGACCCTATGGGAAAAATGTTTCAAAACGCTTCTTCTCTGAAACCACTTGGATAATTGAAACCAAACTGCCCAGGAATGATCATTGGAAGGTCCTCTGTTATTTATGCCGATCGGAAATCCAAGATGGCTGCCACCACAGGTCATAGTATTAACACAGACCCATATGGGGAAAATACAGAAATATATTCTTCTGTGAAGCTATTGCACTGATTGAACCTAAACTGTGCATCAATCATTGGAAGGTCCTTTACAAACTTTTGTGTTTTTTATGTTGATCGTAATTCCAAGATGACTACCACTGCAGGACATAGTTTTTACATAGGACTAATTGGTTTTTTTTATTACCAGGTGAACGATACAGGCTCTTGAGAGCCTCTGGTTTTGAAAATCACCCATATGTGAAATACAAGTTTAAAATGGACTTGACATGGGTGAAAACAATAGAAATATTAATGGTTGTAAAACTTTTGCTGCATCAATTGCACAAACTTTAGTTGACAAGCAAGTAAAATTTCAAATTTTATCCTACAAATTGGGACTTGGCAAATCACTGACCAGACTTGGGTTAAAAAAGTTTAAAAAGCCCTGGGGTTGGTCCTGCCCAAAAAATATTTCAACCCCTGAACAATGTGGTAGGTAGGAAATAAACAAAATGACAGAAACTGATTTAATCAGAGAATAGGTAAACATTGCAATGTTCACTAAATTGATAATTCAATTAAAATCAGATTGAATTTCTTTTACCGTTCTCATGATACGATTTTCATCAGACTGTCGATGGAAATAGAAAGCCAACCATGTGAACGAATTTTGAAATGAATTTTTTTATTCGACTTTTGTGTTAACATCATAAGATTTTTGCCGAAACATTTCACAAGGAAATATCTGATGGAAAATCGGACCTGTACGCATGACGGTTCCGCAGTTACTTTTGCAGCAACCTGTCATATTAAAAAATTATTGAACTTCGTCCTTAAAAAAATGTGCATGATTTCTACAGCTATTGTCAGAAAAAATCTAGAGATTTAAAAGAAGTTGCTAACGGATACGTGATGCCGTAATGAATAATGGGATCGATTTTAACTTAATTGAAGGTTAATTTACTATTAACTAATAGACAGTCTATTTGACAGTCAAGCAACGCTATTAACTCATACTATTAACTAATTTACTATTAACTAATAGACAGTCTATTTGACAGTTAAGCAACACTATTAACTCATACTATTAACTGATAGACAGTCTATTTGACAGTCAAGCAACACTATTAACTAATTTACAATTAACGATTTAATTTACTATTAAATCTTAATTCACTATTAACTTAATTGACGTTTGTGCAACCCAGTCCTGCATTTCTTAATAGTGAAGAGCATTGATTTGACTTCAATATGACCACACCCCTGTTATATCAGGGATCACCAAACCATTTGAAGTGGGTCACCCGGTCGGTGACTGTTTCATCCTGATTTCAAGGAAATCACTCTATTCACGCCATAAGGCTACATTTTAGTCACCCTGTCTGTCTGAAAGTTAGTATTTTTTCACCTTTTATCATACTTCTTTTTCGATATTCAAGTGTAAGGAGCTCATATGACCTTGGAACCTGTTCATGGCGAAGTGCACTCGATACAACATTATGTGATAAAGTTTGTCACTTGACTTGCAACAGGTCTGTAGTTTTCTCCGGGTACTCAGGTTTTCTCCGTCACGATATAACTGAAATATGGTGTTAACACCATAAACCCAATCCTAAAACTGGTCTTGAAATTTGACATAGAGGGTTTGAGAATCAATATTTTATTCCCAACTTGTTGATCGTATCATTGTTATGTTGATCGTATCATTGTTATGTTGATCGTATCATTGTGCATCACATTTGTTTTGTGAAATGTAGGAGGACATGCAGGAGAAGAAACTTTAAAATATATACAAGTTTTTCGGAAGTCTCCCAGATTTTCCTTCACTTTGCCTTTAAATCAACTGAGAGAGAATTCATGTCTCCCTGACTTTACAGATAATTTTTTTTTATTTCCTTCACTTTGCCCATAAGTGAACTGAGAGAGAATTCATGTCTCCCTGGCTTTACTGATAATTTTTTTTTCTTCACTTTGCCCATACATTGTAAGTGAACTGAGAGAGAATTCATGTCTCCCTGACTTTACTGATAATTTTTTTTTTATTTTCTTCACTTTGCCCATACATTGTAAGTGAACTGAGAGAGAATTCATGTCTCCCTGACTTTACTGATAATTTCTTTTTTATTTTCTTCACTTTGCCCATACATTGTAAGTGAACTGAGAGAGAATTCATGTCTCCCTGACTTTACAGATAATTTTTTTTTTATTTTCTTCACTTTGCCCATACATTGTAAGTGAACTGAGAGAGAATTCATGTCTCCCTGACTTTACTGATAATTTTTTTTTTTTTTTTCTTCAGTTTGCCCATACATTGTAAGTGAACTGAGAGAGAATTCATGTCTCCCTGACTTTACAGATAATTTTATTTTTATTTTCTTCACTTTGCCCATAAGTGAACTGAGAGAAAATTCATGTCTCCCTGACTTTACTAATAAATTTTTTTTCTTCACTTCGCCCATACATTGTAAGTGTACTGAGAGAAAATTCATGTCTCCCTGACTTTACTGATAATTTTTTTTCTTCACTTTGCCCATAAGTGAACTGAGAGAGAATTCATGTCTCCCTAACTTTACTAATAAATTTTCTTTCTTCACTTTGCCCATACATTGTAAGTGTACTGAGAGAAAATTCATGTCTCCCTGACTTTACTGATAATTTTTTTTTCTTTACTTTGCCCATACATTGTAAGTGAACTGAGAGAGAATTCATGTCTCCCTGACTTTACAGATAATTTTTTTTTATTTCCTTCACTTTGCCCATAAGTGAACTGAGAGAGAATTCATGTCTCCCTGGCTTTACTGATAATTTTTTTTTCTTCACTTTGCCCATACATTGTAAGTGAACTGAGAGAGAATTCAGGTCTCCCTGACTTTACAGATAATTTTATTTTTATTTTCTTCACTTTGCCCATAAGTGAACTGAGAGAATTCATGTCTCCCTGACTTTACTGATAAAAAAAATTTCTTCACTTTGCCCATACATTGTAAGTGTACTGAGAGAAAATTCATGTCTCCCTGACTTTACAGATAATTTTATTTTTATTTTCTTCACTTTGCCCATAAGTGAACTGAGAGAGAATTCATGTCTCCCTGACTTTACTGATAATTTTTTTTTCTTCACTTTGCCCATACATTGTAAGTGAACTGAGAGAGAATTCATGTTTCCCTGACTTTACTGATAATTTTTTTTTTATTTTCTTCACTTTGCCCATACATTGTAAGTGAACTGAGAGAGAATTCATGTCTCTCTGACTTTACTGATAATTTTTTTTTTTTTCTTCAGTTTGCCCATACATTGTAAGTGAACTGAGAGAGAATTCATGTCTCCCTGACTTTACAGATAATTTTATTTTTATTTTCTTCACTTTGCCCATAAGTGAACTGAGAGAGAATTCATGTCTCCCTGACTTTACTGATAATTTTTTTTTCTTCACTTTGCCCGTACATTGTAAGTGTACTGAGAGAAAATTCATGTCTCCCTGACTTTACAGATAATTTTTTTTTTATTTTCTTCACTTTGCCCATAAGTGAACTGAGAGAGAATTCATGTCTCCCTGACTTTACTGATAAATTTGTTTTCTTCACTTTGCCCATACATTGTAAGTGAACTGAGAGAGAATTCATGTCTCCCTGACTTTACTGATAATTTTTTTTTCTTCACTTTGCCCATACATTGTAAGTGAACTGAGAGAGAATTCATGTCTCCCTGACTTTACTGATAATTTTTTTTTCTTCACTTTGCCCATACATTGTAAGTGAACTGAGAGAGAATTCATGTCTCCCTGACTTTACTGATAATTTTTTTTTTATTTTCTTCAGTTTGCCCATACATTGTAAGTGAACTGAGAGAGAATTCATGTCTCCCTGACTTTACTGATAATTTTTTTTTCTTCACTTTGCCCATACATTGTAAGTGTACTGAGAGAAAATTCATGTCTCCCTGACTTTACTGATTATTTTTGTTTTCTTCACTTTGCCCATAAGTGAACTGAGAGAGAATTCATGTCTCCCTGACTTTACTGATAATTTTTTTTTCTTCACTTTGCCCATACATTGTAAGTGTACTGAGAGAGAATTCATGTCTCCCTGACTTTACTGATAATTTTTTTTTCTTCACTTTGCCCATACATTGTAAGTGAACTGAGAGAGAATTCATGTCTCCCTGACTTTACTGATAATTTTTTTTTCTTCACTTTGCCCATACATTGTAAGTGAACTGAGAGAGAATTCATGTCTCCCTGAATTTACTGATAATTTTATTTTCTTCACTTTGCCCATACATTGTAAGTGAACTGAGAGAGAATTCATGTCTCTCTGACTTTACTGATAATTTTTTTTTTATTTTCTACACTTTGCCCATACATTGTAAGTGAACTGAGAGAGAATTCATGTCTCCCTGACTTTACAGATAATTTTATTTTTATTTTCTTCACTTTGCCCATAAGTGAACAGAGAGAGATGTGATGTCTCCCTGATTTTACAGAGTGTACTGAGCACCAAGCTCTTTTCGGAAGTCTCCCAGATTTTCCTTCACTTTGTCCTTAAGTTAACTGGGAGAGAAATCATGTATCCCTGATTTTACAGAATGTGATGAGTGCTATATCATCAGTATATG
Organism: Bathymodiolus septemdierum; assembly: GCA_963383655.1. Classification (NCBI taxonomy): domain Eukaryota; kingdom Metazoa; phylum Mollusca; class Bivalvia; order Mytilida; family Modiolidae; genus Bathymodiolus; species Bathymodiolus septemdierum. The sequence goes on from OY726527.1 coordinate 54,588,622, forward strand.
ACCAATGTACATGTTAATACTTTTTTTAGCAGAATCTCAGTCTGGCTCCTCTACCCCTACCGTATCTACAGCACCAAGCTCTCCTGACCCCGATAGTTCTGTAGCTGTTGATGGAGGAATCCAAACATTACTGAAAGCTATAGAACTAAAAACACTACAGCAGGTGAGTCTACCTCAGGCATAGGTATAGGTAGTCTTTGCACTAATCCACTGAAGCCTGGGACAAGTAAAACTGGATTTGGACAAGTGAATATTATGACAGAATTTGTTTGAATAAATACTATAGAATTTTTTTTCTAAATTTGGCTTTCGGGAAAGTAGGTGAAAAAATTTAAGGCAAAGACTGCCTAGGCAATTATAGATACATGTAGATAATCAATAGCATAGATACTTGTAGGAATTTAGGGCCCGGGTTGCTCAATGATTTAGGTAGTTGGATTACCTAACAGCTCATACAAGCCTATCACCAATACGGCGTGGGTTTGCTCCTGGCTTTGTAAATTACCAAAAGGGTGCACTCGACTCGCAGCCACAAGTGATAAAGTTTACCAGTTGCTTGCCCATGGTTGGTGGTTCTCTCCGGGTACTACGGCTTGACCCTAATAAGACAACACAATTATTTTATGTATATTACGAGATCGTACTCGCTATGACAATTACAGCTATAATCTTTTTCATGTATAGTGCAATTTAATGTAGAAAATAACTGTTTTCAGATATTCCATTTAAAATTATTGAGAATTTAGTATTACTGATATTGTGATATTAATTACATATAGAAACAAGAACCAATATGTTGACAATAAATAAACGTTGGAGAATTCCGAAGGGGCAATCAAAAATGTACAGTCCAGAGAAATTAGCAACATAGTGTACACAAGATGAAGAAAAATACAACAAAGACACAACACAAAATGTGTTGGAAACAACTATGTGTAAAGAAACACAAATAATGTAAATAAGACATGATCCTCCTACAAACAACTGGAGGTAAAGATGAACCGAACATCATAATAAGACATGAGCCCTCCTACAAACAACTGGAGGTAAAGACGAACCGAACATCATAATAAGACATGCGTCCTCCTACAAACAACTGGAGGTAAAGACGAACCGAACATCATAATAAGACATGCGTCCTCCTACAAACAACTGGAGGTAAAGACGAACTGAACATCATAATAAGACATGATCCTCCTACAAACAACTGGAGGTAAAGACGAACCGAACATCATAATAAGACATGCGTCCTCCTACAAACAACTGGAGGTAAAGACGAACCAAACATCATAATAAGACATGCGCCCTCCTACAAACAAATGGAGGTAAAGACCAACCGAACATCATAATAAGACATGAGCCCTCCTACAAACAACTGGAGGTAAAGACGAACTGAACATCATAATAAGACATGCGTCCTCCTACAAACAACTGGAGGTAAAGACGAACCGAACATCATAATAAGACATGATCCTCCTACAAACAACTGGAGGTAAAGACGAACCGAACATCATAATAAGACATGCGCCCTCCTACAAACAACTGGAGGTAAAGACGAACCGAACATCATAATAAGACATGATCCTCCTACAAACAACTGGAGGTAAAGACGAACCGAACATCATAATAAGACATGCGTCCTCCTACAAACAACTGGAGGTAAAGACGAACCGAACATCATAATAAGACATGATCCTCCTACAAACAACTGGAGGTAAAGACGAACCGAACATCATAATAAGACATGAGCCCTCCTACAAACAACTGGAGGTAAAGACCAACCGAACATCATAATAAGACATGCGCCCTCCTACAAACAACTGGAGGTAAAGACGAACCGAACATCATAATAAGACATGCGTCCTCCTACAAACAACTGGAGGTAAAGACGAACCGAACATCATAATAAGACATGCACCCTCCTACAAACAGCAGGAGGTAAAGACGAACCAAACATCATAATAAGACATGCGTCCTCCTACAAACAACTGGAGGTAAAGACGAACTGAACATCATAATAAGACATGATCCTCCTACAAACAACTGGAGGTAAAGACGAACCGAACATCATAATAAGACATGCGTCCTCCTACAAACAACTGGAGGTAAAGACGAACCAAACATCATAATAACACATGAGCCCCCCTACAAACAACTGGAGGTAAAGACAAACCAAACATCATAATAAGACATGCGTCCTCCTACAAACAACTGGAGGTAAAGACGAACCAAACATCATAATAAGACATGCGTCCTCCTACAAACAACTGGAGGTAAAGACGAACCGAACATCATAATAAGACATGATCCTTCTACAAACAACTGGAGGTAAAGACGAACCGAACATCATAATAAGACATGCGTCCTCCTACAAACAACTGGAGGTAAAGACGAACCAAACATCATAATAAGACATGCGCCCTCCTACAAACAAATGGAGGTAAAGACCAACCGAACATCATAATAAGACATGAGCCCTCCTACAAACAACTGGAGGTAAAGACGAACTGAACATCATAATAAGACATGCGTCCTACAAACAACTGGAGGTAAAGACGAACCGAACATCATAATAAGACATGATCCTCCTACAAACAACTGGAGGTAAAGACGAACCGAACATCATAATAAGACATGCGCCCTCCTACAAACAACTGGAGGTAAAGACGAACCGAACATCATAATAAGACATGATCCTCCTACAAACAACTGGAGGTAAAGACGAACCGAACATCATAATAAGACATGCGTCCTCCTACAAACAACTGGAGGTAAAGACGAACCGAACATCATAATAAGACATGATCCTCCTACAAACAACTGGAGGTAAAGACGAACCGAACATCATAATAAGACATGAGCCCTCCTACAAACAACTGGAGGTAAAGACCAACCGAACATCATAATAAGACATGCGCCCTCCTACAAACAACTGGAGGTAAAGACGAACCGAACATCATAATAAGACATGCGTCCTCCTACAAACAACTGGAGGTAAAGACGAACCGAACATCATAATAAGACATGCACCCTCCTACAAACAGCAGGAGGTAAAGACGAACCAAACATCATAATAAGACATGCACCCTCCTACAAACAGCAGGAGGTAAAGACGAACCAAACATCATAATAAGACATGCGCCCTCCTACAAACAACTGGAGGTAAAGACGAACCAAACATCATAATAAGACATGCGTCCTCCTACAAACAACTGGAGGTAAAGACGAACCGAACATCATAATAAGACATGATCCTCCTACAAACAACTGGAGGTAAAGACAAACCAAACATCATAATAAGACATGAGTCCCCCTACAAACAACTGGAGGTAAAGACGAACCGAACATCATAATAAGACATGATCCTCCTACAAACAACTGGAGGTAAAGACGAACCAAACATCATAATAAGACATGCGTCCTCCTACAAACAACTGGAGGTAAAGACAAACCAAACATCATAATAAGACATGCGTCCTCCTACAAACAACTGGAGGTAAAGACGAACCGAACATCATTTTTATGTAAATATGAGCTAATACTTTCATATTATTTGGCTTTCCAATATTTCGATATAGAGTGTACCTGATGAGGGTTATTCCAGAAATGTGTTTTACGCACTAAATATGATATCTATGTTTTTATTATATAAGAATTCTGTCTTACAGGACCGTACAAAGTCTCCACAGAAAAGAACATCAACAGGGTCCACACCTCAAACTAGGAGCAAAAGATCAAAAAAGGAGAGTAAAAATGACAACGAAAATCAACAACCACCACCAGATGGCACTGTTGTATACCAGATACCTGTTACTATTGGCAGTGGGCGGCCATCACCAGCATCCACCCCTGGTAGTGACAAGTCTGTTGTATCAACCATAAGTCCAGAGGAAGCCAGTGAGAATTTTTATTTTGTTAAGAAAATCAACTTGTGTACATGTTAATAACACTTGACTATTCACTAACTTCTGTTATGACCATTCACTAACTTCATAGCAGATATTTATCAGTGCCAGATTTAGATAAAGAGAGGCCCTAGACTGGAGGCAGATTGAAGTGTGTTTAATCAATTTCAATAAAGGCAAAAAATTCTGTAATATTCTGAAATGGAGTGCAACTGTATATGGAAAATTACTGAAGGGTTGTTTAGAAAGTACAGTATGCTATGACAGCATGAGTGTAAAGCCCAATAACAGTGTTAAAAAATGTTATGCACCTTTGCCGGAGGACCCCTAAATTTTGAGGCCCTAGGTTGTAATCTATCTAGCCTATAGGTAAATCTGGCACTGATATTTATACTTGAGGCTCTTCAACAACCTGCACAATTAGTACCTATCACCACTGTAAGTTTGAATCCCACTTAAAGATTAGTACCTATCACCACTGTAAGATTGAATCCCACTTCAAGATTAGTACCTATCACCACTGTAAGATTGAATCCCACTTCAAGATTAGTACCTATCACCACTGTAAGATTGAATCCCACTTCAAGATTAGTACCTATCACCACTAAGTTTGAATCCCACTTCAAGATTAGTACCTATCACCACTGTAAGTTTGAATCCCACTTAAAGGTGAGATGTGTTTGATGCAACATTAAAACATTGGTGTGACACCTGATGTAAAATGGACTATTCCTGGAAGTAGATAAATAATAGACTAGTCCAAATATGTGTATTGACTGAGTGTCAGAAGTACGCTGGGATGAAACTACAACATGTTTGTATGTATGAGGACAAAAAAACCCCAAAGAATAAAGTATATATATTTTGTAGTCACTAGGAATTAGAATCGACCACCAGGTTTAAGAATCGATCATCGTATCGTATGATGACATCCGTCTGATTAGTCGATGTTTCTGATTATCGGTGCACCACTACTTGATATAGCTGAAAAATTGCTCATTTGGCATTAAACAACAATCATTCTTTTACTTGCTCAAATTTGATGAAAACGGAATTGTTTAATAATGTCAATAATTTTTGTCTTTTAGGGCATCTTAGGCTTCCATATGTTCGTGCTGTAGATCAAAAAGCTGGTAAAATTACGTTAGTCCAGCTGAGAAAGACAGACTCGCCATCATCACCAACAACACCAACCAGTGGCACAGTTGGACCAGAAGTTCCCGTCTCTAAAATGTTCGTTAGTTTACCAGGTCACGTTCAAAATGTCACCTCTCCGTCTCAGTCGGGAATTTCCCCGCACACGTCACATAATATCTTAGCAGGCTTGAGACCTGGGGAACAGTTTATAACTGTACCAGTACCTGTGGGTGACAATCTACAATCGGAACCTACATCACACGAGCAAAAAGTTACGATACCACTCAACCTGCTTCAACAAGAGTTTCTACAGAAATCACCACACAGTTCCGGATTGGTAAATCTCGGAGCACTTTTAGCAGGAAATTCAGCAGTCTCCTTGCAGGTTGCTAAGCAACTAGAATCTATGTTAACACCAACGATACCACTACCTGTTCTAGAACAAGTCAATCAGGCAAAGTTAAAAGAAAAACGACAGAAAGGTGTACAGGATACTGAGAAGATTCCTGCAAGCTTAGTAATACAATCAGATGGAGAACAAACAAAGATGGCTGCCACACCACCTGTAACAGATAATCCTAGTCTTCCTGTTCCACAGGTCAGTATGATTGGTGAATTTGGTTTTTCCTCCCTATGACAAAAACCGCATCGGTGGTGTAATGGTTAGCATACTCCTCTCGAGTGTTGTAGATCGTGGGTTCGAACCCTGACCCCCGGTCAGATCAAACCAAAGACTATAAAATTGGTATTTGTTGCTTCTCCTCTGAACACGCAGCATTAGGGAGTAAGAGCAAAGACTGGTTGGCTTGGAATCAAAATGATATGTCTGGGTGGAAAGACATGTCTATCTGCGGACTGTTGTCTCAGTGAACTGGCACTATAAAATTCCAACTCGACGTGTTGGTCTAGAACAAAGCGGACCTCATCATCATCTCATTGAAAATTAACTTGTTATCGCCATGATATAGCTGAAAAATTGCTGAGTTGGCATTAAGCAACAATCACTCACTCTTCCCTATGACATAGCCGTAAAATTGCTGACTTGTTGTTGAGCAACAATCACTCGTTCATCTTCCCAAATATTTCAATTAATTTGACGGGAGAGGGTTAGGATCTCATTATTTAACCATGTCACATCATTTAATAAAAACATAAATATCAAATTTAGTTTCTGGAACAACCTTCATCAGGTCATGATCAAAATATTGGAAGGTCAGTAGTTTTCTCTGGGTACTCCACCAATAAAACTGACAGTCGTGATATAAACAGAAATATTGTTGAAAGTGGCATTAAATACCATAATCCTAACCCTCAATATGTTGAAATTGTCACTATTTTTCTTGTCTGACAGGCCTCTACATTAACATATTTTTCAACTTGTCCCTTCGGACAACTAACTAAAAAAAGTACTTGTCCGACTTAATCTTTTAGTTGTCCGAAAAAATTTATAAAAATTAAAAAAACTAGAGAATAATTATCCAGGACTCCCACAACTTTCAAATTAGAGGGAGAAGTGACTTCTCTTTCAGGGAGAAGTCAATTGCGATTAATAGAAACATTGTTTTGCAACCCCTCTGACGTTACCCTGCCCAAATTTAGTAAATAGTTAAAGCTGCCTGAACTGATTTGTTCTGGATTTTTTTTATTCATAACTACCTTTTATTTCTGTCTACCTTGATTGGAGTCTTGCATACCAGTGATTTTTATATGTATCCCCCCCTTTTCCTTTTGAAATATTACTGTGTTGTGATCCGATACCACACAAATTGTAATAACTCATATTTGTGTTATATAAATCCTTGTTTCTGGTAAAAAAAATATACCTAGATACTATATATACCAGTATCTAGGTATATTTTTTTTACCAGAAACAAGTGCCTGTGATATGAATAAAGCAAAGTATTTTATTTAATTTCACATAGAAATAAAAAAAATTAGTGGATCTTTTCAACCAGATCAGGAAAAAGTTTGTAATATTTGTCCATTTCAAAGGTTTCAACATTTCCCAAAAGCCTAAATCAAGTCCGCTATCGTATTTTGCACAAAAGACAAGTTTAAATTTGGCGAAAAATTGATATCCGATAATTTTTACGTGTTTGTTCCGGAGTGATTCTTGTTCTTATATTTCAAATATTGATATTTCCGCTCATTAAAGCGTTTCTGAGATTGCAACTTTAAGTTTGTCAATGTTCTTGAACTTCATCAAAGAATGATAAATTATATCAATAAAAGAGTTTCGAACTGGTGTTTCACTTTAGTTTTAATCAAAATAAATTATGGACAAATTGGAGATCAAACAGGACTCTGTTATACAACAAACCCAGTATTTTATACCAGTGGAAATAGATTTGTCCGTCGTACCGGCACGTTTGAGAATCTGATTTTTTTCACTTGTCTCGTCGGACAACCGTAATACAAGATCTACTTGTCCGACGTCAGTTTTCACTGGTATCGGACAAACGTTAATGTCGAGGCCTGTCTGATAATAGACCACTGTAGCAGGTAAAATAAAAAATATCAAATTTTGTGTGCATGTCATGTTAATATCTGTTCCAAGCCAAGTTCTGGATTTCCATCTGCAAATCACATGCTCTCTTTTGTGTTTATTGATTTGAGTTGAGCGGTGGTTGTTCATTATGTTGATATTGTCACAATGTTTCACATCTCATAATAGACCAGGGGCTGTTGTGGTCGTGATCGTATGGTAGTCAGATTTATAATGTTATCAGTAACTATCACCACTGACGTGATTTCATATACTAGATACAACATTATGTGATAAGTGTCGGTGGTTTTCTCAGGGGATACAACATTATGTGATAAGCGTCGGTGGTTTTCTCAGGGGATACAACATTATGTGATAAGCGTCGGTGGTTTTCTCAGGGGATACAACATTATGTGATAAGTGTCGGTGGTTTTCTCAGGGGATACAACATTATGTGATAAGCGTCGGTGGTTTTCTCAGGGGATACAACATTATGTGATAAGCGTCGGTGGTTTTCTCAGGGGATACAACATTATGTGATAAGCGTCGGTGGTTTTCTCAGGGGATACAACATTATGTGATAAGCGTCGGTGGTTTTCTCAGGGGATACAACATTATGTGATAAGTGTCGGTGGTTTTCTCAGGGGATACAACATTATGTGATAAGTGTCGGTGGTTTTCTCAGGGGATACAACATTATGTGATAAGTGTCGGTGGTTTTCTCAGGGTACTCTGGTTACCTCCACCAATAAAACTGACTAGCGATATAATAGAAATATTGTTAAAAGTGGCATTAAATACCCTTAACCCTAACCCATAATAAACCACTGTAGCAGATAAAATGTATATATCACATGGTCTCTTTTGTGTTTAATGAGTTGAGTGGTTTGTTATTCTATATGTTGATGTTGACTTTTGTGTTTAATGAGTTGAGTGGTTTGTTATTCTATATGTTGATGTTGACTTTTGTGTTTAATGAGTTGAGTGGTGGTTATTCTATATGTTGATGTTGACTTTTGTGTTTAATGAGTTGAGTGGTTTGTTATTCTATATGTTGATGTTGACTTTTGTGTTTAATGAGTTGAGTGGTTTGTTATTCTATATGTTGATGTTGACTTTTGTGTTTAATGAGTTGAGTGGTTTGTTATTCTATATGTTGATGTTGACTTTTGTGTTTAATGAGTTGAGTGGTTTGTTATTCTATATGTTGATGTTGACTTTTGTGTTTAATGAGTTGAGTGGTTTGTTATTCTATATGTTGATGTTGACTTTTGTGTTTAATGAGTTGAGTGGTTTGTTATTCTATATGTTGATGTTGACTTTTGTGTTTAATGAGTTGAGTGGTGGTTATTCTATATGTTGATGTTGACTTTTGTGTTTAATGAGTTGAATGGTGGTTATTCTATATGTTGATGTTGACTTTTGTGTTTAATGAGTTGAGTGGTTTGTTATTCTATATGTTGATGTTGACTTTTGTGTTTTAATGAGTTGAGTGGTGGTTATTCTATATGTTGATGTTGACTGTTGTGTTTAATGAGTTGAGTGGTGGTTATTCTATATGTTGATGTTGACTTTTGTGTTTAATGAGTTGAGTGGTGGTTATTCTATATGTTGATGTTGACTTTTGTGTTTTAATGAGTTGAGTGGTGGTTATTCTATATGTTGATGTTGACTTTTGTGTTTAATGAGTTGAGTGGTTTGTTATTCTATATGTTGATGTTGACTTTTGTGTTTTAATGAGTTGAGTGGTGGTTATTCTATATGTTGATGTTGACTGTTGTGTTTAATGAGTTGAGTGGTTGTTATTCTATATGTTGATGTTGACTGTTGTGTTTAATGAGTTGAGTGGTGGTTATTCTATATGTTGATGTTGACTTTTGTGTTTAATGAGTTGAGTGGTGGTTATTCTATATGTTGATGTTGACTTTTGTGTTTAATGAGTTGAGTGGTGGTTATTCTATATGTTGATGTTGACTTTTGTGTTTAATGAGTTGAGTGGTGGTTATTCTATATGTTGATGTTGACTTTTGTGTTTAATGAGTTGAGTGGTTTGTTATTCTATATGTTGATGTTGACTTTTGTGTTTAATGAGTTGAGTGGTTTGTTATTCTATATGTTGATGTTGACTTTTGTGTTTAATGAGTTGAGTGGTTTGTTATTCTATATGTTGATGTTGACTTTTGTGTTTAATGAGTTGAGTGGTGGTTATTCTATATGTTGATGTTGACTGTTGTGTTTAATGAGTTGAGTGGTGGTTATTCTATATGTTGATGTTGACTTTTGTGGTTAATGAGTTGAGTGGTTTGTTATTCTATATGGTGATGTTGACTTTTGTGTTTAATGAGTTGAGTGGTGGTTATTCTATATGTTGATGTTGACTTTTGTTTTTAATGAGTTGAGTGGTGGTTATTCTATATGTTGATGTTGACTGTTGTGTTTAATGAGTTGAGTGGTGGTTATTCTATATGTTGATGTTGACTTTTGTGGTTAATGAGTTGAGTGGTTTGTTATTCTATATGGTGATGTTGACTTTTGTGTTTAATGAGTTGAGTGGTGGTTATTCTATATGTTGATGTTGACTTTTGTGGTTAATGAGTTGAGTGGTTTGTTATTCTATATGTTGATGTTGACTTTTGTGTTTAATGAGTTGAGTGGTGGTTATTCTATATGTTGATGTTGACTTTTGTGTTTAATGAGTTGAGTGGTGGTTATTCTATATGTTGATGTTGACTTTTGTGTTTAATGAGTTGAGTGGTGGTTATTCTATATGTTGATGTTGACTTTTGTGTTTAATGAGTTGAGTGGTGGTTATTCTATATGTTGATGTTGACTTTTGTGTTTAATGAGTTGAGTGGTGGTTATTCTATATGTTGATGTTGACTTTTGTGGTTAATGAGTTGAGTGGTGATTATTCTATATGTTGATGTTGACTTTTGTGTTTAATGAGTTGAGTGGTCTGTTATTCTATATGTTGATGTTGACTTTTGTGTTTAATGAGTTGAGTGGTTTGTTATTCTATATGTTGATGTTGACTTTTGTGTTTAATGAGTTGAGTGGTGGTTATTCTATATGTTGATGTTGACTTTTGTGTTTAATGAGTTGAGTGGTGGTTATTCTATATGTTGATGTTGACTGTTGTGTTTAATGAGTTGAGTAGTGGTTATTCTATATGTTGATGTTGACTTTTGTGGTTAATGAGTTGAGTGGTTTGTTATTCTATATGGTGATGTTGACTTTTGTGTTTAATGAGTTGAGTGGTTTGTTATTCTATATGTTGATGTTGACTTTTGTTTTTAATGAGTTGAGTGGTTTGTTATTCTATATGTTGATGTTGACTTTTGTGTTTAATGAGTTGAGTGGTGGTTATTCTATATGTTGATGTTGACTTTTGTGTTTAATGAGTTGAGTGGTGGTTATTCTATATGTTGATGTTGACTTTTGTGTTTAATGAGTTGAGTGGTGGTTATTCTATATGTTGATGTTGACTTTTGTGTTTAATGAGTTGAGTGGTGGTTATTCTATATGTTGATGTTGACTTTTGTGTTTAATGAGTTGAGTGGTGGTTATTCTATATGTTGATGTTGACTTTTGTGTTTAATGAGTTGAGTGGTGGTTATTCTATATGTTGATGTTGACTTTTGTGGTTAATGAGTTGAGTGGTGGTTATTCTATATGTTGATGTTGACTTTTGTGTTTAATGAGTTGAGTGGTCTGTTATTCTATATGTTGATGTTGACTTTTGTGTTTTAATGAGTTGAGTGGTGGTTATTCTATATGTTGATGTTGACTTTTGTGTTTAATGAGTTGAGTGGTGGTTATTCTATATGTTGATGTTGACTTTTGTGTTTAATGAGTTGAGTGGTGGTTATTCTATATGTTGATGTTGACTTTTGTGTTTAATGAGTTGAGTGGTTTGTTATTCTATATGTTGATGTTGACTTTTGTGTTTAATGAGTTGAGTGGTGGTTATTCTATATGTTGATGTTGACTTTTGTGTTTAATGAGTTGAGTGGTGGTTATTCTATATGTTGATGTTGACTTTTGTGTTTAATGAGTTGAGTGGCGGTTATTCTATATGTTGATGTTAACCATTACTGTTTCTTTTTTCATAATAACAGGTTAAAGGTTAAAGGTTTTTTTGTACTTTCAGCTAAACAAAGACATCACCAGTATAGCTGCTGCACTACGTATGTCTAAACAACCTGAAGGAGTGATTGGGACATCAAACATAAACCAACCAAACCTGTCGCCATTGACAACAGTTACGTCACCAGGTATTGCATCAGATCCACAAGGAATTCGTAGCAAACTGGTCTCACGTCTGATGGTCAGTGGTTCCTCAATGACGAGCACTGCTCCTAGTATACGTATGCCAACAGGGATCCAGATGGCAGCACCAATGGCAACCCCTCGTCCAAGGCTTGATCACCTTCTTGTCAAACCAAATCCCAATTTAACGTTGCCAAGGACACGGCTCCAACCTGTTAGACAGAGTGACCTTGTTGTCATGGCAACTGCAACTAGTTCCAGTATGGACTTAATGAGCACAGGTGGTCCTCCAAAACTTATTCCAGGTTAGAATTTAATGTGTTATTAAATTAGATATAATTATCTTTGCCTGTCTGTGAAGTTTGAAGACATCAGAAGTCAACAATAGAAGGACATGTATAATACAATGGCCTAAAGAAAGCATAAAAGGACAAATACAGATCTACGAAACAGTACAGAGAAAAACTAAAAATTGAGCTAAAGGAGTGGGGGTTTAAATAATTCCTGCTCCACTAGTGACACCTGTCATGTTACTCTTGTTACAAATCTGATGATAAGTCATGAATGAGGACAGGACATGATATGTTCTGTTGATCAGAAGGAGAGATTGTTGAAAGGATATTTAAAAAAACAAAACGATGGAAAACAAATTACAATACAACTCAATTGACTCTTATTGTAAAAGCCTTGATAACAAGACAGACAACATCAGTTCCTGAAAAAATATACCTTTAAATGGGGTCCAGGACAAAAGCCCCCGAACAAAAGCCCCCCAATAATGAAAAGTATAAGTTAATGTTTTTTTTTGTGTCATATATATTTTTTTATTTCTGTTTCTTTGTTTAACTGTTCGGATATGTAAAATTTTCTTTGTATTTTATAACATGATTCAAGACTTTTTTTTTTTTTTTTTACCTCAGTCCATATTTATATAATTGTATCTTTGCACACATTTTGGACTTATTGTACTGCTATTTATGGATTAACATTATTTTTAAATATTATTTTTCATAATAAGTTATTTTTGGAACTTGAAGATATCATAAACAATTGAAACATTTGTTTAAGAATTACAATAACCCTCATCAAGAAAATAAATCGTTGATTACTTTTAATAACTTCAAAGGTTAAAAAGGTAATTATCAATTGTTTGTCAATAAAAACAATTCCTGATTAACTTTGCAGTGCTTTTTTTTAATTTACACTTTATAAATGAACATAACAATGAACAAAATGTGGAAAAGAATGTTTTTAAAGTATTTTATTTTTTGTATTAATTCTTTAAGATATCTTTTATTATCACCATCAATATAAAACAAATGTAATAAGATTGTATGATTATTTCATTATTGGGGGGCTTTTGTCCTGTAACAAGAATTTTTACTGATGAAATTACAAGTGAAAATTGTATTCCCTAAGCAAAAAAAAAATAATACAAACACTCTTCCAGAACCATTTCTTATTGTGTTTTATTTGAATAATTTTCATACAATTTGAGTTATGTGTAGCTTTTTCAATGGTCAATAGTCAGCATGTCAAGTTTTAAACATGGGAGGGGGGGGGAAGAAGAAACATTTTGATGCTAATAGATATATCTTGCAGATGTAAATATAACATTGAATATAAACTGACATAAGCTCAACAGCAATTACACAAATACAAAACATGAATTTTTGGTTATACATGAAAGGCATTTATAGCAGAGACACATTCCAAATGCAAATATTAAAAGAAAATGAGAAACGATATATCTTTCTAAAGCTCTTGGAAGTCTCTCTGTCATGCCTTCACTTTTCCCTTATGTTCTCTGAGGGATAAGTCAAGTCTACCTAATTTTTGCCAGTGTGGTGAGCCCTGGGAAGCTGGCTTGGACTTCTGTAGTTGATAGGGATACTAAATGTAACATCTTTAATCTGTCTTTATAAATGTTAAGTTTTTATTTGCAGGAAGTGAGAAAAGAATTGATCTAAATACCAACAGAAGTTTACCATCAACAACACAGAGAAAACAGACCAAAGGTTTGTATTTTATTATTGGTAATTCAAGGTCACATGGCAAACATTTTATTCAAGGTCACATGGCACACAGCCATAGTAAATTAAATTTTAGGTTTCAGTAGCCTTCTTTAATAACTTGTGTATTGAAATTCATTTGTATGCAACACTTTTCTATTTTTAAAATAAACAATTACAAAAAAAACTTGTGACTACATCGGTGGTGTAAAGGTTAGCATACTGATCTTGTGTGTTGTATGTCATGGGTTCATGCTGGTCTTGTGTGTTGTACGTCATGAGTTCAAGATCAGGTCAAACCAAAGACTATAAAATTGGTATTTGTTGTTTCTCTGCTAAGCACGCAGCATTAGGAAGTAAGACCTTAGAAATCTGATTGGCTCAGAATGAAGATAATGTGTCGGGAGTGGAGCCACATGTCTAACTGCATTTGTTTCAGTGAGCTAGCACTTTAAAATCCAACTAAGCTTGTTGGTCTAGTACAAAGCTGACCTTGAGAAATTCATGTTAAGACATATATTTGACAGGATAAAAATATTGAAACTGATCTGGAACATTATGTGGGTTGTTGTTTTTTTTGGTGAAATTTGTATTATCTACAATGAAGTACATTATGGTTAACTTATTTTGACCCAAAATTCATCTCAAATTTCTTCGCTGAAACAATTGAATCAAAAATGGAATGGTCTTTGTGTAGTCCATTTTCAGATATATAAAATATGTTGGGTCTACTTTCTAATGAGGGGGACGTCGTGGTCGTATGGTAGTAAGATTTACAGTTACCTGTGCAATCAATGCCTACCATCACTAAAGTTATGAGTTTAAACCCTGCACGAGGCGAGCTCTACTCAATACAACACTATGTGATAACGTTTGTCAGAGATTTACGGCAGTTCGGTGGTTTTATTATGGTACTCCGGTTTCACCCACCAATATGACTGACCACCACGATTTAGCTGAAATATTGTTGAAAGTGGTGTAAAACAGCATAACCTTAACCCTTACTGATGACCTAACCCTAACTGATGATCTGAGGATGAATATTTCATCATAATTTCATTTTTTCATTGCAGAGACTGATGTCATGAATATGTCATCTAGTGGACCAGGAGTACCCTCCCCTGTTTGTAAGTAGGCATATGTATTTCCCGTAATAAGGCGTGCGAGAACTGTGCATAAATGATTATTGTAATTTATGTTACATTAAAGGTGGCTCACTGAGTTAGGTAGTTGGATTACATAGCAACTCATACAAACCTACCACCAATGTGGTTCGTGCCCGGCTTTGTAAATTACAAAAAAGGGTACACTCAACTCGCAGCCACAAGTGATAAAGTTGACCAGTTACTTGCCCATGGTCGGTGGTTCTCTCCGAGTACTCCGGCTTCTTCCACCAATAAAACTGGTCGCCATGATATAGCTGAAATATTGCTGAAAGTGGCATTAAAATCAAAAATCAAATCAATCTATATTCCATTAACAACATCGGTGGTGTAATGGTGCTCGCCTGAAGAGTTTGAAACCATGGTTATGTCAAAGACTATAAAACTGGTAATACTGCTTCTCCACATTTTTGTGCCCGTCTCAAGCCAGGGTCTGGATTCCCAGCGTCAGTTGCCGTTGTCTTTTTGTGTTCAGCGAGTTAAGGTGATAGTTCCTTATGTTGATATTTGTGTAAATGTGTAGTGGTCGTGATTGTATGGTAGTTGGATTTATAACCACCTATGTAATCAGTGTCTATCACCACTAACATTGTGAGTTTGAATCTCGTTCATGGCGAGGTGTACTTGATACTGCATTATGTGATAAAATTTGTCAGTGACTTGCGTGAGGTCGGTGGTTTTCTCTGGGTACTCCGGTTTCCTCCACCAATAAAACTAACTGCCACGATATAACTGATATATTGTTGAAAGTGGCATTAAACATCAGTATCCTAACCTTTTATAACTGATAATCAAGGATATGTTTAATTGTAGGTACACCAGAACTTAGACCAGATATATTAGATAAACAATAATCAAGGACATGTTTAATTGTAGGTACACCAGAACTTAGACCAGATATATTAGATAAACAATAATCAAGAATATGTTTAATTGTAGGTACACCAGAGCTTAGACCAGATATATTAGATAAACAAGTGACCATAGAACTTGGTAAAATGGAGAAAGATATCTTCACGACAAAATCTCCAGAGGATACACAACATTGTAAGTGTGTTAAATATACAGGGCATCTAAGCCATGAGGCTCAACAAGTTTTACTATCAGTCTTTGTGCTAACCCACTTGCCTGAAATCCGGGACAAGTAAAACGGGATTCGGTCAAGTGAAATTTATGAAATAATTCATTTGAATAAATAGACAATTTTTTCTTAATTTGGCTTTCGTGCAAGTAGGTTAAAAAAATTAAGTCAAAGACTGCACTAGACAAAATTTGTTGATAGCTAGTTTCAAAATACAGTCAAACCTGTATTAAGAGGTCACCTTTGAGACCATGAAAAAGTGGCCTTTTACCACAGGTAACCTTTTAAAAGAGGTTAAATTCATATGTAATTTTGTGTCAGAGGACAAGAAAATGTGACCTTTTAATACAGGTGTCTGCTTAATAGAGGTGACCACATGGGCAGGTTTGACTGTTTCTTTGTATGATAACAGGAATGTGCTGATATTGTTTGTGTGTAAATAAGTCTTGTATTAATTTTCTGAGCCTTGTCACACAAAACATTGACTCAATTGTATTTCTGAAGGTTCATTTGATATGGGGTAATTTTTCTCTTTATATTTCATTTTTTCCCATTGACCACTATCTGCCGTCTTTTCTATTTTTAAATCTTCCAAATTTCAGTGCTGTTCCATTTAAATATACCTGGGAGGGGGGGGGGGGGGGGGGAACGCCACTTATTTCAGACCCCACCCACCACCACCAGAATTTACTTCAATAAATACTACCACTAGAAAGAAAAAAAAATCATAAAAATAATTTCCTTTATAAAAACACCCAGTCCTAATCTCAACGAGATTAAGAGCCTCACACTAATGATATACCAATATACGGGGTGTAAATCTCTCCGTTAAACTTTGCATATAAATGTGCCTCTTGCATTTTACTATAGCTAGCTATAATTTTAATTTCAAATATAGGTGATAATGACTGAAGACCTATTTTTTCCAGCCAGATGGCAACAGAAACAGAGTTTGCCATCTTTAAGGGTAGATAACTCCACTTCCAGGAAGATAACTCACTACTGTTTTGGAGCAAATTCTGACAAAATGACGCGATCTCTTAAGACAACAAAACGGATATGTCTTTTATTTCTGTGAAAAGCCAGTGAGCTTAAGGCAAAGGGAAGTCAAGATAAATACCCCCCTCCCCATCCACTGAATTTTCTAGTCATTGGATCCCCCCCCCCTCCTCCCAACATAATTTATTTTCAAAAGACCCCCCCACCCAACATAAAAAAATATGGTTTCACCCCCACAACCAACAGAAAAATAAAAAAATGGTGTTCCCCCCCCCTCCCAGATAGACTTAAATGGAATAGCCCTAACCAAACTTTGCTGCTAGAATTATAAATGGGGGGGGGGTTCTTTCAAAAATGTATTTCGCATTTCGGCCCCTCCTATCATTACTAAAAATAGAAATTTCTTAAAATGATAAAAATTCCTACATTAGAACATAAAATTAACTGAAGATGTACAGACAATGGTCAAAAGTATTGACAGAAACTTTCTCAATTTTCCCTGTATATTTTTCATATAAAACTACAATTTTTCAATATACATATATTGTTAGCAATAATAAAATTTATTTGTATGAGCTTTAGAAACAGGTAGATAAACGATCCTTTGGCGAGCTTTTCTGGTCTGTTTCTTAGTGGGTGCAAATTAATTTTATATTTACCGACAATGTACGATGTTGTGTTTATTCTCAAATGCCAAAAGGTTCAAAACAAGAGCAGAAACAATGCTTGTTCTAATTGGTTTCAATAGTGTCCTCTATCACGTCCACACTTATACTGTTGCCATTTCTTACCATCGCTCTAGATGAATCCATTATCAAATAAATATTTTATGAGTGACAGAACAATGTTATAAATCACGAATACTTTTTTGTGATAATCGAAAATCAGAATTAGTTAAAAATGAGTACTATAGAGAATTTCACGTTGTTAGCGACTCGAAAAATATTAAAAAGGAAACAAACATGGTTTTGTAGATATTGGTGGATTTGTTGACCTTGACCTTAACTAGTTTACTTTTAAACTTTCTTTTCATAATTGTAAAGTATGTACTGTGATATTTCACATGTAAAACAGCAGATTTTATTTCACTGACAAATTTCAGTTTTTCATTGCCATCACAACAATAAATGTAGAATAATGGCAGTTTTAAAAGTTGAGACAGACATTATCACTAGAATCACAGCAAGTCCAAAGGAATGTGCTGCTGTACTAGTGAAAATATATGTCAAAACCTTCAAATCTGACTTTATCAGTCAGTTAATACCAGTACTGACAATATCACTCGTTGAGATCAAAGAGAAAAAATGTCCAAATTACCGATAATTCGATTTGATAGTCAATCCAACAATAATCTTATTAGTTTCTTAGATTCTTAGACAATACCGATTTTTCTCTGAAAATTTGACGGCACAATATTTTTATCATGTAATATGCTCATTAATCTGTGAACTGGTGTGCATGGTGTCTACGATTTGTTTTGAACGTGATAATTTGATTTACTGAACACTATTGGCCGAGCCTACATGTGCTACTGCGTTTGGCTATTTTCCAGTTTCTGATAATTCAAGTTCCAGCAAACGAACAGTACAAACACAATGCAACATGTTCCTGTGGAATTATTTAAACGGGAAAGTAGAGAATTCTGGGAAATCTGACCCTATCTTGACCCCACTGCCACTACAAAAGAAGACGATGTCGACCCAGTGTTCCTTTGTTGAAAATGCAACTCTCAAAAATTTATCCACTGAGAAGACAGGAAGCTTTGAGTTGAAATCAGGGGAGGGAACTGTGATCACTTCTGAAAGGAAGACACACATTAAACAAGCACTTGATTTATTGAGGTTACCACTGTACAAAGGTCTCGAATATAAGGTAATTAACATAATTTAGTATTTGTAATTTTGAAAAATTAAAATTTTTATCAAATACCATTTTATTTCTTTGTAAAGCAGACTATAAAACAAACCAAAACTAGTCAATTCTGGAAAAAAATTATCATGTTATTTTTTTAGCCATAATAAAAACAAAACCATTTGATGAAATCCAAATAAAAGCACAGACCATCTTGGTGATGTAATGGTTAGTGTGCTTGCCTTAAATGTGTTAGATACGAGATACGGTCCTCTGAAACCAAAGACTATAAAATTGGTATTTGTTGTTTCCCCACTAAACATGCAGCATTATAGATCCTAGGTCAGGTCTAATCACATGCAGCATTATAGATCCTAGGTCAGGTCTAATCACATGCAGCATTATAGATCCTAGGTCAGGTCTAATCACATGCAGCATTATAGATCCTAGGTCAGGTCTAATCACATGCAGCATTATAGATCCTAGGTCAGGTCTAATCACATGCAGCATTATAGATCCTAGGTCAGGTCTAATCACATGCAGCATTATAGATCCTAGGTCAGGTCTAATCACATGCAGCATTATAGATCCTAGGTCAGGTCTAATCACATGCAGCATTATAGATCCTAGGTCAGGTCTAATCACATGCAGCATTATAGATCCTAGGTCAGGTCTAATCACATGCAGCATTATAGATCCTAGGTCAGGTCTAATCACATGCAGCATTATAGATCCTAGGTCGGATCTAATCACATGCAGCATTATAGATCCTAGGTCAGGTCTAATCACATGCAGCATTATAGATCCTAGGTCAGGTCTAATCACATGCAGCATTATAGATCCTAGGTCAGGTCTAATCACATGCAGCATTATAGATCCTAGGTCAGGTCTAATCACATGCAGCATTATAGATCCTAGGTCAGGTCTAATCACATGCAGCATTATAGATCCTAGGTCGGGTCTAATCACATGCAGCATTATAGATCCTAGGTCGGGTCTAATCACATGCAGCATTATAGATCCTAGGTCGGGTCTAATCACATGCAGCATTATAGATCCTAGGTCGGGTCTAATCACATGCAGCATTATAGATCCTAGGTCGGGTCTAATCACATGCAGCATTATAGATCCTAGGTCGGGTCTAATCACATGCAGCATTATAGATCCTAGGTCGGGTCTAATCACATGCAGCATTATAGATCCTAGGTCGGGTCTAATCACATGCAGCATTATAGATCCTAGGTCGGGTCTAATCACATGCAGCATTATAGATCCTAGGTCGGGTCTAATCACATGCAGCATTATAGATCCTAGGTCGGGTCTAATCACATGCAGCATTATAGATCCTAGGTCGGGTCTAATCACATGCAGCATTATAGATCCTAGGTCGGGTCTAATCACATGCAGCATTATAGATCCTAGGTCGGGTCTAATCACATGCAGCATTATAGATCCTAGGTCAGGTCTAATCACATGCAGCATTATAGATCCTAGGTCAGGTCTAATCACATGCAGCATTATAGATCCTAGGTCAGGTCTAATCACATGCAGCATTATAGATCCTAGGTCAGGTCTAATCACATGCAGCATTATAGATCCTAGGTCAGGTCTAATCACATGCAGCATTATAGATCCTAGGTCAGGTCTAATCACATGCAGCATTATAGATCCTAGGTCAGGTCTAATCACATGCAGCATTATAGATCCTAGGTCAGGTCTAATCACATGCAGCATTATAGATCCTAGGTCGGATCTAATCAAAGACTATAAAATTGGTATTTGTTGCTTCCCCACTAAGCATGCAGCATTTAGGAGTATGAGCAAGGACTGGTCGAAGCATTCAGTTGTAAAAAAAAAAATCAGAAAATTTACTGAAAATATTTGTCTTACACTAAATTCTTATTGTTAAGGAGTGTATGTACATACTATCATTGATGAACACACATTAGCATGCAGAATCATGTTGGAGGGGGAACAACAAAAATTACTGAAACTCTTTGTTTTACTGTACATTCTTTACCATTAAGAGTGTATGTCACTATGTGCTACTATTCATGAACACACACAGGCATGCTGAAACATTTCATTGTTTACATCAGTTCTGAATTTTTTCATTAGAATAGTTATACAAAAAATGTGTTTTATGTGACCTACTTTTGAATGTAGGTCACAATAGATAAAAATGGGTTATTTGACCTACTTTTGAAATGTAGGTCATAGTGTATACAGCATTTGTTTTCTTCTTATATTTCTAGGTCATCAAAAGTGGGAAGAAGAATAAGAAGGCTTTAATTATCACAAATAGACAGTATTTTGGTGTACTAGGTCATAACCTTGACCCTTTGACCTTAACCTTGACCTCCAATGCTAAAGTGACATTGCACATTCTTTTCAAGCCAGTTGAGGAATTCAGCCTTCTGAATAAGGATAAAACCTTTCATATGAACTATTTTAAAGAAATTCTAGAGAAAATCATCCATTTTTCCTTCTGCCGAGGGATAAGGCAGAAACGTGGAAGAAGAAGTGACCTCACATATTTTAAATATCCATTTAGACGTTGTCAGTCGGAAAATTGTCTGCTATGGTTCAAAGATGAAGCAGATTCTTCAGTTCCTAAATATCCAGTAACTCAGTGTTCATATTGTAAAAGTGTGGACCATCAAGATCATGACAGAAATCCAGAAAAAAAGAAAATAGTTGCCAACGACGATAAGATCATCATTAAAGAAATAGTGCCATGTGAAATAGTTATCAGTGAACTGGTACCAAATGAAAAAATAGTTCTCAAGGAAATGGAAAAAGTTGTCGTGGAGAAGATTGAGCTGCCGGACACAGTATTAGAATGTATTCCACAAATATCGCCATGACATCGGAGAAAATTAATTTGCCATTTAGTGTTGTTTTCTTGTTGAATTATTTTTATAAATAATAATCTGTGTGAAACAAGCAGCAGATACTAATAATGTCTATTACAAGGCTGACATGTATCACAGGGAAGATTTTTTCAGTTATTTAACTGATTTCATCTATTTTTCTGTGAAAAGGAAATCCCCAAAATTGCGGGACACAGTGAGAAGAGGTCAAAAATTACCTTTTGGAAAGGGGGTGTAGATGGTGTCGGCTATTTTCATTGATTTTCAGTTATTTAATTTTCTGTCCAGAATTATCCCTGCTATCATTAAAATACAAACTTCCCTTCCCAAGATATGATGTTCTATTTACGCTAGCCAAGGATTACTCTCCGTCTCCCCCCTCCTTTTCACATTTGGCAGTATTAACTCACGCCATCTGCTGGATTTTGTCAGTTATATCCATTGTAATGATATCACTTTCATCCAATTAGCGGAATACTGCTAGAGTTGGTGTTAAACACCAATCAATCAATCCCATAAGCGCAAATATTTTATTTCATCTCATAAAAATTAATGTGAATTCACTGACAGACAGATATGTCTGATGAAAATTTGTTATGGTAAAACACATTCTGATTGGTTGCTGGTATTGCTGACTGCATCCAGTGAAAACCAGCATTGTTACCTGGAAAAGTCTGACTGACACTATCAAAGATGAATAATAGAGAAGGCGGATCTTGACCCAATTTTCTGCATTTTCAAAGGCCAGATTCCAGTATTTTATTGGAAGGGGACAGTTATATTGTAATTGTCTGACCAGATTCCAGGATTTTATAGGAATGGGACAGTTATATTGTAATTTTCTGACCAGATTCCAGATTTTGATAGGAAGGGGTCAGCTATATTGTAATTGTTATTCCAGATTTTGATAGGAAGATTTCAGATATCTGCTAACCAATATCATGCTGTATTATAGAGTTAGCTTGGTGGTGCAATTTGTAAAGACAATTTTTTACTTCAAGCATATTTATTCATTTAAGATATAGATTGTTATTATTTTAAAGAAAATATTGATTTTTTTTTATGGCCACAAACAAAATTTGTGATCGTATGTTATTGTCTGCCTGTAGACAGAATGGTTTCTGTGCAATGGTTGTGTTTTGTAGCACGAATACATTCATTTCCTTTGATCTGTTTATGGTTTATATACCAGAATGTAAACAACAGCTTAGAACTGTGAAAGAGATACGAGATACTGCACACTTTAATTCTGGGCTGTAGTTTTATTACTCTCAAGAACAGTGCGATGATCAACGACCTAGATGTGATATTGCATGGCTTCAACCTTCATGTTACATATCATTTATTCAGCGGTATACAAGGGTATACGCGTGCGGTTAACTCAGAAAACCGTTGTATAAACATTATCTAGTTGACTTATCCTTCTGATTATGAACACAATAATCCTTGGCATTGAATAAATACAGATTAATACATGGGCATTTCCATATTGGCCTGGTTATCATCCTGAGACCCCCATATTGACCCCGAGACGCGGTCGAGGGATGATAATCAGGCCAATATGGAAATGCCCATGTATTAAACTATTTATTACATACTTCCGACATCTAGAAAAGAGACACCCATATTGGCCTGAGACGAAGTCGAGGCCCATATTGGCCCGGGCCAATATGGGCCTCGATATGGAAATGATCTTGTAGTAATCCAATAACCGGTTATTTTCCCGAGATGTGAAAATATGGACAGTTTACTTCCGGTCATATTAATCATACAAAAATGTCTTTATTTGAACTAAGTATGTAATAAAGATTGGTATTGAGTGGGGATATTGTAACCCTACCATTATGACATAAGATCACTAACATGTGACATAGCATGTGACAAATCAGTAAAGACAATCAAGTGAGAGATGTGATTTGGATATAGATAGAAATTGTCTTGAAAATATAGATATAATAAATGGCTACGTAGAACAAAGCATGATACAACCGCAACATGTCAACAAGGGAAAGTTGAGCAATTGTGAACACAGTAATTTTCTGGACCAACTGTATGTTAGACATTAGGCTTGTTTTACAAGTTTATTTGCCTTCCAAATATGTGTAATTTTGAAATTTGGTCCACTGTTGGACCCCTTTAGAAATGAAATAGCAAAATTTTTCTTATTGTCTATCAATAACCCATAAAGATGACCATTTTGCCAAAAAAAATCCATGAAAATTGGATAAAAAATAAGAAAGTTCAAATTTTGGAATTCGACTTTTGTTGGGCTGAATATATCTCTGAGACCATAAGAGATAGAGGAAATATGTCCATTTACTATTGGAAGCTCTCATTGCAATCAATTCAAAGGGGAAAAAAAACTGCATCAAAATTGGATGAAAAATAAAAATTCTATATACCTTCCAGACATGTGAAATTTCAGATAGTTAGCCCCTTTTAGACCTTTTTTCGAAGTAAATTTGCAAATTTTCCATCAATAGTCCACAAAGATGGTCATTTTGCCCACAAAAAAAAAACTGCATTATAATATGGATGAAAAATGAAAAGAAACTTCAAATTTTGCAATTTGGCTTTTGTTGGCCAATTTTGGTTGAATTTATCTCTGAAACCATAAGAGATTGAGGAAATATGTCCTATACAAGAAGCTCTCAGTTCAATAAATGTAAAGAAAAATAACCATCAAAATTGGATAAAAAAAAAAAAAAATCTATAAGCTTTTTAAATATGCAAAATATCGGAATATTTGGCCCCTTTTAGAAATAAATACAAAACAAAAAGATTATGGCCTACCAATTACCCTTTAAGATGATATTTTGGCGAAAAACTACATTAAATTGGATGAGATATAAGAGTTAAAAATTTGAAATTTCTCCCCTTTTTGGCCCCTTTTATTTTTCTGAGGGATCTATTTAAAAAAACCATCAAAATCAGATAAAAATTAATTCTCCCTGTACAAATATCAGAGATATCCATTTTTGCACCTTAGGGCCTCTTGTTTAGAAACAGGTACGGTTACAATACCAACCTTTATTTAGTGTCAAGGATCAGTGTGTTCAACATTCAGAAGGATCTGTCAACTAGAGCTTGAACGTGGAAACCATTCTGTCTACAGACGGACGACTGAGAGAGAGGGACTATTGTACCATATTTAAAACATCTGTTCATGTGAAACAGAGAAGTACTATATGATGAATTGTCCAGTGAAATCCCAGACCTTGAATAAGCCTCTGAAAACTTGAAGTGAGCATAAGAGTGTGAACCTATGTCACTGATGTTAGCCTTGTGGTCAAAAGTCCCTGACGACCCTGCAGCAACAAAATCCCCCCCCCCCCCCCATTAAAAATCAATTGTACATAAATATTTCATATTTTTATATCAAATACAGTGAATACTGTCTAAACTGAACCTCCTTTAGGATCAGCTTTCGTGTTCAAAATAGACATGTGATTGTTTTAAACACTAAAACAGTAACAAAAGATTTTCTACATTCACGGCTGGTAATCGGCACAAGCAGAACAGTCGGTTCTGCAAAGAAATTCGTGAGGATAACTTCCGGTTTCGGTGGAGGAGACTTCACGAAGACGCTTCGCAAGGTATGTACATGTCAAAAATTGAAATTGGCTTTTTTACTGCTCGAATATTGCAAAATCAGAGAATGCTATGCTGTGTCGAATGCTTTCACGATTAGAAACATGTATAGTTTATTGTTGTATATGAAGTGTAGCTCTCGCAAAATCAATCGTCCCACGAAAAACGACGAAAATTGTGACACTTGCATTTCTAAGTTGTTCTTGACAAAGATGCAAGTTAAATTTTCAATATTGTTTCATCATGGGAGTCTAAATGTAAACGGGGAAAAATTCCGATTCGTCAGAAGTAAATTGAAGTCTAGATAAATCTACAAACTGTCAATTTTCTCGTGTTCCTGCTTGAGGAGATCGGTTCTGATAGAGCACATTGCGAATGCATGAGGAGATTTGCTAGTTTTGTTAATTGTTTTCTGCAAAATTGATAAATTGACACTTTTATGCATAAAACTGATAAATACTCTGTCCACTTTCAGGAGATGCCAGGATTCAAGGGAAAGAGGAAAGGGGGACTGACATTGACTCTTTACAAAAAACCATTTCGATATAGATTGTCTGTATCACCGCCAAGGAAACGAACAAAAACAAGTAGCAGTACACCAAATTTAAAATCCCCATCAATCAGGACACCAAGTTTATTAATAAAACCTCTCAATTTCAAAATATATATATCCTTTCAAACGGTTTTCCACACCTATTCTGCGCAACCTTTTTACTAAAGATGACGGAAACTTCATGCAGATCTACAAAATGTTTCCTTTATGAGTCTTGATGAAAGTATAGGCAAGATAGAAGTTGACCCGAAGGAAGAAGCTTCAGTAGTTGAAGTTTTTCAAGATGTTCTTGACAAACTTTCTGATGTTGGGGAAAAAGGACAAGCTATTGAAATTCTTTAAATTAGTACAAGATGGAAAATTCCCTTTGAATAACATTGCATTTGAGTTGTTTTTGGACATTGTAGAATGGTTTGACAAAGATGAATCACGTCAAATGAGATATTCACCATCAACTCTCCAATTTTATTGGTTACGGAGAAAGTTATTTGGTGGTCGCTTCATTCAGTTTATGTCTGGCCCAAAAAATGAAAGTGACATTTTAACAGGATCTTCAACGTCGAATAGGTGTGCAAACCCGTTTGAAAGGATATAAATATTATGAAATTGAAAGAGATTTTTTTAATAAACTTGGTGTCCTGATTGATGTGGATTTTAAATTTGGTGTACTCTACTTGTTTTTGTTCGTTTCCTTGGCGGTGATACAGGCAATCTATATCGAAATGGTTTTTTGTAAAGAGTCAATGTCAGTCCGCCTTTCCTCTTTCCCTTGAATCCTGGCATCTCCTGAAAGTGGACAGAGTATTTATCAATTTTGCAGAAAACAATTAACAAACCTGGCAAATCTCCTCATGCATTCGCAATGTGCTCTATCAGAACCGATCTCCTCAAGCAGGAAAACGAGGAAATTGACAGTTTGTAGATTTATCTAGACTTCAATTTACTTCTGACGAATCGGAATGTATCCCCGATTACATTTAGACTCCCATGATGAAAAAATATTGAAAATTTAACTTGCATCTTTGTCAAGAACAACTTAGAAATGTAAGAGTGTCACAATTTTCGTCATGTTTTTCGTGGGAAGATTGATTTTGCGAGAGCTACACTTCATATACAACAATAAACTATACATGTTTCTAATCGTGAAAGCATTCGCCACAGCATAGCATTCTCTGATTTTGCAATATTCGAGTAGTAGAAAAGCTAATTTCAATTTTTGACATGTACATACCTTGCGAAGCGTCTTCGTGAACTCTCCTCCACCAAAACCGGAAGTTATCCTCACGAATTTCTTTGCAGAACCGACTGTTCTGCTTGTGCCGATTACCGGCCGTGACATTAGGACTTTATTTAAAGTTTGGTTTATACAGGATTCTGTTTTATTCAGGGTTTGGTTTAGACAGGTATATTCAGGATTCTGTTTTATTCAAGGTTTGGTTTAGACAGGTTTATACAGGATTCTGTTTTATTCAGGGTTTGGTTTAGACAGGTTTATACAGGATTCTGTTTTATTCAGGGTTTGGTTTAGACAGGTTTATACAGGATTCTGTTTTATTCAGGGTTTGGTTTATACAGGATTCTGTTTTATTCAGGGTTTGGTTTAGACAGGTTTATACAGGATTCTGTTTTATTCAGGGTTTGGTTTAGACAGATTTCATTGTACATATATTTGCTGTAATTTAATAAGCTATTTTTGTTATCATTGATAAATGAAATTATGTTCTGCAGAACTAAACGTATGATTAAAAAATCCTAATATTTATTGTTGTTATAAATTATTTTCTCTTATTCTTCGTGAGTTTAACAAGTGGATAAAATTATCGTATATATGCAAGACTTGGATCGACCTCAAATCCGTGTCCAATTTTTTATGTCACAGACATCTGTACCTCAGATCTATGTCCTTTTCTCCAAATTGGCGTCAAATTCTCAAATCTATGGCTGTTTCTCACTTTCTCAAATCGACGTCCAATGACGTCACTGACATATGCCATAACTTTAACCCTAACCAATAAATCGGCCATAGATCTGAAAATTTGGAAAGGATAACCTATTTGAGAATACCTTAAATTAGATCCTGATTTGAGTCTGGATGCTAATCTGAGTCTATCGTATATTTCATCACCACTGGTTTATTTTCTGCTTGGGAATTCCCGCCAGTTTCCTTTCGACGGAAATTAACAGCTTAAATTATTATTTTTTTGGATGCTTTGAGCAAAGGATAAACAGATTTTCCTTCTTCTACCAGTGGTTTTTGATAATTCTCCACTCTCTATTGTTAAATTTGAAAATTTAAATCGTGAGTGGATAAATATTGTAATCAACTTGTAGTAGAAGAATAACTTTATCCTGCAATTGTGTGATTTTGAGTACTAATAAAGAGGGTCAAATAAACTTCAGTGTTGTTAGGTCATAGACCTATTAAAGCATTTCTGGTACCCGATTCATGTGGAGCGAAAGTATCGGCGCTAATGTTGCAGATGGCAACCTTGAAAGCTATTAGAAAGACGTTTGTTTCAGCTATTTTCAGACAATTTGGTTGTTGTTTTGGACTTTTTGATATTACAGGATAAATACAATTATACGTACATTGTCGTTAAATATAAAATTGATTTGTGCTAGCTGCGAAACAGACCAGAAAGCTCACCAAAGATGCCCATTTCTACCTGTTGCTATAAAGCTCATACATATATAAATTATATATTTTCCGACAATGTAGGTATATTGTATATATATGCATTAGGTTGTGTATCAATACACATTTTTTTTGCTATACAACTCTTTGACAAAAGTGGGTGAGTATACTACAGACCTGTTTACTACTACGTTTTCGCCGTATTTACTACACTTTTTTACAGTAAATTACGCCCTACGTTTGAACCTGACTATTCTACGCTTGAACAAACATCGTTTTTTTCAAAATTAGTTTGTACAGAAAGGGCATACCGTGATTGATCACTCCGAGAGACATCATTTTTAATCCTTTAGACATATCATCACGGACATAAACCCAATGTGATAGACCTAAAAAGGACCATAAAACAAGGTGGTGGGGATTGAATTTTATGGCTCTCGGTCACCTGTGCACCGATTGATATTTTACCGCCAATTAAGAGATTAGCGTTACCCGTTCTACCCATTGACTTTTAATAATCGTAAGCCGTAATTATTGCTACTGAAGGATGTATTTTTGACAATTGATTTTGTATCCTCTTGCTGTTAATATTTAACTGTTTGTTGCTTTTCATTGCCAAAGAATGTGTGTCTTGTTATCGTTTTCGTTTGTTTTAGAAAGTTCTACTTTATGACCTCGAGTTCTCTATCAAGAATTTTGTTGAAACCGCAACTGAACTTTATCTTGTTTAATTTTAATTTCTCATTTTTTTTTTCTTCTGTTGGGTTGAATTCAGTATGTATTGAATTATTCGTAAAGACGGGCTACTTCATAAATGTATTTTTTGTTTACAAGTTAAACCGCAGGCGCGGGTTTTTGAAGCACGGACTTTGCAAGCGCGGGTTTTGTAGTGTTTAATAGTTGGTAAAGAGCAGACTTAAAATTGATTATTGGCTTATTTTGTGTTTTGGACTTTTACCTCTCGTATTGAAAAAAATTAACAATTCAAGTCAACTGATTTACACACTTGGCTTGTTACGTAATTCCGCTATAGATGAAAATAATTTTCTTGAAGATTGCAAACAAAAACCGATAACAATCCAAATTTACGTAGGTTAATGGCTACAAAATGAACAAAAAGCGGAAAACGAAGAGCATTCTTTTAATTTGTTCCATAAACTTTTTTTTGCTGTATTTTGTCACAAATCTATTGGGTTGAAAGACAATTAAGATTTTAATTTGAATAAATAAATAAATAAACTGGTGACATTTGATTTTGGTCAGATACTGTGTAATGTCAAACATTTGTAGGGGTAAAATCATGATAAAGGTTAATTCCTTATTTCCTTTCACGTTTCTAAACTTTCTGCAGATTAGCCGCTAATTTCCAAAATATATCCGTAAATTTAGTGACTTTTGGACATGTAGTACTTCTTTGAACGATCTATTTATAAATATTTATTTCGTTAATTTTTAATCAAATTCTTCAATGACCGTATACAAATTATTTAGTACGTATTTCTACAACGAAAAGGGTTTTAACTGAGTTTTCTATGAAGATTAAAATTTAAAAAAATACTGAACGTATAAAAATATTATTGAACTAAAATGTAACATTGAACTGGAAATACGCCTTAAAACGTAACATATCGCGCATGTGTTTTTGAAACTTCATTTGTGCACAAGCCAGGTCACGTGTACGCGTGTCAATAGCATATTAGGTGTAGATACGCAATACACAGCCAAGGTTAAAAATCTTTGAAACAAATTTGCACAACCCATGATTTCACTGAATTGAAGTTGAATAATCATTTATTATTTACATTTTATTCATCAATTCAAATGAACTCTCCGTTCTCGTGCTATTTTCTCGATCTCGGGATTTCATTCCTGGGATTACGTTCAAGGTTGTTTTACGTTTTGAGGAAAGAAATAATTTTTTTTTTTTTAAATTCTGAGGGGAATCGGAGACAGTACCTGAAAAAAAAAATAGGAGATATAAAAACGTAATTTCACCTGTACATCTTATTCGACTAGTTTACCTGTAAAACGACACACTTGATTACAAGATTAACACCTGGTGTTTTATTCACAGGCGCATGGGGCATGGATTTCGTTTCCTCCTCCCCCCTTTTTTCAAAATTTTCATATAAATCATTCCTTTTTCAAAATTTTCATAATCATTCGTTTTTTCTTCATTTGACAATATCAGTAGACGTCATACATCATGAATAATACGTGTATTCTGTGTCCACAGTTTTTTCGACTGATACAGTATAAGAGAGACGGTATGCAACTCCATTTTCATATTTCGCGCCATATCGCTCACCTCGGTTGGGAAACCCCCGTGTTTTTTACACTTTTTTTTACCTTGTCTACATATGACACTGTCGTATCAAACTGTTTCTAAGACACTTACCTAATTGCCCATGTTCGAATTTCAGTCTGTACGTCGATCTTTTCCAAGAAATCTCACCGAGAATAGCGAGGCAGCTTCGTTTCTAGGTCAAACTACATCATATGAGACGGGAGTGCAAGAACGGAAACCCTGGGATTTTTACGAATGGATTACCTGCAATGAAAAACCCAGATACGCTCCGAATATTTTTCCCATAATGTTTTGGCGGGAAATATAAACCACTGAAAAAACATAACAGCAGACGGATTATTTCGTAAAAATGGCACAACGACCATCTGAATATGGAAACATTGAAATAATTTGATGGTAAATAACTGTTCAAAAAGAAATTCAAACTGAGAAATAGATGATTGAATGGTTAGATCTGAAGTCAAAATTTCAATGAAAAAGAAATATTCAGCTTGCCTCTACTTCAAATTATTAAAATCATACCCAAACAAATACATATACAACTAAAAAAAAAAAAAAAAAAATAACAAAGGAAGAAGAAGCAGAGAACAGCTATTGAATGGGACTATGGCATTTTACCCCCTTCCTCAATAAAAGGGCTCCCAACTGATAAAAATGTGCAAGTATAGTAGATGTGGGTTCAAGCCTCAAGTATAGTAGATGTGGGTTCAAGCCTCAAGTTTAGTAGATGTGGGTTCAAGCCTCAAGTATAGTAGATGTGGGTTCAAGCCTCAAATATAGTAGATGTGGGTTCAAGCCTCAAGTATAGTAGATGTGGGTTCAAGCCTCGAGTATAGTAGATGTGGGTTCAAGTCTCAAGTATAGTAGATGTGGGTTCAAGCCCCAAGTATAGTAGATGTGGGTTCAAGGTCAGGTCAATTAAAAGACTGGTATTTCCTGCTTCTCCCCAAAACATGCAGCATTAAGGAGTAAGAGTAAAGACTGGTTGAACTCGGGATAATGTGTCCGAGTGGAGCAACATGTCTACCAGCGCACTGTATCTTCAGTGAGCAAGCACTATAAATATCCAATATTTTAATCGTGTTGGTCCAGTACAAAACGGGCATCATTATCGTTTCATCAAAAGTAACTTATTATTGTCATGATATAGCTGGGACATTGCTGATTTGGTGTTAAACAACAATCACTCATTTGCCTACTATTTATTTTTGTATCATTGTTTGGGTCTTCACTTTTTCAAGGTGTATAAAAACCATTCTAATGTAGTTGTTTAATATTCCTGGTTTGTGATTGGACAATGCTGTAATTTTCACGGTATCAATTCCACGGTTGAAATATCAGATATTTTTAGCCGATTACCACTTACGTCATTTTGTCAATAATTGTGGCAATACATATCTATACACATGATTACATTAGAATGGAGATAACTGTATTGTATTTGAAAATTTCACGGCATCAATTGTCGATTTAATGGTAGCAAATATCCGTTTACTGACTCCGCTAACGTGTCGCCAGTAAACTCAATTTGCGACCATCAAATCTCCAATTGATACCGTGAAATTTTCAAATACAATACAGTTATCTCCTAAATCTAGAAGAGCTTGATAAGTTGTTAAGAACAAGTGTCAAACTACAGTCAAACGTACTTGTGTGATCACCTCTATTAAACAGTCACCTCTATCAAACAGTCACCTCTATCAAACAGTCACCTCTATCAAACAGTCACATCTATTAAGCAGTCACATCTATTAAACAGACACCTCTATCAAACAGTCACCTCTATCAAACAGTCGCCTCTATTAAACAGTCACATCTATTAAACAGTCACCTCTATTAAACAGTCACCTCTATCAAACAGTCACCTCTATCAAGCAGTCACCTCTATTAAACAGTCACCTCTATTAAACAGTCACCTCTATCAAACAGTCACCTCTATTAAACAGTCACCTCTATCAAACAGTCACCTCTATTAAACAGTCACCTCTATTAAACAGTCACCTCTATCAAACAGTCACCTCTATTAAGCAGTCACCTCTATTAAACAGTCACCTCTATTAAACAATCGCCTCTATTAAACAGTCACCTCTATCAAACAGTCACCTCTATTAAGCAGTCACCTCTATTAAACAGTCATCTCTATTAAGCAGTCACATCTATTAAACAGTCACCCCTATTAAGCAGTCACCTCTATTAAGCAGTCACCTCTATTAAACAGTCACCTGTATTAAAAGGTCACATTTTTCTTGTCCTGTCATAGAAAATTTCATATGAATTGAAACTGTATTAAGAGGTCATCTGTCTTAAAAGACCACTTTTTATTTGTCCCAATAGTGACCTCTTAATACAGGTTGGACTGAAAATGACTTATTCACACAATGTAGGATAATTAGACTTTATAGACGGTGATTTGTTATACAGTAAAACCTGTCTAAACCGAACCCCTTTGGGACTGAAGAATTTGTTCGATTTAGACAGGTGTTTGGTTTCCACAGGTTCAAATTACATAGATGTTTAGTATATGAGACTGTAAAGTCTGTCTGGATTAGGCAGGTTTTTGGTTAAAACGTTTACTCGGGGTTTGGTTTAGAC
This sequence comes from Bathymodiolus septemdierum, assembly GCA_963383655.1. NCBI lineage: Eukaryota > Metazoa > Mollusca > Bivalvia > Mytilida > Modiolidae > Bathymodiolus > Bathymodiolus septemdierum. The sequence continues at coordinate 54,622,076 of OY726527.1, forward strand.
AGGTTTCACTGTATATTAAAAGTGCCTTGTAGAGAAGGTTTATCTCAAGTTCTGCATATATATAAATAGAATAACTTCAGTTTTGAAAGTTGAGATGGACATTATATAGAATAACTTCAGTTTTGAATGTCTAGAGTGCCATTATCACTAGTATCGCAGTGAGTCAGACAGGACGAGATGTGATACCAGTGATAATGTATTTAGAGACCTTCAAAATGGCCTTCATTGTTTTTTTATCGATAAACATGTGTTTGATGTCATAATATTCAGTTCATTGATGACAATATCACTGCAAGATCAAATGGAAAATGTCGAAATTACAGATAAAATCAAATACCAGCTGTTAAATGAAATGTCAGTCTTGGTGAAATAAATTACAAATTAAAAAAAATAATTAAAAAGCCATTAATAAGTCTCCCAAGATTGTTCTGCGGTGGCAGCCATATTAGATTTATCTCGGATCCTACTCCACTAGTGGAACCTGTTGTATTGCTCTTGTTAAATGTCATTTACATCAAAATCCTTTCTTGTTCAGCATGAATCCAATATGGTTGCCACCTCAGAACAATGTTGGGAGACTTATTTTTTTTATTAATGTATCAATATGAAAAGATAGTTGAAACAGTCACAAATTCCACCAATATCAACAAAACAATCTTCTCAATCACTGAACACTAAAAAGACCATGACAACCATAACTAGTGTATTGTCAACATTTGATATTAGGGAGTAAACAGTCAATAAACACACTGCAGATTAAAAGTAGATTTTTATAAGGATTTCTTCCAAGATAAGAGTCACTTATGTGGGTGTTAGGAGGTATGGTGTTTAATGCCACTTTCAACAATATTTCAGTTATATTGTAACGGTTAGTTTTATTGTAACGGTTAGTTTTATTGTAACGGTCAGTTATATTGTAACAGTCAGTTTTATTGTAACGGTTAGTTTTATTGTAACGGTCAGTTATATTGTAACAGTCAGTTATATTGTAACAGTCAGTTATATTGTAACGGTCAGTTTTATTGTAACGGTCAGTTATATTGTAACAGTCAGTTTTATTGTAACGGTCAGTTATATTGTAACAGTCAGTTTTATTGTAACAGTCAGTTATATTGTAACAGTCAGTTATATTGTAACAGTCAGTTATATTGTAACAGTCAGTTTTATTGTAACGGTCAGTTATATTGTAACAGTCAGTTATATTGTAACAGTCAGTTTTATTGGTGGGAGAAACTGGAGAATGCAGAGAAAGCAACAGACTTGACAAACTTTATCACATAATGTTGTATCGAACACGCCTCGCCTGAGCGTGATTCAAACTCACAACTTTAGTGGTGATAGGCACTGATTGCATAGGTAGTTGTATATCCAGTTATTTGATGATACCAAAAGGATAATCAGCAGTCATGATTCGATGAAAAAAGACAATACAATGGCCAAAAGGCAAGACACTGATCTATAAAATACAACCCAGAAAAAATAAACATTTAGCAACATGAACTCCTTTAAAAAACCAGGGGTGAACTAAAATGTGTTATGGAGATGAGTAAGCTAGCTGTGGAACCGTATCCCTTATGGTTCTTGGCCAGTTTTCTGATATTTGCGGACCTATGAGGACCAAGAAATATGGTAAACAAACACGTTGCTTAACGAAACGGCATAGTTTTGCTTTGTCTTTTTTTTTCCGATATGAATATTGTATCAAAATTTCTAGTTAGCTCACCTTGCCAAAGGCAATGTGAGCTTTTGCCATCACTTGGCGTCCGTCGTCTGTTGTCCGTTAACTTTTCACATTTTAACCTTCTCCTCTGAAACCCCTCAGCCAAATGAGCTGAAACTTGGTAGGAAGCATCTATGGAAGGTCCTCTATAAACAATGCTCATTTCGTCCCGATCCATTAACAAACATGGCCACCACAGGCAATTCTTGTTTCTGATTGGCCTATTTTTTTTTTAATCTTCTCCTCTGAAATCGCTTGGCCAAATGAACCGAAACTTGGTAGCAAGCATCTATGGAAGGTTCTCTATAAAGATTGCTCATTCCCTCCCGATCCGTTAACACGTGGCCGCCACAGGCAATTCTTGTTTCTGATTGGCTGGTTTCTGATTGGTTGATTTTTTAGATTCTTCTCTGAAACCGTTTTGCCAAATGATCCGAAACTTGGTAGGAAGAAACTATGGAAAGTCCTCTGTTGCGATTGCTCATTTCGTCCCGATCCGTTAACAAACATGGCCACCACAGGCAATTCTTGTTTCTGATTGGCCTATTTTAAAAGTCTTCTCCTCTGAAACTGCTTGGCCAAATGAACCGAAACTTGGTAGGATGCATCTATGGGAGGTCCTCTATAAGGCTTATTCATTTCATCCCGATCCATTTACAAATATGGCTGTCACAGGCAATTCTTGTTTCTTATTGGTCGATTCTAAAACAGCTTTTCCTCTGAAGCCGCTTGGCCAAATAATATGAAACTTGGTAAGAAGCATCTATGGAAGGTCCTCTATAGAGATTGCTCATTTCGTTTTGATCCATTAACAAACATGGCTGCCACAGGCAATTCTTGTTTTAGATTGGTTGATTTCTAAAAATCTTCTTCTCTGAAACTGCTTTGCCAAAATGAACCGAAATTTGGTGAGAAACACCAATGGAAGGTTCTGTATTAAGTTTCCTCAAAGCAGAATGAAAGGTGAGTGGCACAGGCTCAACCCACTGAGCCTCTAGTTGAAAACTGCATTGTCAGATTATTCAATTGTTCACCTTTCAGGTTAAGATATTTTTTTGATAAAATTTGGTAACAGAAATTAAAAAAAACCCAGCCTCTCCTCCCTAAAAGTTAAATGATTGCTCCCTAACTGAAATAATGCTGACTTGACAGTCCTTGAAATGAAAATTTGAATTCACTGGTCCAAATCAAATACTTGAATTTATTTTTATATAGTTCTTTAAAAAAAAAAAATTTACTGGTCTGAACAAAGATTTACTGGTCTTGGGCCAGAAGACCAGTACTCATCATTAGGACTGCTTGACATTAAACAACAATCAATCAATTATTTTTTTCATTGTAGATTTATGTCTTTGGTGCCAAATAAACTTTGCCAAGAAATCGGACCTACTTCACCACTTCTTACAACTCCACCAAGATATGTTGGTTGTCCCTGGTGAATCGGAAGGCCAAGATCATCGTACAAGTTCTGATAACCAAGGACCACATATACCGTCTTCTCTACAGGAAATGGTGTCGGACGTGAGTTCAACGACGTCAATCACCGTAGCAGACGTATCTTCTACTTCATCAGATATCGTGATAGCACCGCTCAACGAACGTAAACAAGAAGAAGACGATGATGATGACGAACCGCCAGTCATTATTGATGTCATGATAAACACATCACACAACCAATATTTGATACCTACCGCCGCATCGTCAGCTTCATCATTATCAACGCCACAAGTATCGTACCAAAATCAGTGGGGCGGTCAGCGAGGAGTACAATCTCTGCCACTTGAGGAGTTGTCCAACACGTCTACGATAAGTGCTGCTGAAAGTGGAGAGTCACTTTCCAAACCTAAGTATTCGTTGAATGATTTAATTAATGCATTAAGTCAAAGTCTTGAGCAAGATCAAGCAACCACTCCACAATTATCAGTCATGTTGTCTCCTGCAATTCAACAATTTAATCTGTCACAAGCAACGGCTATACAAGCAGACCCAGGGTTATCTGGCATAGCGGCAGCAGGTACACCTAAAACTAAGACCCCAAGAGGTAGAGCGCGAGGAAGAGGAAGGGGGTCGTCCACAGGTCGTGGTAGAGGAAGACGGAGAAAAAATTCCGAAGGTTCTCCTGAAATGCCTCAGTTAATCCCAGAAGTACAAAACTTAGACATTTGTTACGATAACTTGCCAGAATCGTCGGAATCAGGCAACGATGAAGGGCCGCCTAAAATTTCCAGAATTGTCAACAGGAGAACTCCGAGAAGTAGAACCTCAACGCCAGCCAAGAGTGCAACTGCCTCCAACACTTCAACTAAGAGTGCAACAATTTCCAACACTTCAATCAAGAGTGCAACAGCTTCCAACGCTTCAACAATGAGTTCACCTCCCAGAGACAAACCATTTATTCCAAGCCTCTTGTATCAGTCGCTAGCCTCGGAAGATACGGTCGAAATGAAGAATGAGGAAGATGACAACGAGGAGGAGGTAGTATCGTCTGATCAAGCGATACATGTTACAGTGAAAATGTACGAAGTCAATGGAAAAACAATGTACAAATGTACTGAATGTGGTAAAGATTTCTCTAAAACCTGTACCTTTGCTCGTCACGCAATGCAGCATTCAAAAATGTATCCATATCAGTGTGGGATCTGTGACATGAAATGTGGAGATATGCGTATTCTCTTACGTCACTTAGACCAGCACGCGGAGGATGCGGATTGCCCTTGCCAAAAATGTGACCGTATGAACAAAGACTTTACAGAGGAAACACAAAGGAAGGTTAGTGCTGCGTTTCATTTTAAGTGTAATTTATGTGGGAAGAAATTTTTCAGTGACTATGCGTGTAAAATGCACGTCAATGCTCACAAGCGAAAAATGACATTGACCTGTGAGAAATGTAAATTAGAATTTCGTTGCAACCGAATATTGTCACGACATCGAAAGGCTGTTCACGATACACAATTTTGTCCTGTATGTCTGGAAACTTGTTCCAATTTAGTCATGCATATGCGAACACATTTTGGATTTACTCTATACAGATGTGGATTGTGTGGTGATGGTTTCAACAGCAGACCGCACTTACACGACCATCTGAGAATTCATACTCAGCTTGGTGAACGACAAATTCCCACTGTTGTTTCTGCCATTAACTCATCATCAAAATCTGATTCCGTTTCGTCTGATTCCAAACAAAAACGTTTGAAAGATCAAATGGAAGCAAAGATGGCTACAGAAACTCTTATGGCTTTAGGGGGTGGTGCAGAGCTTCCATCAGTGTCCATTAAGACAGATGAAAAGAAGTTGGAATTGTTACCTACAGCAGGTGATCAGAGTCCAACGGATTTTATCGTTAGAACTGGTGAATATGAAGACGAAGATGGAGAGATCGATGTACACGTCATTCCAAAAACAAGAAGGGAACGTTTTAAATCAAAATCAAGTGAAGTCAGCGAAGATAAGGATATATCTGTAGAAGTAGCAGTTCCTCCATTGCCACGACGACAAGTATCAAGGAGATGTCGTTGGCATGGTAATGACTCTCTTTGTGAGAGATGTGACGATTCCTTTGTGAAAAAAATGTCTGCAAATCGGAAAAGACGATCGGGTGACAGAGGACGAAGAGGAAGCAAATCTCCGCGCAGCGATTATAGCGATAACTCGCTCAGATGGAACTCGGACTCGCTTGATTCACTGAAAAATATAGAATTTTCGCTGCCACTGGCCAATTATATTTTAAAGGGAGATGACTCTAAACAGGATACATTCTTAAAATTGGAAGAATCTAAGACTAAAGTACAAGGGGAACCAACTGTGATAGAATTGTCTGACTGAGGGATAACAGTTGATAAATCTTCCAAGGAGTGAATTAATAAAAATCTAGTTGACAAAGGGAGACAATTCAATGAAATCATAAAGGGAGAGAACTTTTCCAATGAATTTTAATGATTTGATATGATTTATTGCGTTTAATGCCACTTTTAGCAATATTTCAGCTATATCATGGCATCCAGTTTTAGTGGTGGAAGAAGTCGGATAACATGGAGAAAACCACCGACCATGGGCAAGCAACTGGTAAATTTTATCACTTGCGGCTGCGAGTCGAGTGCACCCTTTTTTGTAATATACAAAGCCGGGCACGAACCCATGCCGTATTGGATAAGATTCATTCCCCATAAGATTTTGTCTAATGTCTTTTGTTTTTGTTTTGTGCATTTGAAGTTTTTGTAAACTTGCAAATGCATTTTTGGCATTATAATGTTTTTATTATTGTTAATTAGTAAATTATGTCTTTTTGCATAATTCTATTTTTTAAGAGTTATGTCTCGTTTGTGTAGGTATATTTCCATGGTTACAGTATGTTTTTGCAGTTCAATATTTTCAATCTTATTTCAACACTAAATTCCTATATACATAGAATTTCCATATATTTTTCAGTTGTCTTAAAATAGCATTTTATTTCCGTTGCACAAAACTTTCCATAAAAAAATGTTTATTTAGATAATTCCTCGCATTAAATAATATTGAAATAAATACCAAGGAAAGACAACTCTTCCATAATTCAGAAAAAGGAGATAATGTATTCTACTTCTGTATCTAGAGAATAGAGTACCGCTTTATCAATTTTTGTTTAAAAAAATGATATTTTGATATATTGAATTGTAGATTTCTCTATGAATTATAAAATGTCATCTATATGGCTAGCCATTTGGCTTTTTATCTGACAGTCAAAGAGAGGATGTATTATGGTGTAAATTAATATCGCTCATCCATCTGTCTGTCAACACAGCTAACGAGAACTGGTTTACTTTGACCTTCACTAATGGAGTTAGTTGAGGATAGTTATGAACATACTACTGTTCATATATCTTTGAGTACCTGTTACAAATACAAAAGAGCCAAGCGGCTTGCCATGCATCCAAACCATGATTTTGTTTTATTAGTACATGTACTTACAGATTAGTTTTAAACAATTTTTGTATAATTTGTAAATTAAGTATTATAAGACAATTTATACAGTGAAACCTGTTTAAGCTGAACCTTTTGTGTTTGTAATAGACAGGTTAAATTAACTAATATTTCCTAATTGAGGCTTTATTTAAAGACTGGTTTATAATACAGGTTAAATTAACTAATATTTCCTAATAAAGGCTTTATTTAAAGACTGGTTTATACAGGATTCCAGTTTATTAAGGGATCTGTAGACCTCTAGTCAGGTTTCACTATATATATTTATATAAATTTGTATATATATATACAAACATATACACTTTTTAACTTGTTTATATAACCAGGCAGCTCTACCCACTGGGCATTCATTGTAAATATTTTTATTAAGTAATTAATTGTTTTTTCTTTTTTATTATAACATGTAATGGATTAGTACTACAATCTAAGAGATGTATAGTTTTGGTAGATTGAGTTGAAGGAGGATCAGAATCCCCCTCTCATAAAGCAAGCATTTTGTAATGTAAAAAGTGGCCTTGTGAGACAGGTGGCCTCCTTGAAGGGGACAATGTAAAAAGTGGCCATGTGAGACAGGTGGCCTCCTTGAAGGGGACAATGTAAAAAGTGGCCTTGTGAGACAGGTGGCCTCCTTGAAGGGGACAATGTAAAAAGTGGCCATGTAATTAGGTGGCCTCCTTGAAGGGGACAATGTAAAAAGTGGCCTTGTGAGACAGGTGGCCTCCTTGAAGGGGACAATGTAAAAAGTGGCCTTGTGAGACTGGTGGCCTCCTTGAAGGGGACAATGTAAAAAGTGGCCATGTAATTAGGTGGCCTCCTTGAAGGGGACAATGTAAAAAGTGGCCTTGTGAGACAGGTGGCCTCCTTGAAGGGAACAATGTAAAAAGTGGCCTTGTGAGACTGGTGGCCTCCTTGAAGGGGACAATGTAAAAAGTGGCCATGTAATTAGGTGGCCTCCTTGAAGGGGACAATGTAAAAAGTGGCCTTGTGAGACAGGTGGCCTCCTTGAAGGGGACAATGTAAAAAGTGGCCATGTAATTAGGTGGCCTCCTTGAAGGGGACAATGTAAAAAGTGGCCTTGTGAGACAGGTGGCCCCCTTGAAGGGGACAATGTAAAAAGTGGCCATGTAATTAGGTGGCCTCCTTGAAGGGGACAATGTAAAAAGTGGCCTTGTGAGACAGGTGGCCTCCTTGAAGGGGACAATGTAAAAAGTGGCCATGTAATTAGGTGGCCTCCTTGAAGGGGACAATGTAAAAAGTGGCCTTGTGAGACAGGTGGCCTCCTTGAAGGGGACAATGTAAAAAGTGGCCATGTAATTAGGTGGCCTCCTTGAAGGGGACAATGTAAAAAGTGGCCTTGTGAGACAGGTGGCCTCCTTGAAGGGGACAATGTAAAAAGTGGCCTTGTGAGACTGGTGGCCTCCTTGAAGGGGACAATGTAAAAAGTGGCCATGTAATTAGGTGGCCTCCTTGAAGGGGACAATGTAAAAAGTGGCCTTGTGAGACAGGTGGCCTCCTTGAAGGGAACAATGTAAAAAGTGGCCTTGTGAGACTGGTGGCCTCCTTGAAGGGGACAATGTAAAAAGTGGCCATGTAATTAGGTGGCCTCCTTGAAGGGGACAATGTAAAAAGTGGCCTTGTGAGACAGGTGGCCTCCTTGAAGGGGACAATGTAAAAAGTGGCCATGTAATTAGGTGGCCTCCTTGAAGGGGACAATGTAAAAAGTGGCCTTGTGAGACAGGTGGCCTCCTTGAAGGGGACAACTTACTATTTAAGATGATCAGAACTATTGTATACTCTGTATCGACCCTTAGGCACGGAAGGAACATGGTCATATGGTAGTTGGATGTACAGCTGCCTACGCAATCTGTGCATCACGTCCTGGGCCGGATTATCCTATAGGCTAGTATAGACTGCAGCCTATGGCCACCAAGCTTGAGGGGCCCTGCTAAAAGATTTTGAAATAAGTTCACCTCAAGCTATGTAAATGTTGCTAAAATATATCTTAGTAAAAAATATTCAAGACGAGTTAGAGAGTGGCTCCGTCAAAGAGAGGCCATAATTTCATTAGCCTAGGGGCCCAAAAGGTCATAATCCAGCCCTGATCATGGCTAAAGTTGTGAGTTTAATTTCTGCTCATGGTGAGATGTACTTGATACAACATTATGTGAACCATTGAACCATTTGAAAGTAAACTAGGATGAAATGTTCCTTGGATGAATGATCCTCTACAAAATGTATTTCTTTTGTGTCAATCAGAAATCCAAGATGGCCACCACAGAGAAGGTATAATTTAGCACCCTATAGGGGAAAAAGCATTTTCTAATATTTTCTCCTATATTACTGAACCACTGCAAGGCAAACTGTTCAAACCTCAAGGGTTAATTCTTTTTTTTCTTTGGACTTTGATCAGAAATTAAAGATGGCCACTTCTTCAGGAAAAAGTTTCAACAGGGCCCAATGGGACAATGTTAAAATACTTTTTTCTCAGAAACCACAAATTCACATTGTACATAAATAATTGTTGGATACTAAACAAATAATTTAAAACCAGAACGGCAGAAGAGCAATACCAGTTCAGATGACCCCCTTGTTTTTCATTGAGCTAGTACATTAAGAAATGTTAAATTGTTAAAAGGCATAAGTCCTCTATTATTATTATTAGTTGTAACCATGGTAATTGTATAATTCGTCACATGCTAATTGTAAATAATAGTATTTGTTATAAGATTTTCCGTTGGAATTTATTAAATATTTATATATGTTAATGAACTATTTACATGTTATGTTTAGTTTGTATATTTAACTGTGTATATTTGTTTTCTTGCTGGGAATGGTACTTAATAGCTTTACTTTCAAAATTGTGTATTCAACGACTCCCTCACACTCTACACAAAGGCAATAGAAATACACATTTTTCCTCAAAAGATTAAACTTTTAACTTAAAGCGATATAATTATATAAAGAGACATTTCTTCAAAAGGTTGATCTTTTACATTTAAAGATATAAAGGATGTAACACCGGTAAGAGGGCAAGACGGAAAAATCTCAGACACCCAAGGGAAAGATTTCTGGTCTCCAACGAGGCTCCACGTCGTTTGAGATCAATAGAAATCTTTCCCGCAGGTGTCTGAGATTTTTCTGTCTTGCCCTCTTCCCGGTGTTTGATTCTTTTTCTCACTAATATTTTATTGAAAGTACAGTATTTTCCTTGATGAGACACCTCATACATGAAATATGACGTGACACATATTTTGATGTCATTGAAGAATGACGTCAAAGGTAAGGAAAAAGACATCTAGAAATACGAAAAAGTGAAAATAAGACACAAATATATTTAATACGGTTAACGTTGGATTCTCTATTTAAAAAAAACCAATGGTTAAATCCGTAATATATCTGTTATTCAGCTATCAGACAGGTATATAATGTGACATTCCCGGCTTGGAATGACATTTTGCGAAATGTAACCTTTTTTACGGGAAAAGTAGCGTGAAATTCTTACCTCATCCACGGGTTGATGCAAGGATATCTCACACGGCCAAAAATAGGAACTGTGCTGTCTCATTAGTGAGAAAATATTATTACTGTATTATTATTATATTATTTTTTTTTTTGCATATTTTATTGTCAAGTATATACAATCGGATTGAACACAAGTTTTACAACTTATATGAAGTTCTGTCCAGTGGACCTAGATAATATTATTAGTGAAAAAGCATTTATTCAAATGGTAAAAGAAAAAAGAAATTTATTGAAATCCTAATGGAAAGAGACATTTATTCAAATTGTAAACCTTTTACCTGTTAAGCTAACTAATATATATATGACTTTCACTTATGATGTCATAATGTACTGTGTAATTTCCCTTACACAGTTGCACATCATTTCAGAATATTGCAGAATTTTAAACTCTCCTCATCATCTTCGCCTTTATTAAAATTGATTAAAGACACTTCCATCTTCCTCCAGGCGTGAAGGTGGGGAATTGGGAGGGGCCTCTCTTTATCTAAATCTGGCACTATGGGACACGTAGCGGAGTTTCCTCAGATTTCCCATGCCACGACATGACTAATTTCTTTTTAACTATTAATAGAGACTATTATTTATTGTCTTAGAAATTGATAGAATTTTTATTAGATGAAATTATTTTCTTATTTCTTTATATTTACAGATTTTCTCTATATATTATAAATTATGATACAATTTTTTGCTTTGTTACTCTCCTATAGGCTATACTTTTAAGTGTTACATTTTCGCATATATATATGATAGACTTGGATCAGCATCCGGACCTTAATCGGCGTCCACTCCACAAACCGGCATTCACTGACATCATTATCTCCAATCATATTTCAATTTAAGGGTATTTTTAAATCGGTGTCCTTTCCAAATTCTCAGATCTATGGCCTATTTATGGGTTAGGGTTAGGGTATACGTCATTGAATGTCGAAATGAGAAGGTGAGAAATAGCCATAGATTTGAGAATCGGAAGTTGATTTGAGAATTTAAAAAAGATCTGTGCTGTAGAAATTGGACATGGATTTGAGGATTGGACGTTGATCTGAGTCTTACATGTATATATATACTTGAAAGTGTCAATGGTGATAGTATGCTTCCAGCTTTTAAAAATAATTTATTGCTGTCAAATATATATTGGTCATGTGACCAGGTGGAGCTTGGTTCGTGTCAGTCATGTGACCAGGTGGAGCTTGGTTCGTGTCAGTTAGTGAGCAGGCGGAGTTTAATTGTCTTTATCTCATGAGGGTATGTTGATAATACATTTCAACAAAATATAAGACCATCTTTTACCTGTAAAACTAATATTAACTTTTGAATCATAAATGTTTGAAAACAAAATCTCAATGTTTATGGGGGCCTTCATGATTGTAATTGTATGGTAGTTGGATTTACAACTACCTGTGCAATCAGTGAGTATGAACCCTGTTCATGCCGAGGTGTACTGGATACATCATTTTTTTGTGATTTGCAGCAGTTCTGTGGTTATCTTCTCCATCAATAAGACTGACCTTCACTGAAATATTGTTGAAAGTGGTGTTAAATACCACAAACCAAACCAATCAATGTTTACATTTTACTCGTGAAGCGAACAATATTAGTTCAGTGCTTTTTTTAATATATACTTTTGTCAATGGGGTTTTCAAATTTTGTTTGTTCCTTAACTTTTATTTGTGTTTTTAAGTGTCAAGTTAGATAGTCTCTCATGTTCATTTACATTCATATTCTGTCTTTTATTCTAACAGCGATACCTACGGAACAAGGATTAATTTAAACATTTCGCTAAACTCTTCAAAATTTTTTTGGTGTTTTAATGCCACTTTCAGCTATATCATGACGACCAGTTTTAGTGGTGGAGGAAGCCGGAGAGAACCACCGACCCTGGGCAAGCAACTGGTAAACTTTATCACTTGCGGCTGCGAGTCGAGTGCACCCTTTTTTGTAATTTACAAAGCTGGGTGCAAACCCACGCCGTATTGGTGATGGGCTTGTATGAGTTGTTAGATCCAACGACCTAACTCATTGAGCCACCCGGGCCCCTAAAAAAAAACTTTATGAAAAGAAAATGAATAACCCTATTTAATAAGACGCACAAATATTTTGAGGTGGTATTATGTTATAGTGTAGTCACCTTCTGTTTGTAGATAGTGTGATAATTTAAGTTCTAATTGACTGATCAGTGTGATAATTTAAGTTCTAATTGACTGATCCTTCTCTCAAGACAATGATCATTGGTGCACAATGAATGTTGGTATTGTTTTAATGTAAAAATGGAGGTTTCTGTTATTTGTACAAGGAGAGTTTATTTTTCACTTAAATATGTTTTCATTATGATCATTCATACTTGTGTAACTTAAATTGTTTATTTTATTTTTATTTTTTAATTTTTAAGTGGGCATTCAAAGCTTTGTAATGGATCTTGTGTGGATATGGCGGACAAACCGGTATACATTCATGGGTCAAAATTCTTTCCCCACTAAGATATTTCCCTATATATTTCATATAAAACCACTTACATGTATGTTCAAAACATTCTCACAAAGTCATTTCTTATCTGATTTTCTTGCATTTTTCACCTGTAACAGCAGAATTAATGAGTTTATTTTAATATTTTCTTTTATTACAAGCATTTTTGTGATTTAAACACAAATGAAAATTCTCGACGTCACAATTTTCTATGATTATATAGTAATATTTGGTGAAAAAAAACCCACTTTGTATTTAAAGGCACACAGGCCGTTATTTTGATTAAAAAAAATGTTTCCCAATATCAGACCTAAAATTTGATTTAAAAAACCATAAAGATATATTGCAGTTGAAATTTTTCATAATATCATACGTAAATAGCCTAGAACAAAGGAAATACGTTGCTGTTTGATTTTCTTCCATCCAGGAAAGAATTCAATGTTGACCAGCCCAATGCTAAACATTCAAATTCTTTTCACTAATTACGACAATTCAGGGTGTCAAGTCCCTATAAAATCCTATAATTTCCTTTAAATTTGGAGATTCCTATATTTTCCCTATTATTCTTTAAAACCCCTATAAAGCCCTATATATATATATATACAGTGTATATATAAAAAAATCATGAAAAAAATGTAAAGTCATAAAAATAATACTCTGCTCATATAAAACAACTGTGTGAATCATAAAATTTTCCATTTTATACAAGTACAGTTTATGAAGAGTTACTTTATAATGAAAGTTGAAAATAAGAAATAAATGCCATGGGAGGAAAGGAAATGGCTGTAGAGGAGGAGGAGGCCATTGCTAAAGTTTATATTATGTTTGTAGCATGTTAAGTATTATGTACAATGATTCACTCTCATGTTAATACATAAATTGTCAGATTTCCAGGGTTAAAGAATGGACTTTCAACACAAATTATATACTAGAAACCTTATATATTCATATATATTTCTTCCAAAATTCCTATATTTACCCTATAAATTAAACAACAAATTCCTATAATCCTATATTTTTGAGACCAAAAGTGGCTTGACACCCTGCGACATTATAGCAGATTTTTTAAACCTGGCTTTTTGTTCAGAACATTTTATTAGTATAAAACATCGAATATTGGCAACTTTTATTATAAACAAAAAATTCAATTCTGACAGCCTGTGTGCCTTATCATGTTTTAAGGAAATAAAATAAAAAAAATAAAAATTTACCACATTGTCAGAACAGTTCCAAATTCCAATCGAAAAATTGTAGAAAAAAAAAGGCAGAGTAGATACCTCTAACACACAAATACATGGCCGTTCATTTTCCTGCCTAGGTACAGGCACTTCAATAAAAAGTGTGGGGGGGGGGGGGGGGGGGGGGGAGGGGGAGGGTTAAACTAACAGACGGTAAGGCAGAAATAAAATTATGTTTATTTCTGCTTTTAATGCTACAAATTTACTGAAAATCGGGTAAGACATGACTTAACAAGGGTAAGACATGACTTAGCAAGATTAAGACTTGACTTAACAAGATTAAGACATGACTTATAAAGATTAAGACATGACTTAACAAGATTAAGACTTGACTTAGCAAGATTAAGACTTGACTTAACAAGATTAAGACTTGACTTAGCAAGATTAAGACTTGACTTAACAAGATTAAGACTTGACTGAACAAGATTAAGACATGACTTAACAAGGGTAAGACATGACTTAACAAGATTTTTTTTTATCTCATGGTTTTATATGAAAACTGTATGGAAGTGTTTTAGTGCGGACAGACTTTTGACCTGTTACTGTACTCGGACAAGATTCTGTAATAATATGGTGGTCCTTCATGGATAGGTTGAACCATGTGCAGTCCAACCTGCCCATGCGGTCACCTCTATTAAGCAGTCACCTATATTAAAAAGTCACCTTTTTCTAGTCCTATCATAGAAAATTTCATATGAATTGAACCTCTTTTAAGAGGTCATCTGTCTTATAAGGACACTTTCTTTGAACTAAAGGTGACCTCCCTAATACAGGTTTGACAGTATAATTTCTGAATCTTTACAGGCATCACGGGCATAAAACTTTCTAGTGTGCGTTTTGTGCTCGAACTCCCTCCTAAATCATCCAATCAGAATATTGTATTTATTAGATTTCACATTCTGATTGGATATTTGTTCCTATGGATAATTTATTATAAACAACTCCATAATATTTTTTCTTTGAGGAACAAATATTCTATATTGTTTATTCTGTCAGGAGTAGATATAGACAATATACATACATATATACTACTTTTCTATCAGTAGATATGGAAATGTGTACACCCTGAAGTATCCAAGTACATCCTGAGGTGCAGCCGAAGGTGTACAAGGCTAAAGTTTCGAGTTTTTTACCTGGTGTATGGTTATTATATTATTTACATGTAATATCCCTCGGGGAAATAGCTGGTTACACGTGGTAATATGGCTTAGCAACACCTTGAAATATGGGTTTTATATGCCCGTGGTTTTAACCAATCAAAAATTGCTATAATTTTCAAGCCGGGGATAAATCTACATCAATCGGATACCAGAAAAAACGAAAAGCTACAAAGCTATATCTTGGTCAAAAAAATATGTCCAGTCAATTTACTGCTCAAATAGAACTAGTGCAGGACAAATAGTAATATTGTTTCCATTGGAATTGATATATAAATATATTTTCGGAAAATATGAAATTTATATGTATAAGCTTTAGCCCACAGGAAGGAAAGCGAGCCATTGACAAGCTTTTCTGTCCTGTTTGGCAGCGAGTGCACAGAAATTTCAGTTCATGTCCGTTTTTTTCTTCTTTCTTTTTTTTGATTGACTTATTTTGTTTTCTTTATTTTAAAATATTTTGTGACTGTTGGTATACTCTATATTTATCAAACAAAGTCAGAGCTCAGTAAGTTTTTTTTAATAATTCAGAACTGTATCAGCTATCAATCAGAATCTTGTTCAAGTCAAGTGGATACCTGGTATGTCGTCAGTCCTCTTAAGCTGGTACCTGGCATGTCGTCAGTCCTCTTAAGCTGGTACCTGGTATGTCGTCAGTCCTCTTAAGCTGGTACCTGGTATGTCGTCAGTCCTCTTAAGCTGGTACCTGATATGTCGTCAGTCCTATTAAGCTGGTACCTGGTATGTCGTCAATCCTCTTAAACTGGTACCTGGTATGTCGTCAATCCTCTTAAGCTGGTACCTGGTATGTCGTCAGTCCTCTAAAGACCCAGATTAACAAAGTAAATATTATGTGTTCCAGGACATTGTATAATTTTTTGTAAAAATAGCATGTAGACTTCATCATCATACCGTATGTTGTAGTGTTCAGCACACACTTTATATGTGTAGAGTTCTTCATTATGTATAAATACTGTTAGACAATACCGTACTTATTAGTGTATCATACACACTTAAGGTGTGTAGAGATCTGTATTATGTATAAAATCTGTTGGACAATACCGTAGTTATTAGTGTATCATACACACTATAGATGTGTACAGTTCTTCGTTATGTATAAAATCTGTTAGACAATACCTACTTATCAGTATATTTTACTACACAGCTTAGATGTGTATATTACATAAACATTTATGGTAATTGTAGACTGCTTAATAATCAAGTGTGCACCAAAGTATTCATTTGTTTTGCTTTATAGTGAAATAATAAAAGAGTGAGATGTAATTAATTGTTGAAATTTACAAGATGGAAGAGTTTGAAGATACCAAAGGAGTAATCAGAATCTATAAATCGGAGGACAGACAACACAATGGCCAAAAGAAAAGGGACAAAAGAACAAACAACAATCTACAAAACATACACATAAAACTAAAGATCGAGTAACACCAACCCCACTAAAAACCGGGGGTGAACTCAGGTGCTCTGGAAGGGAAAGCTAGGGTTTGATCTTTTGGGTGAAACCAAAAAACAACTATGAAATTGGTAATTGTTGCTTCATCACTTCAAGGAGTAAGAACGAAGCATGGTTGGTTCAGGCTCAAAATAATGTGTCTGGGCCAAGCCACACATCTTAACTGTGGACTGTTGTTTCAATGAGCTAGCACTATAAAATCCTATGTGTGTTGATTTAGTAATTTGTTCTTCATCTTGCCATGATCGAAATAGCTGTAAAACGTCTACATTTGTATCTTCGCGTTGAGCTACATTCACTCCTATTGGTGATGTAATGGTTATCCTTGCTCGCCTCTAGTGCTGTAAGATCGTTGGTTCAAGCCCCAGACGGACTACACCAAAGACTACAATTGTTGATTGTTCACAGAGCATGCAGTATTCAGAGTAAGAGCAAAGAATGGCGAGTTCGGAATCAGAATAATGTGAACGGGTGTAGCGACACATCTTAACAGTGGATTGTATTAGATTAATTCCTCATTGCTGTAGTACATGTATCGGTAACTTAATCACGAGTTAATACAGTATATAATGTATTAGCTTTATAAAGGGTTAGGGGTATTGTGTTTAACGCCATTTCAACATTATTTCAGTTATACGACAGTCAGTTTCATTGGTGGAGAAAACCACTGACCTGTCGCAAGTCACTGACAAACTTTATCACATAATGTTGTATCGAATACACGTCGCCATGAGCGGGTCGAACTCACAACTTTAATGGTGATAGGCACTGATTGCATATATGTAGTTGTAAATCCAAATACCGTACGATCATGATCATGAAGACCCCAGCTTTTTTTAAAAGAATGCTTCAATTCTCTACATAACCACTATATGATATGATTGAAATTTTCAAAATTATCAAGGGTATCTATGACAATAAAGTCACAGAAGGTATATTTGACCTCGACCCTAACACTCGAACTAGGGGTCATAGTAAGAAAATCAAGAAGAAATTCTGCAAAATAAATTTAAGGAAATTTTCTTTCACCAACAGAATCGTTGATTTATGGAATACTCTGCCACAATCAGTAATTGATGCAAAGGATGTAAGACAATTTGAAATAAGGCTCGATAAATACTGGGAACACCAAGATGTAAAATTTGAGTACAAAGCCAGCATCTAAAACAAAGAAAACACCGGAAACCACACCGAAATGAGTTGTACCAAGGAAGAAGTAGAGGTGGATATAGTTGCGGAGAGCCAGCGTCCACAGATAACCTAACCTATCCTAACCTCATCGGTTGTGTTATGGTTAGTGTGCTTGCGTCGAGTGCGGAGGACCATTGATTGGAGTGTCGGTGGACCATTGATTGGAGTGTAGGTGGATCATTGATTGGAGTGTCGGTGGACCATTGATTGGAGTGTCGGTGGACCATTGATTGGAGTCTCGGTGGACCATTGATTGAAGTGTCGGTGGACCATTGATTGAAGTGTCGGACGGGTCAAACTAAAAATTGGTATTTCCTGCATCTCCACTAAGCATGCAGCATCCAGGGGAAAGAACAAAGACTGATTTGCTCAGAATCAGGATAAGGTGTCCGAGTGGATTGATTGATTGATTTGTTGGTGTTTAACGCCACTTTCAGCAAGTGGAGTGACATATCTACCCGTGGAATGTTATTATTTTATTGAGATAGTACTATACATATTCAACTAACCGTGTTGTTCCAGTACAAAGCTGACGTCATCAGAATCAAAATGTAGCTTGTTTTCGCCATGATATGTTAAAAAATGGCTCACTTGACCAATAGAATCCCAGCACTCCTACATAAAATTGACCGTTCCCCGCCATGTTGTGCTGTGAACCTGTGGCACCATATGTCAAACTGTAATATCTATTACTTTATGGTATGTGATCTTACTTGCTTTTTATGTGCTCTTACTTGCTTTTTATGTGCTCTTACTTGCCTTTTTATGTGCTCTTACTTGCCTTTTTATGTACTCTTACTTGCCTTTTTATGTGCTCTTACTTGCTTTTTATGTGCTCTTACTTGCCTTTATATGTGCTCTTACTTGCCTTTTTATGTGCTCTTACTTGCCTTTTTATGTGCTCTTACTTGCCTTTTTATGTGCTCTTACTTGCCTTTATATGCTCATATTTGATTTATCTGTGCTTGGCTGTTAAAACATTTTTTTTGCTTGTATGTAGGGTTGCCAAGTGAATTGTCAATACCTATATGTCATAGTCGGTTTTAAGAGCTTCGCGTAGATCATGTTATTTGTTATATGTATATATGTGCCGACTTTAAATACAATTTTACTTACTTTAAATTTGAGAAAAGCAGGACTGAAATGTTGTGAAAAAAATCCAGGAACACCTGTAGCTAAATAAATAGGCAGGATCAAAATTTGAATGAACTTTATTCCAAAGTGTTGTTAAAATTGAATAACAAAAATAAATGAAAGCAAAACATACAAAGTAAGAGGTAATTAACAATACTAAAATCAACAAGTTTTGGCACAACCGGTATTTAATGTCTAGATTGTCTTCAAACAGAAAAAAAATACAGGACCAGCCAATGTACTTCATAGCCTAAATCGCACCTCCCCCCCCCCCCCCCCCCCCCCCCCCCCCCCCTCGAGTGAGGTAAATCGTGAGTTCGAGACACGAACGTGTCAAACCAAAGACTATAACATTGGTATTTGTTGCTTCTCCACAAAGCATGCAGCAGGAGAAAAATCATAGACTGGTTGACTCAGAATCAGGATAATGTGTCAGAGTGAAGTGACAAGTTTACACACAGACTGTTGTTTCAGTGTTTTGTACACACAGACTGTTGTTTCAGTGTTTTGTACACACAGACTGTTGTTTCAGTGTTTTGTACACACATATTGTTGTTTCAGTGTTTTGTACACACAGACTGTTGTTTCAGTGTTTTGTACACACAGACTGTTGTTTCAGTGTTTTGTACACACAGACTGTTGGTTCAGTGTTTTGTACACACAGACTGTTGTTTCAGTGTTTTGTACACACAGAATGTTGGTTCAGTGTTTTGTACACACAGACTGTTGGTTCAGTGTTTTGTACACACAGACTGCTGGTTCAGTGTTTTGTACACACAGACTGTTGTTTCAGTGTTTTGTACACACAGACTGTTGGTTCAGTGTTTTGTACACACAGACTGTTGTTTCAGTGTTTTGTACACACAGAATGTTGGATCAGTGTTTTGTACACTCTGAATGTCATTTTTTGCATACTACCAGTTGCCGTCACAATGAGTATAAGTTTTCCAATCACTGTGAATACCATTTATCTTTTTCAATTACTGTCACCATTAATACCAATTTTCCAGTTACCATAACCATGAGAATCTGTTTTCCAATGTCCAACACCATGCTGTTGATAATTTCCATCACCAATTATCATAGTCATTGAGTGTTAGTTTCAGAACATTTTCTTTATATGTGGGTACTCTATCACCAAGACCATATTTACAATGTATTCATTCTATATCGAGCGCTATGTAGATTATGCAGTAGGCGACGATTTTGAAACTCGATTTTCTCAAGGACATCGATTTTTTTTTAGACTTTTTATAAGATCGGTACAGTCTAATAATTATTTGTAGCTTATCATCGTTAGATAAAGTATTAAATTGTATATTTTGTGATCTTGTTGTAGTATAAATTGTAATTCAGCAATGATAGGATTGCGAATTGATGATAATGCATTTTGTATTTTGTTAATTCCTTAAAATGTTTTTTATTTACCTCAGCAGATATGGATTTTTTTGTCTCTCTTTAGAATTGGAGTTATTTCTCTTTGATTGTTCAGAGACACATTAGGACATTGATTCTGCCAGATGGGTAAGCATAATCCAAATTAATAATCATATTGTAATTTATTGTTTTTGTATATAACATTTGTAATTGATTGTTTTTATTTCATCGTATTGATTGTATATGCCCTTATGTGCCGATAATTCGTTAATAATAAACTATAAAAAAAAATGCAGGACACACAGTAGCCCTTTTCACAAAAATTCGTAACTATAGTCCTAACTTTTTCACTTAAGATTATCTTACGACAATTCCTAAGTCCTTTTCACAAAGATTATCTTACGACAAATTTTAATCTTGCGACTAAAATTACACTTACGATAAAAAATTCTTCCTTAGGTGTACTCGATACAATATTATGTGATAAAGTTTGTCAGTGATTTGCGACAGGTCAATGGTTTTCTCCGAGTACTCCAGTTTTCTCCACCAATAAAACTGACCGATATATTGTTGAAAGAGGCGTTAAACACCATAAACCATCTTCCTTAGCAACCTAGTTTCATTTCCATAGCACAACAAAGCATTTTTTTTAAATAAAATTATTCTAAAAATATCCCCGTCACTAATTTAAAAGCAATTTTTATGCTATGATGTGTTTGTATGTTTATATTGAATTTTTATCTAATGCAAAAAAAATGTATATGAATCGGTCACCAATAACTGCACAAAATATAAACGGGTATGATTTTCGTATAGAGGAACATTTCTAATGCATGTAAATTAAAATGATCTATAATAATTATCATTACTTGGAGTTGTGCGTCATCATCCACGCGTGGTTACTTTTGGTAGAAGTATTTTCTAAGGGAGTGCATCTGGAGTGTGAAAAAAACCCTATTCATATAATTCATTTTATCGGTTATTTGTCAGCAAAATATTTACCCCTTTTTTCCAATTAATCCCATCCCACATAAAATCAAACGCTTGTTCTTTTACTGATGAAAATGTATCCCGATTTTTCTGAGATAACGGCCCAAATAAAGATGTGTTTATCATCTATCAATCATGAAGACGAATAAATATCCCTGTTATATATTAATATTAATATAACAGAAGAATGTACACAAGTTTATGTATTGCCAGAGTGTTCGATGATCATCGAAGTTGTCAGAAATTAATAAATTATATTACTAATATAAAGGCAAAATCAAAAGGATATCATTGGATCCAGAAAATTCCAGTCCTAAAGCGGTTGTTCATACAAAACTTTTGTAAGCGAAGTAGATGTCTAGAAGAAAATCCCGTATTCCTGTTTTTATCCAAAAAAAAAAAAAATGAAAAAAAAAAAATTCTCTCCAAGTTTGCAATCTTTTCGATTGTCGATCGTTCCCGATTTGAAATCTAAAATTAATGAGAATTATCCTGTTTTTTGGTCATGTAAACGATACACTGCTGCATCAAGGACGTATAATGCGTCCTTGGCCGCATTGAAGAGGTAAATGTACGGAATGCATCGTTATAGACAAACTCTGTTATTAGTCACGCCAAAAAGGAGTAAACAACAATGCCATTTGTAGCGTCTGTTTGTATTAAACCATATTCATTTCAATAAACATTTATCAATATGTGTAAATAGGTTTGTCATACGGTCAGAGAAAATGCGCTAACGATGAATTGCTCTCTTATTTTCAAGTCGAAGCGCCATTACATCGTCCAGACCAAAATTTCTCTTACGATCAAAATTTTACACTTAAAGACAGGGTAGTTTTACATGTAAAGTTAGGACTATTTTTACACTTAAGATTATCGTAAGTATTTTTGTGAAACTCTTTTTAATCTTAGTTTTACACTTACGACAATTTTTTATCGTAAGAATTTTTGTGAAAAGGGCTTCAGTATGAAATATACTTTCTCGTTTCCTTTCCCGAGACTATAATGTCCCGTGAAGATTGTTGTTGGTGGGTTTTAAAACATTGCACATTTTGTCAAAGAAATCGCCGTTACAAAGTTCATAGCAGGTTACATAATTGGAGCTTTATAAAATGAAAATTTGATATAATATAATTTTTATTTGTAATTGTATCGACCACGTGTTTCTTTGCCGGATTTTACAAAAAGGTTGAATTTTTGTCATTCCGTACACAGTAGTCGAGGGATAAAAAAAAATCGTAGCAAGCCCCTGTGTTCCGTACAGCTTGGAGGTGACAGCTGCTTTGCTCCCTCCCTCAGAAAAATGTTTTTTCAGAAGGATGCAAAATGGTGCATTCTGATGCATTTTGGATATAAAATCTGTAGTCAAAACTTTAAATATGATATGATAAAACCATGAAAAAATGGAACATACATCTGGTCAACCTTGTAAAATGATCATTTGAAATAATGTTCCTGCATTTATTACAGATTGAATAATATTATCTGTAGAAGATTTGCTACTTCCTGGTAAAAACATTGCCAGGGATCTGGGTGACTGAACGTCCTTAGCGTTCCCCTTATGTTTTGCTGTACCTACATGCTTTGTCACATCACTATGACCTCCGTAATTGATTGAAAAATGAGTCGGCAGTATAAAAGTTTGTCTGACTTACAGAAGGTCTATGGGTCGGCAGTTATATCTGTCTACATACCTGTTAACCTCTGGGAACTGCTAGGGGGGAGATCTCCCCCCTACCAACTCTTCTAAGGAGGAGATTTTGTGCGTCGCCTTTAGACGCACAAAATTGTACCTTGTAGTTGCATACATATGATAGAGTTGCTATGCTACAACTGGAGATTTGTAAATTTTTGGCTGGAGATTTGGTCTCGTAACTGGAGATTTTTTATCGACGTATTTGATGCATGTTTTTATTGTTAATTGATGTTTTCTTTTTGTTTGTTTCAGTATTGAACCAACTGCATCCCATTTCAATATATATTGTTTACATTTCTGTCTTATTAGTAGTGTTTCATATGATGAATGAAGGATAAAAACTGTATTTATAATTTATTCATAATCATAATAACAAAGCAATAACAATGAAGACAGAATGCTCTGAACAATAAAGTCATAGAACACTAAAATTAAAAAGTCACTTTGCTGCTGGTGTGTTGGGTGATAGCATACGTTTTGGCATTTTTGTGGTTTATCAATTCCATCCTGGAACTTAGTCCTTAAATAATACTTTGATCGGCTTTGGTCCCAAACAAGCCATAACAACTCAATCCGAGATGAATTCATTGCACGTTTGATCGAAATAAGAAGTTTTCCTCGGCATCAAAGGTTGTCCGACCACAGGGGCTTGCTACGATTTTTTCCCCCCTAGTACTCTAAAAACCACAAGGGAGGAATCTAAAATGTCAAATTTTCATACAACCCTTTTTCAAAATAGTTTTGTATTGGTGTCTTGACCTCATTCGCCATAATATTGGTACTAAATTGAAGCTTAATAAATATATTTTTGATATTTCGATTCCTTTTAGTCATCATCTTTACCTATCTGCAACTATAAAGCAATACTTCACAGAATTTGCAGTGACCTAATCCATTCTCAATCATGTTTACATGTCAATACGGACTGAATTCATACATGCGATTTGATTGGTCGGTTATTTTTAGGTAAGGATTGCAAAGAATGTGTTGATTGGTCAGTGATTTAAAACGGGATTTAAAACGATATATTTGTATTTTAATTTATTACTTTCATCAGAACAAAATCTATCTGAAATAAACAATCATTTATACATGTATTAACTATATGAGAGGAAAAATGAGAATTTCCGACTTTCAACCCATGTGCGACTCTTACCTTTAACTCTTGATAGTAAATTGGGGTTAGCAAATTACCTAAAAATAACCGACCAATCAAATCGCACGTATGAATTCAGCCCATATTGACATGTAAACATGATTGAGAATGGATTAGGTCACTGCAAATTCTGTGAAGTATTGCTTTAAAGTTGCAGATAGGTAAAGATGATGACAAAAAGGAATCGAAATATCAAAAATATATTTATTAAGCTTCAATTTAGTACCAATATTATGGCGAATGAGGTCAAGACACCAATACAAAACTATTTTGAAAAAGTGTTGTATGAAAATTTGACATTTTAGATTCCTCCCTTGTGGTTTTTAAGAGTACTAGGGGGGGAAAAAAATCGTAGCAAGCCCCTGTGGTCTGACTCCTGTTTGCACAACGGTTTATAACTATTTTTAATTGCCGCTATCACACTTCTATTCATCTAAGCGTGTGCCACAAACCCACTTCCTTATCCCCAATTAACTGTCAATCAGTGGATAATTGTTGTATAATCATCAACACCTTAATTAATCTTCATAACCCAATTTACCTGTAAAGGTGTCAAACAGATCAATAACCGGATATCATTTAAACACCTTTACCATTCGTATCTCTCGGCGTTTTTCATCAGCGCGGGAGTTCCAAATGGGGAATTTCCAGAAATATTGATCGCAAAATGTAGGTCAAGATTTTATTGTACTTGATTTTTTGTTGGGGGGATATCGTGCGGGAGGAAAAGGTGTGTGCAGGAGATTAATGTCTCCCGCGCATGAGACCCAGTCCATGCAGGAGATAAGGCTCTTACGCAGGAGACCCCCCGAAAAGGGGGAGGGTTAACAGGTATGTGTCTATTCAGTGTATTTTGTTTTCTTCCACCAATATTTTTCGGGTTATGAGTTGGACACGTTGAAAATCCTACTGTGAAATGGGAAATGTAGAACAGCAATAAAAGTGATATTCCTTTTCTTTAATTTGTATCTTAAGTATAATGTTGGATAGTCTCTCATCAGACTCATGTTCATTTACATTCATATCCTTTCTTAACTAACAACAATATAATTTAAATATCATTGAAATTGATGTAAAACATTTGTAATCATTGAAACAATGAAATTGATTAATTACTGTTTCTGTTTAAATAAACGTTAGAGAAAACCGAAGGAACAATCAAGAATGCACAATCCAGAGACACTGGCAACATTGGGTACACATGATATGTAGGACAAAAATGAACCAAAAAAAAAGAGGAAAAAAGAACAATGCAGAAAGCTAAATAGATGAGCAACACAGACCCCTACCAGAATGCACGTGCTCGTAAAGCTAAATAGATGAGCAACACAGACCTCTACCAAAACGCACATGCTCGTAAAGCTAAATAGATGAGCAACACAGACCCCTACCAGAACTCACATGCTCGTAAAGCTAAATAGATGAGCAACACAGACCTCTACCAGAACGCACATGCTCGTAAAGCTAAATAGATGAGCAACACAGACCATCTAAATAGATGAGCAACACAGATCCCTACCAGAACGCACGTGCTCGTAAAGCTAAATAGATGAGCAACACAGACCCCTACCAGAATGCACGTGCTCGTAAAGCTAAATAGATGAGCAACACAGACTCCTACCAGAACGCACATGCTCGTAAAGCTAAATAGATGAGAAACACAGACCCCTACCAGAACGCACGTGCTCGTAAAGCTAAATAGATGAGAAACACAGACCCCTACCAGAATGCACATGCTCGTAAAGGGTTAGCTGTTCGTGCTTCTTATAAGAAACCCACTGTGTTGTTCATAGTCAAGTGATGCCAAACACCACTACACGCAACTAAACACAAACAACATAAATAAGACATGAGCCCTACCACAAACAACTATGGGGCAAAGATGAACCGAACATTGTTCATTGTTTCCATGCGGTAATCGTAGCTGACATGACAACATGGAACGAAGAATGTGTAGATCCCCACTACAAACCAGGGGTGAATATGTTCATTAACAAACAACTACAATGTACTAATAACATTTCTATATTTATCTCTATTGTATTAAAGTTTCTTTTCATTTATATTATCCAGGATCAACATTTCCTGTAACAACTAAACCATGTGAGGAAAGCATATAAGATCTCATCAGCACTCATAAATCATGAACAGCATGTTTTCCATAGCTGACTGGGCAGTATTTGCCACCATACTTGTCATTTCGGCATCCATTGGGATTTACCATGCTTTATCTGGTGGAAAACAGAATACCACCAAGGAGTTCCTAATGGGAAACAGACAGATGAGTTGTCTCCCTGTCGCAGTCTCTATATTAGTTTCATTCCAGTCAGCCATTTTGATTTTAGGTAGAAATACATGTACATGTAGTTATATCAAATTTTGTTGATAACATGTTAGGCAAATAAAATTCCTTTTTTTTTCGACTTGCCATACCAACCCTGTCTATCCTAAAGTTCATATTGCCATTTTTTTTTGAAAATTGTTTTTCTAAAGTTGTTAGACATGGTCAAAGATGATGTAGATGGTTTCAGCTATTTTTCATTGATTTCAGTTATTTTATTTTATAACCAGGATCATAAAGCAATATTTGAAATTTTACGACATGACCTGGTTTGGTGCAGTTTACGCTTAATAAACCACGAAGCGTGTCATGAAAAGGGTAAACTGTTGCAAACCAGGTTATACAAGTCTCACCTGTTCAAAAATTTAAAATATTCCTTATAATTTATTTTTTACAACAATTGCGATTATTTCATGTGACTATTTGAATTTGCCGTTGATGAATGAATATGTTGGTGACGTCACAATACCAACCCAGGCTATCAAGTGTAACCAAAATTTTCTCCAGGCAGATCAGCCAATCAGAATTCAGTATTCAAATCAAATTGAATTATTCCCTATTAAATCAACAATCACTCTATTGAAAATCTTGCCTACAAACCTGGTATCCTTTAATATTGCTTTACTTGTATTTAATATAGGAGCACCAGCAGAAATGTACACAAAAGGAACCCAGTATTATCTGTATATGTTTGGACAAATGTGGGCTGTTGTCATGGCAACAGTTTTGTTTGTACCATTGTTTTATCCTTTGAAAATGACGAGCATGTATCAGGTATGATCATAATACCATTTAAGGATTGATCGCAATTTTTGTTCGGTTCATGAAGAAATAACCTCAATCAGGTTGTACACAACATGTAACCTGCATACGCAAGGGTGTGTACAACCTGATTGAGGTTATTTCGAATGAACCGAACAAATAATTTCGATCAATCCTTATAAATTAATTCAAACTTTTTTTGTTATGATATTGAAAAATATATTTATTTTTTCAAAATAAGGCAAATAATAATAAATGAATTTAAATAACCCCAAATGTGCCTCATTTAAAGAAAATCACCTGATGACAATGGCACGCAACACCTTGAGAACGACGTCTATTTTTAGATTCCGTTCATTGACAAATAACCTCAACTTTTTAAACCAAGCAAAACACGCATAAAATGACATGTGACTCTAAGATTAATTTATTTATAATTAGCTTTTAGAAACAATATTCTTACATGTGTATATTACAAAAAAGTTATTCTGGTGTGCAATATGATCCGCTGGAACTTTTTTAATGTGACCACTCTTTGTATGAATATTAAAGTAATATTGTTTATCAATGATTTGTACATCTTCTGTTTGATCTTTACATGCAATGATATCTATTATTATACCTCATAGATATAAGAGTGTCTGTGATTAGTTAAAAAACCATGCAATGATATCTATTATTATACCTCATAGATATGAGATTGTCTGTGATTAGTTAAAAAACCATGCAATGATATCTATTATTATACCTCATAGATATAAGAGTGTCTGTGATTAGTTAAAAAACCATGCAATGATATCTATTATTATACCTCATAGATATAAGATTGTCTGTGATAAGTTAAAAAACGTCACATGTCAGGAAGACAAAACTTGTTTTGCCTTATTTCTTGCTGATTTATATTCTGTTGATGCATTTTGTTGCATACAAGAAGTTGTGTTTTTGTTTATAAGTATGTTTTGTATGAGTTAATGTTGCCAATTGGACATGTACCAACACAAATCTATGTGAACAAAACTTATATTCCTCATTATAATTGGGCTTATATTTATTTTGTAGAATACATATGTTTCTATATTTTCTTTACGTTTGGATAAGTTTTAATGGCTTTACTATCGACAGTTTGAAAAATTACCAGGTTTTTAAGCAAAAACCCTTCCCGCTTTTTGTGAAAACACATAAATTTGCACAGAACAATTATTTTTTGATGACATCCGACGTTTCAGATAGAAAATTGAATAAGGAAAACCAAATATGCAATTTTTCATCTTTCTTTAATGAAAAAGGGATTCTAATTGAGATTTGGTATTCAATGAATTTTTGTGTGAAAAATGTTTTTTGACCTTTGACCTTGATTTCTGAAAAACTGCACCATATTTTCTTTTGACGACCAAATTATTTTGAAAGTACGAACATTGCAGAGTCGAATGATATATGACACAGCCATATAGTATTCATGACGATTAAATTTTGGAAATGATGTCTCTAGTCACCGTGCTATTAGCTGGAGATGGACTTCTCACTTTGATGTTTAGCTGGAGATGGACTTCTCACTTTGATGTTTAGCTGGAGATGGACTTCTCACTTTGATGTTTAGCTGGAGATGGACTTCTCACTTTGATGCTTAGCTGGAGATGGACTTCTCACTTTGATGTTTAGCTGGAGATGGACTTCTCACTTTGATGTTTAGCTGGAGATGGACTTCTCACTTTAATGTTTAACTTGAGATGAACTTCTCACTTTGATGTTTAGCTTGAGATGGACTTCTCACTTTGATGTTTAGCTTGAGATGGATTTCTCATCTCATCTCACATTTCAGGCTTCTCTTTCGATGCTGTGAGAAATCAGACAAAATAAATCAACGATAGTATATATGTGTATCAAGCTTAAGGTTTGTGATGATTTGATTTGATTTGATTTTTGGTGTTTAATGCCACTTTCAGCAATATTTCAGCTATATCATGGCGACCAGTTTTAGTGATGGAAGAAGCCGGAGAGAACCACCGACCATGGGCAAGCAGCCGTTAAGCTATATCACTTGCGGCTCTGAGTCAAGTGCACCCTTTTTTGTAATTTACAAAGCCGGGTGCGAACCCATGCCATATTGGTGATAGGCTTGTATGAGTTGTTAGGTAATCCAACTACCTAACTCATTGAGCCATCCGGGTCTCTCTACAACTACCTAACTCATTGAGCCACCCGGGCCTCTCTACAACTACCTAACTCATTGAGCCATCCGGGTCTCTCTACAACTACCTAACTCATTGAGCCACCCGGGCCTCTCTACAACTACCTAACTCATTGAGCCATCCGGGCCTCTCTACAACTACCTAACTCATTGAGCCATCCGGGTCTCTCTACAACTACCTAACTCATTGAGCCACCCGGGCCTCTCTACAACTACCTAACTCATTGAGCCATCCGGGCCTCTCTACAACTACCTAACTCATTGAGCCACCCGGGCCTCTCTACAACTACCTAACTCATTGAGCCACCCGGGTGCTCTTAAGGTTTGTGAGATTAAAGCATTCATTTCAAGTTCATCCCATCAGTTCATTGATATTTACCAGTCAGTTTTCATTCAAGATTTTATTGGTAATTAACTTCTGGAGGATTTCTCAATATGTGACTGTACTAAATAAAATATCAAATTCTTGACTGATTTCATAATTGATTTTAAATCATTGCAAAAATACAGCAGCATTAAAAAGCTAACACAGCATTTTTCAAATAATTACATTGCAGGAACAGTAATACATATATCATTACGAGTGAGAGCTGACAATCTGGATCTGCCGTTCGTGAATAAGCAGTCACTTCTATTATCTATTCATTTTTCCTTTGTTCCAACAGTGACAGTTTAATACAAGTTTGATTGTATTTATATATTGACAATATTGTAGAAGTTGAGCATTATTATTTCAGTATTTAGAACTGCGATACGAGTCAAAGGCTGCCAGACTGACAGGAACCATCATCAACAATCTGTCAATGGTAAGTACCGGTAGTTATCACAGTGTGGAGAAACTAGGATGAGATTGAAGTTGAAGATGAATATCACCATCTTCTATATTGCTCAGATGGAAGAATCTATATATACATGTACATTTGTCCATGGTTATTTACTCCAGTCATTAGAAGAAGCCACATATCTTGGTTTAACAATTAGACAAGAATTAAAATGGAAAAGCCAGGTAAATAAGGTCTGCACAAAAGCCAGTAAAATGCCTGGCGTTCTACGTCGTAAACCTTAACATGAGTTTGACCTCCGTAGAGGACCGAGCCTATATATCTTCAATTAGACTATCACTTGAATATGCTTGTTCTACCAAGGACCCCTACAATACAGGCGAAATGGAAATGGTCCAACACATTGCTGCCAGCTTCATCACTAATGAAGAAAAAATAATTTATTGCAATGTACATACTAAAGTCATTGTCTCGAACACACTAAAATTAGACTGTATCCCACTTGGACCATAAAATAAGTATTTGTTCCTTCTCCGCTAAGCACACAGAATTAAGGAGAAAGAGCAAAGACTGGTTGGCTCAGAATCAGGATAATGTGTCCGAGTGGGGCAACATGTTTATCCGTGGACTGTTGTTTCAGTGAGCTAGCACTATATTAATCCAACTAAGCGTGTTGGTCAAAGTACAAAGCTGACCTCATCATCATATCATTGAAAATTAGCTTGTTCTCGCCATGATATAGCTGAAAAATTGCTAAGTTGGCGTAAAACAACAATCATTCACCCAATCACCCACTCACTCACTTGGATAAATTCAATAATACACTGATAACTATATATGTTTGCTCTTCAGTATCATACACTGTTTGAATATTTTTTATTAATGTTTTAAGGCCCAAATAAAATATACCTGCATTTCTGCTAACATTTAAGGAATATTTGAAATTGTTGAACAGGTTTATATACGGTTTATTAAGCGTAAACTGACCCAAAACAGGTTATGCAAGTATAACCTGTTCAACAATTTCAAATATTCCTTATAATTTAATTTTTACAACAAAATTTAATGATTCCTCGATTTTAATTACGATTATTTCATGTGACTATTTGAATTTGTCGTTGGCGGATGAACACGTTGGTGACGTCACAATACCAACCCAGGTTATCGAGTATAACCAACATTTTCTCCAGGCGGATTAGCCAATCAGATTGAAGAATTCAAATCAAATTAAATTATTCTTAAATAATAGGGTAGATACTAGGCAAGAAAGACTTTTTCTTTATTTTAATTCTTTGCCCAGGTTTATATATAGAAGAAGTAACTGACTTTAACAGTTCTTGTCCAAAAATGGTAATAAAAACTTTTAAGGTAGACACTGAATATTAGGGTCAATATTAGGGTCACTAGGATTGGCCTAAGCATTTCAAATTTAAATCTTACAATGTTGTCACCAAAGAAGATGCTAGGAATTGAATTTTCATGCCAGCATTGATAAAAAAAAATCTCAATTCATGACATTGACAAAGTTGTATGATCCATGATTTGTTACAAATGGGCAAACAAAATTGTTAAAGAGGCTATGTCTTATTTACATTATTTGTGTTTGTTTGCTTATGGTGGTGTCAAACACATATTGTGCTGTGTTTTTGTTTTGTTTTTCTTCGTCTTGTGTACCCTATGTTGTCAGTTTCTCTGGATTGTCCATTTTTAGCTCACCTGACCCAAAGGGTCATGTGAGGTATTGCCATCACTTGGCGTCCGTCGTCCGTCCGTTAACTTTTTCATATTTTAATCTACTCCTCTGAAACAACTGGGCCAAATGGAACCAAACTTGGCAGAAAGCATCTATATAAGGTCCTCTATAAAGTTTCTTCATTTCGTCCCATTCCGCCAACAAATATGGCCACCAAGGGCAATTCTTGTTTATGATTGACTAATGTTAAAAAAATCTTCTCCTCTGAAACTGCTTGGCCAAATGGAGCCAAACTTGGCAGGAAGCATCTATGTAAGATTCTCTATAAAACTTCTTCATTTGGTTCCATTTGGCCAACAAACATGGCCGCTGTTACTAAAAATAGAACATATGGTAAAATTGCACGTTTTTGGTAATAACTCAAAAACAATTAATGACAGGGTAAAAATGATCAGCACAGCAAGATCTAACTACCCTGAAATTTTGAAGAAAATCTGAATACTTATCTTGGAGTTATTGCCCTTTTTTCATAAAATTTTCAAAATTTTAATACTTTTCATTTTTTATTTAAAAAACTATAAGAGATAGATGTTAAGTTTAAACAGCAAACATGTTCAGCATGTCAAGATCAACCTAGCCTGCAATTTTAAAGTAAATCTGATTACCCATCTTGAAGTTATTGCCCTTTTTTCATCAAATTTTAAAAATGTTAATACTTTTCATCCTTTATTTCAAAAACTATAAGAGATAGATGTTAAGTGTAAACTGAAAACATGTTCAGCTTGTCAAGATCTACATGTCCTGAAGTAAATCTGATTACCCGTCTAGGAGTTATTGCCCTTTTTTCATTATTTTTTTTTAAATTTAAACATTTTTGTTTGATATTTCAAAAACTATTAGAGATAAAGGTTTTGTATCATTCTATTGTCAGGTGAGCAAAAAAAGGCTCAGTGAGCTGAGCCTCTAGTTTTAATGCCCATTTGGTATTCCCAAACGTTTATATTTATTTAATGTGTTTTTTTTTTTTACAGTTAGTTTATACAGGAATAGCAAGCTTTGCACCATCAACAGCCCTTCAGGCAGGTATGTCTAGCCACTTATATCTTTACATAATTCCACAGGCAGGTATGTCTTGCCTCTCATATCTTTACATAGTTCAAGTTCTGTAAGACACTAAGAATTATTTCCCTTAGTTCAAGTTCTGTAAGACAATGTAAGAGTTATATCCCTTAGTTCAAGCTCTGTAGGATAATGTAAGAGTTATGTCCCTTAGTTCAAGTTCTGTAAGACAATGTAAGAGTTATGTCCCTTAGTTCAAGTTCTGTAAGACAATGTAAGAGTTATATCCCTTAGTTCAAGGTCTGTAAGACAATGTAAGAGTTATGCCCTTTAGTTCAAGTTCTGTAAGACAATGTAAGAGTTACGTCCCTTAGTTCAAGTTCTGTAAGACAATGTAAGAGTTACGTCCCTTAGTTCAAGTTCTGTAAGAGTTATGTCCCTTAGTTCAAGTTATGTAGGACAACGTAAGAGTTATGTCCCTTAGTTCAAGTTCTGTAAGACAATGTAAGAGTTATGTCCCTTAGTTCAAGTTCTGTCAGACAATGTAAGAGTTATGTCCCTTTCTGATTAACTTATATCTGTAAGCTTTCTCCATGTCCAAGAAACTAGTACAAAGTAAGACAATGTAAGAGTAATGTCCCTTAGTTCAAGTTCTGTAAGACAATGTAAGAGTTATGTCCCTTAGTTCAAGTTCTGTCAGACAATGTAAGAGTTATGTCCATTTCTGATTCACTTGTATCTGTAAGCTTTTTCCATGTTCAAGAAACTAGTACAAAGTAAGACAATGTAAGAGTTATGTCCCTTTCTGATTCTCTTATATCTGTAAGCTTTCTCCATGTCCAAGAAACTAGTACAAAGTAAGACAATGTAAGAGTTATGTCCCTTTCTGATTCACTTATATCTGTTAGCTTTCTCCATGTCCAAGAAACTAGTACAAAATAAGACAATGTAAGAGTTATGTCCCTTTCTGATTCACTTATATATGTAAGCTTTCTCCATGTCCAAGAAACTAGTACAAGGTAAGACAATGTAAGAGTTATGTCCCTTTCTGATTCACTTATATCTGTAAGCTTTCTCCCCATGTCCAAGAAACTAGTACAAAGTAAGACAATGTAAGAGTTATGTCCCTTTCTGATTCACTTATATCTGTAAGCTTTATCCATGTCCAAGAAACTAGTACAAAGTAAGACAATGTAAGAGTTATGTCCCTTTCTGATTCACTTATATCTGTAAGCTTTCTCCATGTCCAAGAAACTAGTACAAAGTAAGATAATGTAAGAGTTATGTCCCTTTCTGATTCACTTATATCTGTTAGCTTTCTCCATGTCCAAGAAACTAGTACAAAGTAAGACAATTTAAGAGTTATGTCCCTTTCTGATTCACTTATATCTGTAAGCTTTCTCCATGTCCAAGAAACTAGTACAGAGTAAGACAATGTAAGAGTTATGTCCCTTTCTGATTCACTTATATCTGTTAGCTTTCTCCATGTCCAAGAAACTAGTACAAAGTAAGACAATTTAAGAGTTATGTCCCTTTCTGATTCACTTATATCTGTAAGCTTTCTCCATGTCCAAGAAACTAATACAAAGTAAGACAATGTAAGAGTTATGTCCCTTTCTGATTCACTTGTATCTGTTAGCTTTCTCCATGTTCAAGAAACTAGTACAAAGTAAGACAATGTAAGAGTTATGTCCCTTTCTGATTCACTTATATCTGTAAGCTTTCTCCATGTCCAAGAAACTAATACAAAGTAAGACAATGTAAGAGTTATGTCCCTTTCTGATTCACTTGTATCTGTTAGCTTTCTCCATGTCCAAGAAACTAGTACAAAGTAAGACAAAACTCAAGACATGTTTTTCAATAACACTGACTGCCACAATATACCGGGAATTTAGTTGAAAGTGGCATTAAACATCACAACCCTACCCGCTCATGAGGTTACAGTATCTATTATTTGAATGGATTAGGGTTAGGATTGTAAGGTTTAATGCCACTATCAACAATATTTCAGTTATATCGTAGAGGTCAGTTTTATTGGTGGAGGAAACCGGAGTACCCAGAGAAAACTACCAAGCTTCCGCAAGTCATTGACAAACTCCATTTCCAGGAAACTAGTACAAAGTGAGACAAAACTCAAGACACGTTTTCACCTAATCAAGAATGATACATCAGAATCATGAACATAATATATTGCAAAGATTGCTCTGAAAATTGACAGGAAAAATGCAGAAATGTTAGGTTGAAAGTGTTGTTTGTCAGCCATTATCAAAATATTAACTAATAGTTTTTTGCACAAAAAAGCTTTCTTTCTATAAAAATGCATATTTACATAATTTCCCCCCATTGAAATTATATATTAAAGGGAAACTTCGCGATTTTTTACATGTTAGCTAAATATGTTCCTGGTGATATAAAATACATATTCACAAAGTTTTATCGACATATTTCCACAAATAACGAAGCAAATCGCAAATTTGTAATTTTAATTTCTAATTTTACCACTAGTTTGTGACGTTTTAAACTAAAAATGCATTGTGGGATTGAAATTTAAAGTCTGGGTCGCTTCATTTAAAGCGCTCAGAGGACTGTAATTTAAATCTAATAACCGTTGGAAAATTAAATACTGAAGTGAACAGCTACGTACCTTTTTGACAAACAACTATTTTAAATGAACAAAATGTTTCCATTTCCTTTATATTTACAACGGAAAGAGTGTTTTATAACAGTCACCTATATTCGCTATATATCGGATCCCTTTTACAATTATGTTCATTTTGTTTTACTGCTAATGTGCTGAATAATATACTGGATAATTTTGACAACGCGTAACTTGTGTATTGATTTCTAGATTCTGTTTTAATCCCTTTTTTATAATCATTATTCGGCATGCTGTTTACTGTTATTTTGATCTCCGCATGTAGATGTCCGCTTGTGTGTTTTCTAGCCGGAGGGTAAAATTATACAGGTGTAAAATTCAAGGTGACCGGATTAATAAAATGGGAATTTGAATACACACTATTTGCTTTCCAAGACGAGTTGGTAGATCGTTTATTATCTATTAAAGATAAAATATTCTTAAAACATTAGAATAAATATAATGTTGAAATAACAGGAACAATTTTTGTTTTAGATGATAAAAAAGTATACACCATCCTTGAAATTATAAGTTTTCATTATGAGAGGCGCCAAATTGGCCTAACTATATATAGCTGTCTCATCATAATAATTTAACGATCGATGTTCATAAAAGATGTTTTAGTTTTAATATTAAATAAAATGATTTAGGCCTAAGCGTTTAGAAATGAATTTTTCTTTTTAACAATAAAAAAAAATGATTATGATTTTACTCAATCATTATTTTAACAGTCGGTGTTCATAAAAGATGTTTTAATTAATTTAATTTAATCAAATGATTATGATTTTACTCAATCAATATTTCTTTACTTTTCTATTGTTCAACGCGTGTTGTTTGTTTGGGAACATTTCTATATAAAGCACCGAAATTAACGTTTTAGTTATAGCTTAAATATGTCGAGCTCAGGTACGGAAAGTGACTCTAGCGCCTCAAGTGATGTAAATTTCGACGACTATGGAGAGTTCGGTTACCAACTTAAACCAGAATATACGGAAGAAGAACTCAGACAAATGGAAGAGGCAGCGAGTGCCCAACGTCGGGAAATAGAGAACAACCCACGTCAGAACGACACAAATTTGATATCCACTGATATTCATTTAGACAAAGTTCGGAAGAGATCATGATCATGAGCGGTATAAACAGATGAAGGGCAGTCGAAAATTAAAAAGAGATTAGGCCACACCAGATTTACTTCTTGTTCTTTGGATTTTGTGCTAAAAACGTTGTCCAGAGCGAGCAAGTGATTTAAAAATGTTAATTTCTTTTCCTTTTTTTGCTTGTCATTTTTGATGAGCGAAGGGTAAAATATTATGCGAAAAATATATTTCTTATATTTTTCATGTATTTTCAGAAGCGAGAGACCATATTTTAATTTTAAATATTTTATTCTTCAATAAATTAAGCAAATGATTCCTGAAGTAAGAAGTGAAATGCAGGATTTACTTATTTTTATCTTCATTCTGAAAACGACAGGTACATTCACACCGGTTCACTCAGCAGGGTACCTAATATTGCGTAATGAGTTTAGGTTCACACAGGAAATCGCCAGGCAGAATATACAAGTGTCATTTTACATCCGGTCGATGGGCCTCTGCCCGAATACCTGTATACATGTGTCACAATATTTGGCAATAATCAGAAACGCAATGCACATTTTGTGACCCGTTAACTAACTAACTTGATTAATGCTCAATTTTACCCCTAAGGGTTGAAGGCATGTACAAGGAATATATACAAACAACGTACACAAGTCAAATAGACAAAAACAATATAAGAACAGAAAATAAAATGAAAACAAATTACGCTACTCGTGACTAGAATAGCAGATGCAATACACAATGTAAAGGTTCTAATAGGTGATCAAAATACACGACCCTGATGACGTTGAAGTATACATTAGGAATGGGTGCATATTAATGCACACTGCCGGATCAAGGGGGTGTTCGACAATTTAGTAAAATTTGTGTATAAAGAGGGTAAAAATTGGCAAACAAGAGCCTGGCACCCCGTTTTCAAAACTGCTGGATCCGCACCTAATGCAGCTATGATTCATGGGCTATTTTCAAAAAAAAAACTTAAGATTACCATTGATCGTAAGCTATATTGAATTGTTCATTTTTATCTTGATTTTTTTGTGCCCCATCAGAATGATGTAGCGACAACCAAAATTATGAAATAAAGCAGGGTGAACAGGGCAGGGTAGAAATTCTTCTTGCAAAATAGACAAAAAAACATTCGTATGCAATTTTTCCTTATAGAAATAGAAATTAAAATAAGTTTATTAACCAAATCAGGGCCCCAGGAGGGCATATACAAATAACAATTATGATTGATACACAACAACAATACATCAAACTAAATATTCGCGGTGAAATATCAATAATTGTGATGAACAAATTTTTTATGACTGTTCTGAGATTAATCAGAAGGGTCCGCCAGTTCGAAAGACGTGATTAAAATAAACAAAATATGTTACGCTTTGTTTTTGTATAATAAACTTTAAAAGTATTTATAATACTCATCGTCTGTAATTGTCAAATGAAATCTATTACAAATTATATGTTTACATAATCCTCTCAATTGTATGGCTTCCTACCCTGTAACTTTCTGTGCTTTTAGCTTATGTGTATCTTTATTGTAGTGCATGCACGATCGATTACAAAGTGCGATCTTACTGAATAATGTCATTAAAACAATTTTGCCCCGTAGTATAGGCCTTTTTGGATTTTTTTTTAACGAATTCAGGGCATTGTTCCGATGTCCGTTCTTGTTTTAACTTAATTTCGTAGTTCTTCAATTTTGGAAAAAAATCTTTTGTAAATGTGTAACATTAAAGACGAACCTTTCCCCCCGATTCATTTGTTTTGCCATAATCTATAGAAGCAAAACGTAAATCTGCAAAAAGGGATTGTGTAATAAATTCATATATTTAGAATAATAAGAAAAATAAAAAGAATTACCATCAAGTTAAACAACCTGACAAGCCATATCGACACTGAATGAGGACCCTGGTTTGTCACGCTTGTTTTGGGGCGTGGTGGTATTTAGACGTCACGTGATACTTGGTATTGAGATGCTATCAAAATGGCGACTTCCATGTATCATTGACAGAATTTTAAAATCGATTTCATTCCCTTATCTAACATAATAAAACGCTAATATACATATAAACATCCATATTTATACATCAGGAAAAACATATAATTTTTTTTTTTTTTTTGCGAAGTTTCCCTTTAAAACACCTACTAAAGAAAGACAACTCTTACAATGATAAGAAAGGGGAGATAATATTTTTAAATTCTGCAAAAAAAGGAATTGTATAACAAGCAGAAATAATCTCATTTTAGTCATAAATATTTGCCATTAATAAACTTGTAATAATATTTCATGTATTCCGATAGATATTTTGTTGAATAACTATGCTGTTTCCTTAATTCATCTAATTCGTTCAAGATGCTGTCGTGGTCGTGATCATATGGTAGTTGGATTTATAACTACTTGTGCAATCAGTGCCTATTGCCAATAAAGTTGTGATTTCAAATCCTGCTTATGATGAGGTGTACTCAATACAACATTATGTGATAAAGTTTGTCAGTGACTTGCGATAGGTTGATTTATTTTCTTCTGCTTATATTTCAATCAATTTAATCAAATATAATATTTATTTTGCAGTGAGTGGTTTCCCTCAGTGGGCCTCTTTTATACTGATTGGTTGTATATGTACATTTTATACATTTATGGTAAGTGTTTTTATTGTTGGTAGTGATGTTTAACCCCTGCCCATCACATAGGGCCCAATTATAAAAAGAAAGCTAAATTCTAACATGACGTTCTTCAATGGATATATAAATAATACTGTGATAAAACTCCTTTTTTTTTTTTTTTTAATTTGCAAATGCATATTGATGAACAAATCATAAACATCATTCCTAAGTGAATTAATGTATTCATACAGGGCTGTGGTGCATATATAAAACATAAAAATTCTTGTATTGTTTCTCGACATAATTTTTTTTCCTGAAAAACAATCATCTATCGATTTTGATTTTTGTAATTTGTCGTCTTCCGGTGATGTAGTTTACAATGAATGTTGGTGACTTGGGCACAAACTGGTTACTGATTTATTTCACGATTTTGTGAGCATTTTACCTGTTTAAATTGCTAAATTCAAAATGCCATCAAATTGGAATATATCAGTAATTTAATTACATCACTGTCCAGTTATCAATATAAGAAAAACAGCTGTACCCATTAAGGTTAGTGATTTTGTTATGACTGTTATGTGGGTAGATGTATTTTGTTTATAGGGAGGTTTAAAAGCTGTTATATGGGTAGATGTATTTTGTTTATAGGGAGGTTTAAAAGCTGTTATATGGGTAGATGTATTTTGTTTATAGGGAGGTTTAAAAGCTGTTATATGAGTAGATGTATTTTGTTTATAGGGAGGTTTAAAAGCTGTTATATGAGTAGATGTATTTTGTTTATAGGGAGGTTTAAAAGCTGTTATATGGGTAGATGTATTTTGTTTATAGGGAGGTTTAAAAGCTGTTATATGGGTAGATGTATTTTGTTTATAGGGAGGTTTAAAAGCTGTTATATGGATAGATGTATTTTGTTTATAGGGAGGTTTAAAAGCTGTTATATGGGTAGATGTATTTTGTTTATAGGGAGGTTTAAAAGCTGTTATATGAGTAGATGTATTTTGTTTATAGGGAGGTTTAAAAGCTGTTATATGGGTAGATGTATTTTGTTTATAGGGAGGTTTAAAAGCTGTTATATGGGTAGATGTATTTTGTTTATAGGGAGGTTTAAAAGCTGTTATATGGATAGATGTATTTTGTTTATAGGGAGGTTTAAAAGCTGTTATATGGGTAGATGTATTTTGTTTATAGGGAGGTTTAAAAGCTGTTATATGAGTAGATGTATTTTGTTTATAGGGAGGTTTAAAAGCTGTTATATGGGTAGATGTATTTTGTTTATAGGGAGGTTTAAAAGCTGTTATATGGATAGATGTATTTTGTTTATAGGGAGGTTTAAAAGCTGTTATATGAGTAGATGTATTTTGTTTATAGGGAGGTTTAAAAGCTGTTATATGGGTAGATGTATTTTGTTTATAGGGAGGTTTAAAAGCTGTTATATGGATAGATGTATTTTGTTTATAGGGAGGTTTAAAAGCTGTTATATGAGTAGATGTATTTTGTTTATAGGGAGGTTTAAAAGCTGTTATATGGGTAGATGTATTTTGTTTATAGGGAGGTTTAAAAGCTGTTCTATGGGTAGATGTATTTTGTTTATAGGGTGGTTTAAAAGCTGTTATATGGGTAGATGTATTTTGTTTATAGGGAGGTTTAAAAGCTGTTATATGGGTAGATGTATTTTGTTTATAGGGAGGTTTAAAAGCTGTTATATGGGTAGATGTATTTTGTTTATAGGGTGGTTTAAAAGCTGTTATATGGGTAGATGTATTTTGTTTATAGGGAGGTTTAAAAGCTGTTATATGGGTAGATGTATTTTGTTTATAGGGAGGTTTAAAAGCTGTTATATGGGTAGATGTATTTTGTTTATAGGGTGGTTTAAAAGCTGTTATATGAGTAGATGTATTTTGTTTATAGGGAGGTTTAAAAGCTGTTATATGGGTAGATGTATTTCAAGCCTTGATCATGGTGACAGGAGTACTAGCTATAGTATTTAGGGTAAGTAGTTGATAAAGTGTACCCGATACAACATTTTGTGATAAAGTTTGTCAGTGACTTGCGACAGGTCAGTGGTTTTCTCTGGGTACTCTCGGTTTCCTCCACCAATAAAACTTCCCACCTGGTTAGCGTGCTCGCCTTGCGTGGGATAGAGCATGGGTTCTATTTCCGGTCAGGTCAAGCAAGACTATTAAATTGATATTTGTTGTTTCTTCACTAAGCACACAGCATTAAGGAGTAAGAGCAAAAACTGGTTGGCTCGGAATCAGAATAATGTGTCCAAGTGGGCCGACATGTTTATCCGCGGACTGTTATATCAGTGAGCTAGCACTATAAAAAATAAACTAAGCATTTTGATCTAGTACAAAGTGAACCTCATCACCATCTCGTTGAAAATTAACTTGTTCTCGCGATGATAGAGCTTAGAAATTGCTGAGTTGGCGTTGAACAACAATCACTCACTCACTCTCATCCCATTCCAAAGAAATGAATGGCCTTCATGAGAGTCCTGATGTAAAAAAATGAAAATTTGTT
Source organism: Bathymodiolus septemdierum (assembly GCA_963383655.1). NCBI lineage: Eukaryota > Metazoa > Mollusca > Bivalvia > Mytilida > Modiolidae > Bathymodiolus > Bathymodiolus septemdierum. The sequence goes on from OY726527.1 coordinate 54,663,831, forward strand.
CAAAGTGACAAAGATACCCAGATGTGGTGTATGGAATTTGGAAAAAAGTAAAAAGAACTGCTTAAATACATGTTAGGGGCCGCTTCACACTCATTTTACACTATGAGTTGTGCTCATTGTTTAAGAATGTACTACGACTGAACATATATGCCAAGATGTGGCATTGATCGACAGAAGTAAAAAGTACTGCTCAATTACAGACTAGAAATATGATATGTAGACAGCAATAAAAACTTGATTCCTTTGTGTCCATGTGTAATGTTAGATAGTCTCTCATGTTCATTTACATCCATATCCTTTCTTACTACAAGCTGTTCCTTTACTTTAATGTGTATCTATGTGTAATGTTAGATAGTCTCTCATGTTCATTACTTTCATATCCTTTCATACTAATGTTTAATTAATCATGTTTGATCTAATGTTTAATTAATCATGTTTGATCTAATGTTTAATTAATCATGTTTGATATTTTCAGGCCACTTTAGCTGTAGGAGGATTTGATAATGTTTGGGAAATTAATTCAAAATGGGGTAGAATTGACTTCTGGAAGTAAGTTTATACAATTATAGTCTTTTGTTGAGGTCAATACGAGTTTTTATGGATCTTAAAAACGATATTCACATCGTTTCTAAGGTCCATAAAAACTCGTATTAACCGATACAAAAGACTGTAATTATTTTATTACATTAAAATGAAAAGTGAAAGTGAAACCAAGTATCCGAGATTTCTGCAAATCTCTGTTTGACTTCTGCAAGCCCATCTCCTGCGTTGGACATGATGATTACTTGTTCATTCTAAAGAAACGCTAATACGACGATTCTGATTGGACGAAATTTCACATTACCGTTATGTCCATTGGTCGAATAGAAATAGAATTCACGTAATTCTTTTTATAGATTTCGTTAGAAGACGAAAGTGAAACCAAGTCAATACGAGTTTTAATCAAACATTATCAAATTTTACGGAATGTGAGGTGACAGCATGATAACCAATACAATTGTTTAAATAAAATCATTATGTAATAATAATAATTATAGTATAAACTATTTTTGTATTCTGAATATCGAAAATAAATTATGAGTAACTGAACAACGCAGTTATTTAAGATATGTGTGGACAAGTGAATTGCTGTCGTCGTTCGGTTACAAGTGAATTGCTGTCGTCGTTCGGTTACAAGTGAATTGCTGTCGTCGTTCGGTTACAAGTGAATTGCTGTCGTCGTTCGGTTACAAGTGAATTGCTGTCGTCGTTCGGTTACAAGTGAATTGCTGTCGTCGTTCGGTTACAAGTGAATTGCTGTCGTCGTTCAGTTACAAGTGAATATAAGAGTAGATATACTGTTTATTACATAACTTTTATCCATTTGTTTGTGGTTATTATAGGTTTAATGTCGACGCTCGATGACATTTTTGATTGTAAAAACATTAATAATGTGACATTATGGTGAAATAAACGTTTTTTTTATATGACTTTTGATGATGTCTTTTCTAATTGGCTGACATCCCTAGTAACGCTCTTTGATAAAACGTTTTATTATACCTCATATATTAATTACCATAAATAGATTAATTTGATTGGACAATGGGTAAAAATCAGAACACGTGATCACACAGAACAAAAATCATATTCCGTGAAATAAAAATCATATTCCACCCCCTCGGATGCCTCACGGGTTTTCCCCTCCAGAGTTATTGTTCTTTGACAGAAAAACGTCAGAGGCACTCAGAACGCATCACTTGCAGGCGACCGTTACAATGGTTTTTAAATGTCTGAGACAACGTTCCAATGGACTTAAAATATGTTTGTCAGAGTATTTTACAGTGTGTGGCCAAAAGTATTGGGAAATAAAAAAAAATCCCTATATAATCAACCAAAACCGTACTTTTTCAAAAAAATATTGTGAAGTCATTTCTGGATAGATTTGAACAAATTTTACACCAAAACATTTGGAATTGTCCATATTTTGATTGTTTATTTATTCATTATGTTGTTATGAGTGATTTCTATTTGTACAAATAAAAACCACTCATATAAACATAATGAGCAAATAAACAAACAAAATATAGATAATTCCGAATGTTTTGGTGTAAAATATGTTAAAATTTATCCAGAAATGACTTCACAATAATATTTTGAAAAAGTATGGTTTTGCTTGATTATATAGGGATTTTTTTTACATTTCCCAATACTTTTGGCAACACACTGTATGTGTTTTCTTGGTTTCATTCGGTATATGAATAAAACATTTATAGCATGCAGGTTCAGGAAATATGAAAATTTCCCTCACCAGCATGCAATAAATGTATAATATTCACCTTGCATGACGTAAGGCACAGTGAGTATAGCATTCTGACGTCTTGCACCAAGCTAAGCCAAAGAAAACGTTATTATATGAAACTGTTATGAATGTCCTCTGGATTATGCTTTTTTTTATACCCCCGCTCCCCGAAGGGGGAGGGGGGTATACTGTTTTACTTCTGTCCGTCCTTCCGTCCGTCCAAGATATTTTTCGTCGCATTTTTCTCAGTAACTGTTGATGGCAGAAATCTGATATTTGGTCACAAGCGTCATATAGGTATACCATATTGTGGGTAGCGTTTTTGGACCCGTCAGATTCCTACTTACTGTTTGCCGACTTAGTTGGTTTATATACACATTGAACATATATGCACATTTTTCGTCACATTTTTCTCAGCAACTATTGATGGCAGAAATCTGATATTTGGTCACAAGCTTCATGTAGGTACCCCATATCGTGGGAAGCGTTTTTGATCAGATTCCTACTTCCTGTTTGCCGAAGAGCGGGGGTATCATAAGTGAGCATTAGCTCGCAGTTCATCTTGTTTAATTGGCATTAAACACTGCATATGTTTTTTGTAAATTTTAATGGTAACAATAAAGATGTATGAATACTGCACAGATTAATTTAGATCGTTCCAGAGGAGCTTTTGGAATGTTATATTAACCTCACGTGACGCTAAAATTAAAAGTACTGATTTTCCGATTTTAGAGTCATATGAGGTTAATATAATGTTCCAAAGGCTACTCTGGAATGATCTAAATTAATCTTGGCTGACATTGAAGGTGTAAACAGTATTCGTAAAGTTCCATCAACAAAAAATCTTATGTTTTTAGCCAATCAGATAAAAGAAATGTTTATAGTCATATAATTAAATAAAACAATTAATGACTTTCAATTCCATGGGTACCAGGATTGATTTTACTTGGAAATCATGGTATTTCATGGCCATCTATGTAATAATGATTTTAGTCCTGTTTTAGTTTTATTGCTCAAAAAACATTTACATTATTTGGTTTTCCAATCTTTCTATTTTGAGCGTACCTGATGAAGGTTATTACGTACCTGATGAAGGTTATTACGTACCTGATGAAGGTTATTACGTACCTGATGAAGGTTAATACGTACCTGATGAAGGTTATTACGTACCTGATGAAGGTTATTACGTACCTGATGAAGGTTATTACGTACCTGATGAAGGTTATTACGTACCTGATGAAGGTTATTACGTACCTGATGAAGGTTATTACGTACCTGATGAAGGTTATTACGTACCTGATGAAGGTTATTACGTACCTGATGAAAGTTATTACGTACCTGATGAAGGTTATTATGTAACTGATGAAAGTTATTACGTACCTGATGAAGGTTATTATGTACCTGATGAAGGTTGTTACGTACCTGATGAAAGTTATTATGTACCTGATGAAAGTTAATACGTACCTGATGAAGGTTAATACGTACCTGATGAAGGTTATTATGTACCTGATGAAAGTTATTACGTACCTGATGAAGGTTAATACGTACCTGATGAAGGTTATTATGTACCTGATGAAGGTTATTATGTACCTGATGAAAGTTAATACGTACCTGATGAAGGTTATTATGTACCTGATGAAAGTTATTACGTACCTGATGAAGGTTAATACGTACCTGATGAAGGTTAATACGTACCTGATGAAGGTTAATACATACCTGATGAAGGTTATTGAGCGTACCTGATGAAGGTTATTTTGAGCGTACCTGATGAAGGTTATTTTGAGCGTACTTGATGAAGGTTATTTGGAGCGTACCTGATGAAGGTTATTTTGAGCATACCTGATGAAGGTTATTTTGAGCGTACCTGATGAAAGTTATTTTGAGCGTACCTGATGAAGGTTATTTTGAGCGTACCTGATGAAGGTTATTCCAGAAACATGTCACACTAAATGTGTTATCTATGTTTTTATTAGCTTAGTGTAATGTCTAATGAATTAAATATAAGATATTAATTATGAATTAATGAATTGTAAAAAAAAACAACAGGTACGACGATATACATGTAGATGGCTTTTTTATGAAAGAATATTTTTATAAATTAAAAAAAAAATTGTTTTGTCTTTTGGAACTTTCACACAGAATACAAAAATATACAACCTTGTTAAAATTAGATATTTGTAGGATCTTTTTTTAGCTCACCCATATGGTCTTGTGGGGTATTGCCATCACTTGTCGTCTGTCGTCGTCAGCTTCGTCATTCGTAAACTTTTACATTTTGATCAGTGGCTTCTCTGAAACCACAGGGCTAATTGGAACCAAACTTAGTAGAAATGTTCACTGGATGGTCCCCTACAAAGTGTATGTTTTTTATTTGTTGATCAGAAGTGCGAAAAAGAAACAAGAGGCCAAAAGGTGTCAAAAAGGGTGTGTCCATATATGGGTATAAATTATTTATTGTTCTTTTGTTTTTAATGGGGATTTTTTCAATGCATTCCATAAAAAAATTCCTTTCAAAAACATGGATTATGTAACTATTATTGTATATTATCAAAGTTTCATCTTTGTGGGTTATTGATGGGCCATAAAAACAAATTTGTGCTACAATGTATTTTATTTTGAAAAAGAGGTCTAAGACAGGCCCAAATTCCCAAATTTTGCATATTTGAAATAAAGATTATAAATATGACTATTATTAACATATTTGTTTAATTTCAGTTTTGACCCAGATCCAACAGTACGTCATACGTTTTGGGCTTTAGTGATCGGGGGTATGTTTAACTGGACAGGAACCTATGGAGCCAGTCAGTCTAGTATACAACGATTTAGTGCCTTGTCTTCTCTCAAGGAAGCTAAAAAGTATGTCTAGTGATGCCAGGACAATTTCCATTAATGTTCAAACTTATCTTTTTCTTGTTTATCAATTAGAGCTACTGAAAACAAAATGACAGACAAAATAACGATAAGCCGGCCACTCAAGTAAGTTTGTAATATCCATCAACTAAGCATTCATCAGTAAGAATTATTGAAGTTTAGTTACTTAATTTTAGCTCAACTTGGCCAAAGGCATCACATTATTTTGTGATAAAAAAAATTTGAAGTAAGAAGGGCATAGGTTTTATCTGTGTCTGTCAGGTAATCTGTCTGTGACACTAGTTTTCCACACTTTATTCTTAACATGTAAACGGCTTTGGTGGTGTAATGGTTAGCATGCTTGCCTCGAGTGCTGTAGATCATGAGTTCTGGTGGTGTAATGGTTAGCATGCTTGCCTCGAGTGCTGTAGATCATGGGTTCTGGTGGTGTAATGGTTAGCATGTTTGCCTCGAGTGCTGTAGATCATGGGTTCTGGTGGTGTAATGGTTAGCATGCTTGCCTCGAGTGCTGTAGATCATGGGTTCTGGTGGTGTAATGGTTAGCATGCTTGCCTCGAGTGCTGTAGATCATGGGTTCTGGTGGTGTAATGGTTAGCATGCTTGCCTCGAGTGCTGTAGATCATGGGTTCTGGTGGTGTAATGGATAGCATGCTTGCCTCGAGTGCTGTAGATCATGGGTTCTGGTGGTGTAATGGTTAGCATGCTTGCCTCGAGTGCTGTAGATCATGGGTTCTGGTGGTGTAATGGTTAGCATGCTTGCCTCGAGTGCTGTAGATCATGGGTTCTGGTGGTGTAATGGTTAGCATGCTTGCCTCGAGTGCTGTAGATCATGGGTTCTGGTGGTGTAATGGTTAGCATGCTTGCCTCGAGTGCTGTAGATCATGGTTTCGAGCCCCGATCTGGTCAAACCAAAGACTATGAAATTGATATTTGTTGCTTCTCTGATAGACACACAGCTTTAAGGTGAAAGAGCAAACACTGGTTGTCTAGGAATCAGGATAATATGTCTGAGTGGAGTGACATGAGTATCCACGGTGGGAATCGGGATGATGTGTCTGAGTGGAGCGACATGAGTATCCACGGTGGGAATCAGGATGATATGTCTGAGTGGAGCGACATGAGTATCCACGGTGGGAATCAGGATAATGTTTCTGAGTGGAGCGACATGAGTATCCACGGTGGGAATCAGGATAATGTGTCTGAGTGGAGCGACATGAGTATCCACGGTGGAAATCAGGATAATGTGTCTGAGTGGAGCGACATGAGTATCCACGGTGGGAATCAGGATAATGTGTCTGAGTGGAGCGACATGAGTATCCACGGTGGGAATCAGGATAATGTTTCTGAGTGGAGCGACATGAGTATCCACGGTGGGAATCAGGATAATGTGTCTGAGTGGAGCGACATGAGTTTCCACGGTGGGAATCAGGATAATGTGTCTGAGTGGAGCGACATGAGTATCCACGGTGGGAATCAGGATAATGTGTCTGAGTGGAGCGACATGAGTATCCACGGTGGGAATCAGGATAATGTGTCTGAGTGGAGCGACATGAGTATCCACGGTGGGAATCGGGATGATGTGTCTGAGTGGAGCGACATGAGTATCCACGGTGGGAATCAGGATGATATGTCTGAGTGGAGCGACATGAGTATCCATGGTGGGAATCAGGATAATGTTTCTGAGTGGAGCGACATGAGTATCCACGGTGGGAATCAGGATAATGTGTCTGAGTGGAGCGACATGAGTATCCACGGTGGAAATCAGGATAATGTGTCTGAGTGGAGCGACATGAGTATCCACGGTGGGAATCAGGATAATGTGTCTGAGTGGAGCGACATGAGTATCCACGGTGGGAATCAGGATAATGTGTCTGAGTGGAGCGACATGAGTATCCACGGTGGGAATCAGGATAATGTGTCTGAGTGGAGCGACATGAGTATCCACGGTGGGAATCAGGATAATGTGTCTGAGTGGAGCGACATGAGTATCCACGGTGGGAATCAGGATAATGTGTCTGAGTGGAGCGACATGAGTATCCACGGTGGGAATCAGGATAATGTGTCTGAGTGGAGCGACATGAGTATCCACGGTGGGTATCAGGATAATATGTCTGAGTGGAGCGACGAGTATCCACGGTGGGAATGAGGATAATGTGTCTGAGTGGAGCGACATGAGTATCCATGGTGGGAATCAGGATAATGTGTGAGTGGAGCGACATGAGTATCCACGGTGGGAATCGGGATGTGTCTGAGTGGAGCGACATGAGTATCCATGGTGGGACTCGGGATAATGTGTCTGAGTGGAGCGACATGAGTATCCACGGTGGGAATCAGGATAATGTGTTTGAGTGGAGCAACATGAGTATCCATGGTGGGAATCAGGATAATGTGTCTGAGTGGAGCGACATTAGTATCCACGGTGGGAATCAGGATGATGTGTCTGAGTGGAGCGACATGAGTATCCACGGTGGGAATCAGGATAATGTGTCTAAGTGGAGTGACATGAGTATCCATGGACTGTTGTTTCAGTGAGCTAGCACTAGAAATCCAACTAAGCGTGTTGGTCTAGTACAAAGCGAACCTCATCATTATTTCATTGAACTTTTAACATGTAAAAAGTGTCATCTGTATAAATGTCAGAAATATTTAAAAATTTAACAAAAAGTAAAGTTTAAAACTTTGTTAACGGCTGAATAATTTCCAGCCAAGGATAACCAGTGAAAGCACTTGAAAGGCCAAGACCTGATTATTTGTTTTTTATTTTTATAGAATTATACCCCTTGTTAATGTCAAAAATAATGTATGTTTCTATTTTTAGGGCTATGATGATGAATTGTTTAGGAGTATTTTTAATGTTAACAGCAGCTTGTGTAGCAGGCATATCAGTTTTTGCATTTTATGCAGACAGAGGTTGTGACCCTTTAGCAAATAAAGATATAAAAAATCCAAACCAGGTTAGTAGACATAGCACAGGTCAGATTAATGGATCCACACTCAACAGGACCCTTCAGATTAGGAAGTGAATGAATGATTGTTGTTTAATGCCAAATGAGCAATTTTTCAACTGTATCATGGAGAGAACAAGTTGTATCCTCGTCTGACCATAAGTCGGTCAGTCATTGGATAATGTTTTATTATTTTTTTCATGTTTGAAAAGTAAACATTTTTTTTCTTTTTAATTATGTTCCTCATCTATTCTTGCTCACATGTGTAAAATTCCATGGAAAAAAGATCGATAATGATAACACACCGACCCATATTTGTTTACTACCCTTTTTCCAAATGGCGTCCTATTACGTCACATAAAGTCGGTCAAAGGCCAATAAAGCACATGATTTTGTCATAGGTCAACCAAGCTTAAAAAGTAAACCAGATTAAGAAAGTACAGTATTTTAGCTTTTTCAGTGTAATTGTTTTGTCTGAAAAATTTTAAAAGATGTTTTTTTTTAAATAGTTTTGAAATTGAAGTATTAAAAATTAATTATTTGATGCAAATATTAAACTTGCTTACCCATATAATAAAGTATTTAATCTAGTGAATTTGGTGTATTTGCTTTTGTCAATACAATCTATTAGATTAATTTAATTCTCTGTTCAATTTATGCTATAAATTTTGATTATTGCTGTAAATTAATTCTTTTTCTATCTTCTCTGTGAATTTCATTTCATTACCCTAAGAAGTAAGGGGTATATTTGTTATTAAAGCAGCAGTGGAAATGCAAAATAATCTGCCATTTTGTGACTAATGGAGAGCACTTGCATGTATTTTCCCGGTAAAATCGTTCATTTTCTAGAAAATGGTGGAATGTGAATGATCAATCATCATATTTTCAAAGTATTTTAAAATACAATTTGTTGGCCTACATTCCAGAAACGGTCATGAACTGTGATGACGATTATGTCAACAAACCGGAAAAATACAAATGCTTGGGGAATACCATCGATGGAAACATATTAACAAGCATAATGATCAGGAAAAAAAGACATTAGTAAAAAGGATCTTTTTTACTTGCATGGAATTTATTCAATTCAAACTTCTCTGTTTTAATCTCATCTTGTAATTTTGACGTTGAAAAGAATTCCCTCTGTATTTAGTCATCATTGACTACTATATTTACTGCATGCAAATTTTAGCATATTTTTGTTAAAGCAGTTTCATTCAAAAACTCCAAAATTAGAGCTGATAAAATAAAATGTCAAATGGCAATGTAATGTATATTTGTTTGCAAAAAAAACCAACAACAAACAAACAAACAAAAAAGAAATAAACCCTGCAAAATACCTGTTCACGGCCAAAATGTGAATATTTTCTATTTTTAGATAATTCCATATTTTGTGATGGATATGCTGGGATATCCAGGAATTCCAGGTCTATTTATAGCATGTCTCTTTTCTGGTGCCTTAAGGTAAGTAGTTGTACATTCTGTAGACAAAAATATTGGTAAAGTATTATCCTTTTATATTGAACTGGTGACTCCGACAAAAATCTTATTAACATTAGATGTTTGTTGTATTAAAAAAAAACGTTTCCATGGCAATACACAGACAACTAACAACATCATATAGGGGGTCACTTCAGGGTACATACATGTATTTTCAACCGACCAATTAGTGGTAAGCCTACTAAATCTTTAGATATTGAAACTGAGATCAAGCCAAGAGCTATATTCTGATAAGATAATATATTTAATTGTCTTGCTTATGATTGGATGGTCAAAGATGAATGAAAGGTTACATTATATAACTCCAATCAGAATGTCTTTATATGTTAGTGTATCTAATTTAAATTACATTTAAACAAAGTATTGCAAAAATTTTCGACGACACAACCGTCTTCGTCAGTTGCAAATTTAAAATCTAATTTTAATTAGATTGATCAGACAACCGATTACAGGATAATTTGTTTTGTGGTTCTATGAACAACACCAAGCACAAAATAATGAGAATTCTAGCATGACGTCTTTCTTTCGCTTTGCAAACAAATGAGCGATCAACCCGATGACAAAATCTCATTAGCATCTATGCGCGGTACACATTTAAGCCAGGTGATAAAATCACAAAGTAAAATTATTTACACGGTTGTTAACGTTTTAAGCATCTATATTCACTGAAAATAATCAACATATCCAAAATTAATAATATGCGACGTGCAAGCAAAATATTATTGCTACATATGCTCCATCAATATGACTGACTTTCCTGTCGTAAAAGTATATGTAACTGACTTTCCCGTCGTAAAAGTACATGTTGGTGAATTATCGTCTGCTCGAATTTGGCTGCATAAATTGTGTGCGACATTGTCCGCAAGTGTAAATATAAATTACCGTCCTCCAATCAAATTATATTACCGTATTTGTATTCTTAGACATTTCAGAATCAAATAATTCCGACTCTGGATAAAATACTTATATCCGCCAACCCATGTTAAAACTCAAAACACATTCTGGCTTCCTTCATTTATTTCTTAAATATATTTTGTTTTTGTTTTTGTTTTGCTTTACACTACAAACTGAATGAATGATTGATTCCCCCAAAATATTGTGCATCCAGCAAATATGTCAAAGGGGTTTGTTACTTTATCTATCCCTCAGGAAAAAAAGTTGTTGAGTCTTCAAACTCTTTTATTGTGCCAAGGGAGATAATTTTATTGTGCCAAGGGAGATAATTTTATTGTGCCAAGGGAGATAATTTATTGTAACAAGGGAGGTAATTTTATTTTCAGCACATTGTCTTCTAACTTAAGTTCTATGGTAGCTGTCACATATGAAGACATCTTGAAGCCGTTTGTGAAAGATAAACCAGAGGCTACCAAGGCTTGGATAACAAGGATTCTAGGTGAGCAGATTTAACTCTCGATCAATTAGAGAAAAGTTATAAATACAGATTTACAAAAAATACAATGAAACCTGTCTAATACGAACTGAGTAAAAGAAAAATCTTGTAAAAACTGAAGTCACAATGTTTGGAATCTGGTTGGTTATTTGGTTTTAACATCTGGCTAGATTAAACATATTTTATTGTTCATTTAAACAGATGGATAAGACACAAGTTTTTCCACTTAGAACGCCTTCTCCACCTGTATGTATTGTGGAATAATGACATTTGTGAATGATAGAGCTCCATTTGTTTTCTTTGAATTTTCTTCTATAATCACCCTGACGTTGTTGAGTCATCATTCAGGGTCGATCGCCAAGGTCTGTATCTGTTTGGTAGATTGAGTAACGGTCCACTGGTGTGGGATCATCTGGGTAGTAATCTTTTTAAAACGAACACAAATACTGGTCTCAAGAAAGTTTACTTTAGACAGATTTCATTGTATATGCTATTATTGTTTTGATCAGCGAGAATTTCATATGGAGCAAATCAAACCAATAATACAAAAATGTAGTATGTAAATATCATTATTTCAGGATTTTTACGTGTTTAAGTTTATGGTGTTTACTTCCTCTTTCAACAATATTTCAGTTATATCGTGTCGGTTAGTATTCATGCAAAAGTTTTTTTCTAAACTTTATTTAATTTTTTAATGTAATTATGTCAGGTATTCAGTATACAACAAACGTAGATATCTAATACAGCTGTCTACTTATTAGAGGTGAAGAGGGCCTGGGTTTATCGTCTTCACCATTGTTGTGGAGACTGATTAACTTTCAGTTGTTTTGTTCCAATGATTGCTGATCATGACCTCGTGACGAAAAGATAAACAATCATGGATGCTGAGGTAAGCACGCACACATTCCAGACAATGATTATTGAGGAATCTGTCTGTTTCATGTCGTGTGAACCATTATTTTTTTGGTGCAATTATTCTTATGTGGTACACACGGAATCTATTTTTACTATCCAACATTTTGTTCATCAACTGAACAGTGCGTATGAGCGATAATCTCCCCGAAAGAGTTCAAATCTTGGGTCATGCGCGTATCATTTGCATTACTGTACTGGAAAACAGAATTATTTGCTGTCAAATATTTTGCGATTTGTTCTTAAAATCTGCTTTTGAGTGGATTTTTAATGTTATGCAGTTGATTTTAGTTAAAATTAAGTGACATATTAAGTGAAAATATTTAATCCAAAAATTCCACGATATTTGCCTTTCATATTACTTTAATTAGTGATTGTATTAATTTTTGTTAATTTTTACAAATTTCTAACTTTGTAGTTGTAGTGTATGGTATACTAGGAGTCTGTGCTACATTTCTGTTTAGAAATTTAAAAGGCACAGTACTGCAAGTAAGTCGTGGTCACTAATTGTATTAAGGCATGTTTACAGTCAAATTTTTCCTTTAAATTTGCTTCAAACTTTATCTGTTCACCTGTTTGAAACACCGATCCTATATTTGATGGACCCATCGAATATGTTTGACAACGTGTTTGAAACAGGTGATTCAATCCACATTATACGATTACCGCTTAGATGAGCCTGCTATTCGAGAACCAAACTTAGAAATTAATGATTAGACACTCATACCATGATGGCATCGTTTGATAAAAATGACTATGACTTATGTCTAAGTGTATGTTAATTTGTTGATTAAAGATGTCATAATCATAATTTCTGTTAGTATTAATAATGACAGGACGAGATGTTTGTGAGACAATAACCAAAACATTTTACACAAATTGCTGATAATTATTCTCTAGTTTTTGTAATTTTTATTAATTTTTTTTGGGCAACTAAAAGATTGAGTCGGACAAGTACTTTTGTTAATTAGTTGTTCGAAGGGAGAAGTTAAAAATTATGTTAATGTAGAGGCTTGTTCTGACCAGGGACAGTTTCATTACACTATGATAACTGATGCACAGTATTAGAGGCCTATCTCGTAAAAAAATATTCAATCCTGCAGAAAGTTCTCAAAGACTACGGCTTCTGAATACCTCTTTGATATCTTCAAACGTACCTTAGAAACTTTTTTTTTCACTTTGTTCGCGATCTATTTTATATACAGGAAATACAAGGTCAGGTATTAACACTTGGATCGATATCGGTATAATGCTTGTAATTCAGATATATGTTTTAATGGTCAATTTTTCAGATTTTAGCCAATGATCATTCTCTTTTTTGTTAATTTGAATTTAAAGCAATTATATTTGTTTCTTTTGGTATAAACAGAAAAACTCAGTAATTTCAGTACTAGTACATTTCTATTATTATTTTTTTTGGTAATTAGACGAACCTTGAGATCACACAATTTGATATTATTCGATCCCAGTAACTATAAGAGAAAAAAAAAAAAAAAAACCACTTTCAATAATAATAATTCATGTAATAACAATTTTAAATATTGTTTTAATAAACTTTATTACGATTGTAAACATTTAATTGTTTAAATTATTGTCGAGTGTAGGCTCGGCTTGGTACAATCAGCGACATGTGTCTCGGGTTCAATAATCGTTCTTTATTAATTGTAATTAATGGTTAATTATCAAGCCACAGCTTAATTTAATGACTAAAAAACACAACTGATGACAAGTTTATCCCTCTACCTGTAATTATTTAGTAAACAATTATCTGTTGGTAATCTGACATTTATCACTCCTTGCTGTTTTTTGCACATTCAACCGTAACATACATCTGTCAATTAAATTGCGATGTTTGAGTTTGGCATGGTAAAACTCGTGATTTTATTATTGATTTGACCCATCCGAGTTCGCAGGACCGAAGTTTGACTGTATAACAAATTACTGTCTATAAAGGGCAACATCATTTTGTTCAATTATGAATAGCACATATAATTTTAACCTGTATATAAAGGGCAACTGCTCATAAAGGCCACATTTTTATTCCCCCTTTATATATGACCTTTATATACAGGTTTGACTGTACATTGTATAAATGAATTCCTATGTATATTTTCAGGCATCACTTAGTTTTATGGGTGCTGCTGGAGGTGCCCTGAATGGACTGATCATGCTTGGTGCTTTCTTTCCATGGGCCAATTGGAAGGTAGGGAACATGTATACAATAGAAAAGTCAGTATATCAAATTGTGGAGTCAGTTTGATTCACAAAGCATTGACTGTTAATTTGATTCACATTGTTGATTGCATGGGTTGTCAGGTTGATTCACATTGCATAGACTCTGCGTGCTGGTGAAGATCCCAAGGCTCAAAGCCTCAGAGGTGCTCGGCACAACAACAGCTGATGGATATGGGTGTCCTCTCAATGGAGGGGGTTGGGGTTGTCGGGTTGTAATACAGAAAGCTTGAGAGTGGAACATACTGGGTAACGTGTTTGAAGAATTGTCAGTTTGTTCATTTCATTTCATTTCAGTTTGTTTCACATTGCATTGACTGTCAGTTTGTTTCACATTGCATTGACTATTAGTTTGTTTCACATTGCATTGACTCAGTTTGCTTTTCATTGCAAGAAATGTCTGTTTGCTTCACCTTTGCTGCATGAGTACAATTTTGCTCTTGAAATGAAAATGTTTTGCAAAATGTTTTTTTTTAATAAACAAAAATTCCCATCATGTAAACAACAAAACCTGTAATCATGTGGGCTTGCTATTAAGTTTATATATATATATATACAAGGAAGACAATTAACAAGTGCTTCACTTGAAGTAAAATATTTCAAACTAAGATTTATATTACTAAATTGTAGTAAGCTATTTATTGAACATTTCTAAAATGGAAAAAAATCTTACAATGTACAGACTAAAATATTTTTTAAATGCATATGGCACATGCTAACGATTCCATTTAAAGTCTTGTATTAGGATACTGAAGAATCTGTTAGGATACTGAAGAATCTGTTAGGGGAAATGTTTGTTGTTTTTCTTTATTTTCCTTTCACGTTTATTTTTGTTGTTTTGTACACTTTTTAGATGTTATAATCAAACCTGTATTATGAGGTCACCTTTAGGACAAAGAAAAAGTGGCTTTATAAGACAGGTGACCTCTTAATAGAGGTGACCACATGGGCATGTTTCACATTATATAATATATATGTTTTTTTTCTCATTTACAGGGAGCTATCGTAGGTACAATAACATCATATATCATCACCATGTGGATTGGTATAGGTAAATACACGGTTGTCGGGGTCAAGGATTACCTACCAACGCCCACCTCTAATTGTAGTGTCTCCATAAACAATGTTACCATAGCAACAACAATCTTGCCATCTGTCATGACATATAACATGAGTGGGTTAGTGATGGATCATTATAATATAGTTACTACAGATAACAGTATACATCCATCTCGGTAAGTACCTTAATCAGTAGTGTACAGTAAGGGGTTCAAGTTAAGGGTACGGTATTTAACATGACATATAACATGAGTGGGTTAGTGATGGATTATTATAATATAGTTACTACAGACAACAGTATACATCCATCTCGGTAAGTACCTTAATCGGTAGTGTACAGTAAGGGGTTCAAGTTAAGGGTACGGTACTTTCAACAATATTTCAGTTATATCGTGGAGGTCAGTTTTATATAGTGGAGGAAACCGGAGTACCCGGAGTTTATAGTAAATGTAAATTGTGATTGGTTATTGACTCAAAAGATAGACCAATCGTTAATAAAATTACACTCATGGTAAAATATAAGCTCATCATCAAATGACATGTCTAAGAGGGTGCAAAAATCTACACCAGATTTTAAATTAGAAATTTTTTATAAGGTTTCCATTGAATATATTGTAAAGATGATCGTCAATAATGTAATAGAATCAACTGTTGAAATTGTTGAGGTGAGTCGGACATGTCAGAAGAGGAGACACGTGGACAATCGGTCGATAAATTCATGCCATGTATCTTGATAAAATGGTTACAGTTATGGTGTTTAATGCCACTTTCAACAATATTTCAGTTATATCGTGAGGGTCAGGTTTATTGTTGGAGGAAACCTTCGACATAGGTAGTTGTTATTCCAACTACCATGCGATCATGACCATGACGGTCAATAATATTCTCATAAAATGTAACACCAGGTTGCAATGTCTGTAAAACTGAGATTATTACAAATCAAATTCTTCTGAAACAATGTCCATATTAACATGTAAACAAACACTTCTATAGACAAAATACAAAAAGTCACACAAAACACTTCTATAGACAAAATACAAAAAGTCACACAAAACACTTGTATAGACAAAATACAAAAAGTCACACAAAACACTTTTATAGACAAAATACAAAAAGTCACACAAAACATTTCTATAGACAAAATACAAAAAGTCACACAAAACACTTCTATAGACAAAATACAAAAAGTCACACAAAACACTTGTATAGACAAAATACAAAAAGTCACACAAAACATTTCTATTGACAAAATACAAAAAGTCACACAAAACACTTCTATAGACAAAATACAAAAAGTCACACAAAACAAGATTTACTATTCACCTTCAAAATGAGGAGTAAATACTTCTATACTTTAAAATTATCTGGGGATACTTGTAGCAATTTATTTTGATGAGTCAAGAAGACATTTCTGAGTTCTGCCATTGTAAAAATCTAAGCTTTCAAAAGTTTAGTGAGTCCCAATTGAATATGGTGAGTGTGTGACTCATCTATGCAAGTTGTAAGGAACTCTGATTATCTGAAGCTTTGGTGACTCATCTAGGCAAGTTGTAAGGAATTCTGATTATCTGAAGCTCTGGTGACTCATCTAGGCAAGTTGTAAGGAATTCTGATTATCTGAAGCTTTGTTCATATCATTTCTTACTAAAATCACTTCTACATTTAAATTTCTGCTCAAAAACAAACAAGGATATTATAAAAAGTGTTTATAATTTTTTTTCAGCTCTGGATTAGATAGTTTTTATAGTCTTTCATACCTGTGGTATTCAACATTTGGGACACTAATTACATTTGTCGTTGGACTTATAGTCAGTTTTATTACAGGTGAGTTAATGTCTGATAAGACTTCTAGTCAGTTTTATTACAGGTGAGTTAATGTCTGATAAAACTTCTAGTCAGTTTTATTACAGGTGGGTTAACGTCTGATAAGACTTCTAGTCAATTTTATTACAGGTGAGTTAATGTCTGATAAGACTTCTAGTCAGTTTTATTACAGGTGAGTTAATGTCTGATAAGACTTCTAGTCAGTTTTATTACAGGTGAGTTAACATCTGATAAGACTTCTAGTCAATTTTATTACAGGTGAGTTAATGTCTGATAAGACTTCTAATCAGTTTTATTACAGGTGAGTTAACGTCTGATAAGACCAACAGTAAAGCACTATCATTAAGGAACCACATCAGTGGTGTAATGGTTGGCGTGTTATTCGTGTGTAGGTCATGGGTTCAAGGTCGGGTCAAACCAAAGTCTATAAAACTGATATTTGCTGCTTCTCCACTCAGCATCCTGTAGTAATGAGTAAGACCAAAGACTGGTTGGTTTTGAATCAGGATAATGTGTACGAGTGGAGTGACATTTCTACAGAAATAATCTTAAAGAATAATCACTCTCTCGCTTTCAACAATAATATTTCGTGGCGGTCAGTTTTATTGGTGGAGGAAACCGGAGAAAACCACCTACCTGGTGCAAGTCACTGACAAACTTTATCACACAATGTTTTATCGAATACACCTCGCCATGAGCAGGTTTCGACTCTCACAACATTAGTGGTGATAGGCACTGATTGCATAGGTAATTATAAATCCAACTACCATACGATCACGACCAAGTCGGCCCCCTGTATAGACAGAATTTTAAATAAACTCCAAATTCGAAAATCTTTTTTAATTTAAGCAGTATAAACAAAACATTTGTGTATTCCGAACATCAATGCTGGTTCCTAAAAAGTTCTGTTTACACAAGTTACACTGTGTTATCATTGGTATTTAACACCTCTTTTGAAAAATATTTCAGTCAATTGCATCGTGGTAAATTGGTAGACAGAAATCAGACTGTGAGGTATAATCATTGACCTGGCACAAGTTTTTTGAGTACATGTCACCATTGGCAATCATCATACTCACAAATCTTCCCCTTTGAGTACACACTTCACTATTCGCAGGCTTCAAACTTACAAATTTTAGAGCTATAAAGCACTCATTACATATAGGTAGGAGTAAATCCAGCAACCATACAATCACAGCAAATGATTTGTAAGAGTTATCACCCTTTAATTAATAAACATTCTCATTTTAATGTCTGATAGTGGTAACTGATAATCCATTGATTTTACTGGTAAATTTTTAAATGCAGTATAATTTCTTTTCTTTTTTTAGGGAGGAGGAGGGGAGGTATTAAATGATTAAAATGAAATGACGGATTTTGAAAGATTGAACATGTTACATGTAGCAGTCTTTGAAATTAGACTTTCGAATTTACTGACCAGAAAACTTCAAAATTAGAATATTTATATAGATTATATTGAAAAAAATTGGCAAAAGTCACTGGTCCGAAAATAAATTTTCACTGGCCGTGGGCCACCGGACCACTGCTAAAGTCGATGACTGATGTAGTCATTTCATTATTTAATACATGTGGACAAAATACCAAAAAAAAACATGACATCTTGTGTGTAGTGTAGCTTTAGTAATATTTTCCAGTATCAAACATGTAGATTATAATACAATTAGACTTTTGTAGAATATTAGTTTTTATTGACCTGTAAAATAATATTGACAGAAGCCAAAGAGTGAGGTCAATATTGGTTTTGCAGGTTAATAAAAACTCTTATTCACTGATGCAAAAGCCTGTAACTGTTTTATTACATACTGTAATGCTTTACGTCGTCAATGATGTCATCCAGTGAATATTGCTTCAAGCAGGTGAATACCATAATGTATTGACTTCTAGACTTTGCTCAGCTAAAGTACAGATATTTATAGTCATTATGTAATATTATTATACCTCATGAATATTAATAAGGATATACTCGCTTTCTATTGGTTACGCTTTGTCATGTGATTTCATTTTATTTTCCACCTTATGACCACTAAATCTTCCAAAGAAGTCATTATTTATCACATGAATTTACACTGATCTGTAGATATTGACCGATTGAAAAAATTAAAATGGCGACCGATTAATCCCGTTTCGATTGAAATATGGAATAGTATACAATTATTGCACTTCATTGAATATATTCAACAATATTTCTGTTATATCGTGGCGGTCAGTTATATTGGTGGAGGAAGCCGGAGGACCCGGAGAAAACCACTGACCTGTCGCAAGTAACTGACAAACTTTTCATATATTGTTGTAGATCCCACTACCATACCATCACGACCACGATGCCCCCTCCCCTGGATGTGTATAAAACACTTGAATATTATCCAAGTTTATAATCTGAAGCATACATACCATCATTTTAGGAAATTGTACATGCACAGGTGACATTCATTACTACACCAGAAGTTTTGACATAATTAAAGCACGATTATATATCCTGTGACGACCAAGAATTATTTCTGTACTCTATTAGAAGAGTAAAAATTATAAGACAATGACAAAAGACAAGGTAACAGCCTTATACAGTTTATTTCGGTATAATAAAACAATTGATTACTACATAAGAAGTCAATACCAGGATATGAGGACCTCTCGACTTGTCACTCGGTGACCTGACCTGACATCGGCCGTTGGCCTCGGTCAGGTCAGGTCACCATGAGTGCCAAGTCTCGAGGTCCTTATATCCTGGTATTGACTTCTTAGGGAGTAATCAATTGTATAATACTTCTATTTATATGATTTGTTACAATTTTCAGGTCCAACTAAACCAGAAGATGTAGATCCTAAATACATGATTCCAATTTTTGATCGCTTGTTCTGGTGTTGTTTACCGAAGAAGATACTCCGATTGTTTTATTGTGGTGTAGATTATGATTCCGAGGTATGTATTCTAGCTTTACGTAATTCAAGTTCTTTAAGAATTGTAATCTTCCTTTAGGTTATATATTTTGGTATTCTTTGCAGGAATTTTTTTTTTGCATTTTTTGGGCATATTTAAATACAATTTCCACAATTGAAATTATATTAAAATTTCTGTCAGTATGGCTGTATTATCTATGTATTTTAAATTGCTTGAATGAAAACAATATTACGTCTGAAAATTAAACCAAACAGTGTTAGAATTAGATTTTTGAGCTGTCAATTTTTTGTTCTTCCCTCGACGAGATTTGAACTCACACCATTGATACACTGCAGCACGAATTGCTTAGGCTTAAGTCCAACACCCTAGACCACTCGACCAATACGCTCCATATAAAATGGAGCTTCAATAATCGAAGTGTTACCTTGTCTCGTAAGGATAATCTAGAGATAGACATAAAACATGTGTCTAAGCGTGTGTAGGTGGTACATATATACTTAATATTAAAATTTGACAGCAATCTAACTCAGCAATTTTTAATATATTGTATAGGATAATGAAGAATTCATTATACAGTCACAGGAAATAAAGTATATTATACAAACATCTAAGCAGGTGAAAACCATACAATATATCTGTCCCACTGGATCTCAAAGTTACTAAGGATACTAGGTTAATCCTACATATTAATATTATATATGTCTGAAAATTAAGCCAAACAATGTTAGAATTAGATTTTAGAGCTGTCAAATTTTTGTTCTTCCTTCAATGGGATTTGAACTCACACCATTGATACACTGCAGCACCAATCGCTTAGCCTTAAGTATATAGTCTCTGATTATTTCTAAATTAAAACTATAACACAAATTCCAGACGTTTTGGCCATTATGACCTCTTTCATTGGAATTACATTCAACATTCTATTTTTAAAATAAACAATTACAAAAAAAAATATATCTGCCAAAGAAAGACAACTCTTGCAAAAATTGTGAGATGTATATTTTTTATGAAATAAGAAAATACTTCTCATTTTGTTATTATCTTTAATCTAGTTTCCCACTTATTGTGAAACGACTTCCACCTTTATTGTATGGTTTGAATATGAGAGATTTCATTTACACAGAAAAATTGATCAAAATAGCAGAGATAACTACACATAAAAATATTATTTTTACCACAATAGATTATGATGCTGCAATAATCTGCATCTGTCTTTGTGACATGATTGTGACGATACATCTGACAAAGTAGATGACTTTTCTTTTCCCATAGTAAATTTTGCTTTCTGTCTCAACTGACCGGAAGGTTCAAGTGAACTGTTGGCATCGAGAAACAAAACTTGATCGCAGAAATGCCTCTTAATATTATTCTAAAAAAATATTTTATGAAAGATCACTTACTAAATTTATTTAATCATGTGGCACTCCAGGGAACCGGAAAATATATCCAGGTTCAAAATGTATGCATTATTCATTACATGGAGAAAATTAAACTGCCCTAAATGGACAGTGATTTGTTATATGTTTTAAGGTGCCCATTAAGGCAGCTTTGACTGTATTTTTTTTCTTCAGGAGTCAGATGAAGATGACAGTGGCGCCACAGAGAATACTACATTAAAGAGCTCAAGTGATGTTGCTGAACTTGAAAGTAGAAGTGGGGTTAATATTCAGGGCACTCATGATACCATGACAACAATAAACAATAAAGAAGATTCTAAAGAACTAAAACTTTTGTCACACAGAATTATTGACACATGACAATAAAACTGTTATTAAAGACCACAAAAGAATTATTTTTATACGACTGCAAATATTTTGTGATCATATTATGATGTGGATCGTTGTTGTTTTTGTCATCCACCTGTATGCAAATTTGTTTCAATTAGGTCTATGGTTTATGGTGTTTAATGCCACTTTCAACAATATTTCAGTTATATTGTGGCAGTCAGTTTTATTGGTGGAGGAAACCAGAGTACCCTGAAAAACTGTATCACAAAATGTTGTATCAAGTACACCTCGCCATGAGAGGGATTCAAACTCACAACTTTAGTGGTGATAGGCACTGGTTATAAAACCAGCTACCATCTGACCATGACGGCCCCTGTTTCAATTAGATAATGTTTCATCCCTGGATATCCTGGTTTTGACCAATACAACTGACCGCCACGATATAACCGAAATATTGTTGAAAGTGTCATAAAACGGAGAAAACCACTGATTCCACAGGTAGTTGTAAATCCAACTACCATGCGACCATGACCATTGTTACATTATCTGTTGTTATTTATATGTCTTCATTGGTCACTAGTAAAAACATGCCAATTAAGATGGGAAGATCCATCAAAAGCTACAAGTTGTGTGATAGTTTTTAGCTATATAAATTTGTATAACAGTTGCATCTAAGCTTTTTGGCATCTTTGAAATAGAATATGAAGGAGCCGCCTGGGAGTAGAAAAAGTATGAATGTAACATTTAAAAGGCATGTTTTGACCACCAAAAGTTATTCACCATCATTGTAGCATTAGAAATAAGTTGGATTAATAGAAAATTTTACCTTGCACCACCAGTCTGAGCAAACTAATGTTACCTTGCACCACCGGTCCAAGCAAACTATTGTGACCTTGCACCACCAGTCTGAGCAAACTATTGTTACCTTGCACCACCAGTCCGAGCAAACTAATGTTACCTTGCACCACCAGTCCGAGCAAACTAATGTTACCTTGCACCACCAGTCCAAGCAAACTAATGTTATCTTGCACCACCAGTCCGAGCAAACTAATGTTACCTTGCACCACCAGTCTGAGCAAACTAATGTTACCTTGCACCACCAGTCCGAGCAAACTAATGTTACCTTGCACCACCAGTCCAAGCAAACTAATGTTATCTTGCACCACCAGTCCGAGCAAACTAATGTTACCTTGCACCACCAGTCTGAGCAAACTAATGTTACCTTGCACCACCAGTCCAAGCAAACTAATGTTACCTTGCACCACCAGTCCAAGCAAATTAATGTTACTTTGCACCACCAGTCTGAGCAAACTAATGTTACCTTGCACCACCAGTCCAAGCAAACTAATGTTACCTTGCACCACCAATCCAAGCAAATTAATGTTACCTTGCACCACCAGTCCAAGCAAACTAATGTTACCTTGCACCACCAGTCCAAGCAAATTAATGTTACTTTGCACCACCAGTCCAAGCAAACTAATGTTACCTTGCACCACCAGTCCGAGCAAACTATTTCTTATTCAGTGCTCTTTATAAAACTACCATGTGCAATCAGTGCCTATCGCTACTGACGTGAGTTCAAATCCCACTAATGACGAGGTGTACTGGATACAAAATTATGTGATAATATTTGTCAGTGACTTGCGACATGTTGGTGGTTTTCTCCGGGTACTCCGGTTTTCTCCACCAATAAAACTGACCGCTTGATATAGCTGAAATATTGTTGAACGTGGCGTTAAACACCATAATCAACAACCATTGGTCACTAGTAAAAGCATGCTGATGAAGATGGGCAGTGCCATTGAAAGCACCAAGCTGTGTTATAGTTTTTAGTTGTAAACTGTTTATTATTAAGAGCTCCTTAAAATTGTCTTTTACATACAACCCCAAACATAAGCACTCATTTTTTTTATCAATGTGTGACGTAAAAGTGTTTTTAACATTTACTTCACTGAATTTGGTACTGCTTTGACAACTATTTTACCTACTTTGTTCCAGTATTGTTATAAATACTGTTATAGTGACAGCCGGAACCTTTGAGCCATAATGAAAGCGGGAGGTTTGGCGCTTTAAAATCTGATTCAACCCACCATTTCTTTAGAAATGCCTGTACCAAGTCGGGGTCATTACGGTTTTCACAGTTTTCCGGTTGTTGACTGATTTTGTCTGTTTATATACTTATAACTTTTGATTTTCCATTTGTAAGATTGTTCGGAGTTCGGTAATTTTGTTATTACCCTTATTAACTCATAACCTTAAAGCTAGTTGTAGATATTTCTGTACACATTTCTGGAATAACATTCATCAGCTTATAATAAAAAAAAACGAAAGCCAAATAACTTTAAGAACAAGTAAACTACATAAACAGGATTTTGCCAAACTCGGTTGGTTAAGGTGTTTATCATGGTTATAGTGTTTAATGCCACTCAACAATATTTAAATTATTCGTAGCAGTCAGTTTTATTGGTGGAGGAAACCAAAGTACCTAGAGAAAATCACCAGCCTTCCGCGAGTCACTGACAAACTTAATCACAATGATTTTTTATTTTTGGTGTTTTAATGCCACTTTCAACAATATTTCAGCTATATCATGGCGACCAGTTTTAGTGGTGGAGGAAGCCGGAGTACCTGGGTGAACCACCGACCATGGACAAGCAACTGGTAAACTTTATCACTTGTGGCTGCGAGTCGAGTGCACCCTTTTTAGCTCACCTAGTCATAGGCCATGTGAGCTTTTGTCATGGGTAAGCGTCCGTCGTCTGTCTGTCTGTTAGCTTTTCACATTTAAATCTTCTTCTCTGAAACCGCTGAACAGATTTCAACCAAACTTGCCAGAAATGTTCACCGGATGGTCCTCTACCAGATTTGTGTTTCTGGTGCTGATTTGAAATCCAACATGGCTGCCAGGGTCCATAATGTGTTCTGATTGGTCGAAATTTTAAAAATCTTCTTGTTAGAAACCACTAAGCCAATTGAATTGTGACTTTGCAGGAATGATCATTGGGTGGTCCTGTACTAAACTTGTGAATCGTTTGCCGATCGGAAACTCAAGATGGCCGCCATGACTCGACTTAGTTTAAGATAGGACCCTATGGGAATTTCACATTTTCATCTTTTTTTCTGAAACCACATAACAGATTTGAATCAAACTTGACAGAAATGTTCATTGTATGGTCATATACAAGATTTTTGCTTTTGGCGCTGATCGGAAATCCAACATGGCTACCAGGGCCCATAATGTGTTCTGATTGGTCGAAATTTAAAAAATCTTCTTGTTAGAAACCACTAAGCCAATTGAATTGTGACTTTGCAGGAATGATCATTGGGTGGTCCTGTACTAAATTTGTGAATCGTTTGCTGATCGGAAATTCAAGATGGCCACCATGACTCGACTTAATTTTAACATAGGACCCTATGGAAAAAATGTTTAAAAGTCTTCTCTGAAACCAGTAAGTCAGTTTAAAGCAAACATGGCATTAATGGTCCTTAGGTGGTCAACTTTCAAAATTATGTCCTGTGACCCCGACCTCCATCCAAGATGACCTCCATCCAAGATGGCCGCCATCAGCAAACATATTTTTAACATAGGACCCTATGGGAAAAATGTTTTAAAAAAATTTCCTCTGAAATCAGTAAGCCAATTTAAAGCAAACATGGCATGAATGGTCCTTAAATGGTCAACTTTCAAAATGATATCCAATGACCCAAAACTCCATCCAAGATGGCCACCATCAGTGGACATAGTTTTAACATAGGACCCTATGGGAAATATGTTTAAAAATCTTCTTCTCTGAAACCAGTAAGCCAATTTAAAGCAAACATGGCATGGATGGTCCTTAAGTGGTCAATTTTCAAAATTGTGTCCAGTGACCCTGACCTCCATCCAAGATGGCCGCCTTCAGCGGACATACTGTAGTTTTAACATAGGACCCTATGGGAAAAAATGTTTTAAAATCTTCTCCTCTGAAACCAGTAAGCCAATATAGCAAACATGTCATCGATGGTCCTTAGGTGGTCAACTTCCAAAATTGTGTTCAGTGATCCCGATCTCGGTTCAAAATGGCCGCCGTCAGCAGACATAATTTTAACATAGGACCCTATGGGAAAATTGTTTAAAAGTCTTCTCTTCTGAAACCAGTCAGCCAATTTAAAGCAAACATGGCATGGATGGTCCTTGGGTAGTATACTTTCAAAATTGTGTCCGGTGACCACGACCTCTATCCAAGATGGCTGCCATGAGCAGACATAGTTTTAACATAGAACCCTATGGCAGTATGGGATTTGAATAGTAACTTAGATGTATTCGGCATGCAGACATTCTTAAGAGGACTTATTTATGTCAGGTGAGCGATACAGGCTCACCTGAGCCTCTAGTTTGTAATTTACAAAGCCGGGCGCAAGCCCACGCCATATTGGTGATAGGCTTGTATGAGTTGTTAGATTCAACGACCTAACTCATTGAGCCACCCGGGACCCTCTTAATCACATAATGTTGTAACAAGTACACCTTGCCTGAGTGGGATTCGAACTCCAAACTTAAGTGGTGAATGGCACGGAATTCACAGGTAGTTTTAAATCAAACTACCATATTATCACAGCCAAGACGGCCCCCCAAAATCAGTTTAGGTTGTCTATGCCTGATATTTACCTTATTGTAATATAATGTGTCCTACGCAACTAACGGAAGACCCTTTCAGAGCAGTTGCACCCAGCATGTGTGAAATAAGGTCCAAATGCTATACCCTGATCACTGAGAATTTTACTGGTTTGAATAAAGTTTTACTGGTCTTGCATCGGAGGACCAGTACTCATCGTGAGGACTGAGCTAGTAGTAATAAAGGATATGTATGTAAATGAACATGAGAGACTATCTAACATTACACTGAGACACAAATTAAAGTAAAGGAACAGCTTGAAGTAATAAAGGATATGGATGTAAATGAACATGAGAGACTATCTAACATTACACTGAGACACAAATTAAAGTAAAGGAACAGCTTGAAGTAATAAAGGATATGGATGTAAATGAACATGAGAGACTATCCAACATTACACTTAAGACACAAATTAAAGTAAAGGAACAACTTGAAGTAAGAAAAGATATGGATGTAAATGAACATAAGAGACTATCTAACATTACACTTATGACACAAATTAAAGTAAAGAAACAGCTTGAAGTAAGAAAAGATATGGAAGTAAATGAACATGAAAGACTATCCAACATTACACTTAGACACAAATTAAAGTAAAGGAACAGCTTGTAGTAAGAAAGAATATGGATGTAAATGAACATGAAAGACTATCCAACATTACACTTAGACATACATTAAAGCAAAGGAACAACTTGTAGTAAGAAATGATATAGATGTAAATGACCAAGAGAGACTATCCATCATTACACTTAGACATACATTAAAGTAAAGGAACAGCTTGTAGTAAGAAAGGATATGAATGTAAATGAACATGAAAGACTGTCCAACATTACACTTAGACACATACTAAAGTAAAGGAACAGCTTGAAGTAAGAAAGGATATGGATGTAAATGAACATGAAAGACTGTCCAACATTACACTTAGACACAAATTAAAGTAAAGGAACAGCTTGTAGTAAGAAAAGATATGGATGTAAATGAACATGAGAGACTATCTAACATTACACTTAAGACACAAATTAAAGTAAAGGAACAACTTATAGTAAATAAGTAAATACAAATCCCTTTCTGATGTAAGCTCTATGATTAAATTAAGTTTTTTGTTGACATTATAATATTATGATATTAATGTAGTATTTGTTGACATTATAATATTATGATATTATGTAGTATTTGTTGACATTATAATATTATGATATTAATGTAGCATTTGTTGACATTTGGCCATTTAAAAAAAATAAAGTAATATATATATATATATATATATTGGATACTGAAACATGCCAACATTTCTATAAATTTGGGGGCCCACTGATGAGTTTAGCCTAGGGCCCACAAGTAGGTAAATCCGGCACTGTGGATACGTCTGCTGATAGCTACTTCTGTCTCGACACAAATATTTTGTTCGTTTGGATAAAATCTCCTGGGACATGTTTTCCAAAACCAAATCAACATGGGGGTTTAACGTAGACGGAATTACGTGCACCACTGCCAGTGTATCCCCGCACCCTCCAGTTCGGAAAAACTCGAGTAAATAAGAAACTGTAAACACCAGTAAAGGTAGGGACAGACCAAAGCATTCAAAGAGAATATGAAATAAGATTTGTTTTACATGAAAATCGATTTTTGCCCCCTCCCCCAAAAAAAACCAAAAGGCAAAAACATAAAAACAAATGAAAATACAAAACACAAAACAAAACCCACCAACAATAAATGTTGAATGGCCGTTTACAGACTTGCGATGGACAATAATAAATAAAACCTACCTTTAACTTAAGCATCAACGTATCCTGGTTCCACAATGGACTGTTCCTCATTGTTGATTGATATCCCCCAGACACAACCAGTCGAGATGAAATTGAAATAAAACACAACTCAAACTGGTTTAACCTGGGGGCCCTTAGGGATCCATTCCTCACCACTTAGCACAATAAATTGTGATGGCGTGGTCGCTGTGAGAAACTTCACCCCAAGAACCAAAAAAAAAAGTTTAAAAAAAGTTAGTTAAGGGTGACTAAAAAGTCCCCAGAACGAAGTAAGCGTTATTTTCTCCTATACCAAGTTTGCATTTTGCCGAAGTAAGCTGTGAAACACCCAAGATCATAGACGAAGCTACAATCTTTTTAGACGGGTATCTGGTGAAAATGGAGTCCGCGCTTGTATTTATACTACTCACTCTGCTGACACAATGATATTTTGTGTTTACGTTTGTAATATTTATGCTGACACATGGATATACATTTATAAATAGATATTTTCCACAGGTAAGCACTACGTCGTGTTTAAATTTAGACATGATTTACAGGTAAAATTGATTAGTGTACATATTTTGTATTTGGAAAGAAAATTTGACCGATTTGTTATAGATCACTTATAATACTATTACTAATATCATTTTTTATAAAGGAGGGAATCCGTAATATAGTGAAAGTATAAAGCTCAAAAAATAAGAGTTGCCCCCCCCTCAAACGAAATATATAAAAAAGTGAAAATTAGACAGATTATCAACATCGAGTGTGATTTCACAATCATTTGCAATACAACACAACAGGTACTTCGTTCCCCGATCATACGACGTACCTGCGGTGTATTGTTTTCGTCCTGTCTGTCTGTCTGTCCGTTCGTCAAAAACGTTTGTATGTACAACTCGAATATTTAAGTTGGGATTTACTTAAAACTCTACATTATGCTCATTACAATATGGAGATTCACATATCGTTATTTAATAAGACCATATCGTTATAACAATTTAATAAGACCATATGGAGATTTATATATTCTTCCGATGGTTTGATTGAGCCTGTTTTATATAGAATAATTGTTCTTATTATTACTCCTACATTTTGAATGGGTTTGTTTGTTTGTTTGTTTGTTTGTTTTATGGTGTTTAACGCCACATTCAACAATATTTCAGTTACCTTTGTGTATATCGTAGCGGTCAGTTTTATTTGTGGAAGAAACCGACTGAGGAACCCGAAAAAACCACCGACCTGTCGCAAGTCACCGACAAACTTTATCACATAATGTTGTACACCTCGTGACCTCGCCCTGATTGAGATTCGAACTAACAACACCAGTGGTGATAGGAACTGATTGCATAGGTAGTTGTTTATCCAAATACCATACGATCACGACCACGACGGCCCCTCATTTTAAATGGGAAGTACTTACACGTTTGTACTTATGCTCATAAGGAGATATCAGTTTGGCAGGTTGATGTTTGAATGGGTTAAGCGTAATTATATTATAAACCTCATAGAAATATAATTACCATAAATAGATTATGGTGTCAAAGTATGACATATGAACAATATAATACTATGAATATAAACGATCTAGAAGACTTCACATGTAGTCAGTGCAAACTAGAGTTAACAGACTTACAATGCACAGAAACGAGCAAGACACAGAAACAAGCAAGATTACTCATCAGAAACAAGCAAGACACAGAAACAAGCAAGATTACTCATCAGAATTGGATGATACATTTACCACAAAGTCCTGAACCAGATACGAGATATTATTTACATTTGTTTTTTGTGGGTTACAGTTTCTATTTACTACATTGTCTTTTGAAAATGAAAATTATTTTAGAAAAAAGAGGGGTGGCTTAAATATGCGTCCAATGTTGAATACGGCCCTAAACGGTTTTCTAAATGTCTTAACCATTACTTATCATTTTCTAAATGTCTTAACCATTACTTATCATTTCCTCCAATCATTTTCTAAATGTCTTAACCATTACTTATCATTTCCTCCAATCATTTTCTAAATGTCTTAACCATTACTTATTATTTCCTCCAATCATTTTCTAAATGTCTTTACCATTACTTATCATTTCCTCCAATCATTTCCTCCAATCATTTCATCCAATCATTTTCATTTTGATTTGTATTTATAGTGCATGTGTCGTCACTATTTTATATGTACAAGAAAACATTTCTCCAATTAATATTTAGCCACATCGGTGGTGTAATTGTTAACGTACTCGTGCCACATCGGTGGTGCAATTGTTAACGTGCTCGTGCCACATTGGTGGTGTAATTGTTAACATGCTCGTGCCACATCGGTGGTGTAATTATTAACGTGCTCGTGCCACATCGGTGGTGTAATTGTTAACGTGCTCGTGCCACATCGG
>OY726527.1:54699275-54901775 GCA_963383655.1 Bathymodiolus septemdierum
GCGAGGTGTACTCGATACAAGAGTATGTGATAAAGTTTGTCAGTGACATGTGGCAGCTAGGTAGTTTTTTGTGGGCACTCCGGATTCCGCCATCAATAAAGCTGATTGCCGGGATATAGCTGAAATATTTTGAAAGTGGCGTTAAACACCAGATTCCTAAGCCCTATCTCACTGTGTATTTAGTACAAATGATTAAATTTTTCCTTCGTTTCTGTTTCTGATGTCTAGAACCACTGAACAAGCTAAATATAGAAAAGTACATCTGATGTCTGAAATCCATGAACAAGTTAAAATCAAATATGTACATCTGGTGTCTAGAAGACATGAACAAATTACATGCAATTGTGTATATCTGGTGTCTAGAAACCCTGAATAGATTAAAAACAGAAATGTACATCTGGTATCTAGAAATCATGAGCCAGTTAAATACAGAAATGTACATCTGGTGTCTAGAAGCCATGAACAAGTTAAATACAGAAATGGACATCTGGTGTCTAGAAGCCATGAACAAGTTAAATACAGAAATGTACATCTGGTGTCTAGAAGCCATGAACAAGTTAAATACAGAAATGTACATCTGGTGTCTAGACGTCATGAAAAAATTAAATAAAATATATGTACATCTGGTGTCTAGAAGCCACGAAAAAGTTAAATACAGAAGTGGACATCTGGTGTTTGGAAGCCATGTACAAGTTAAATAAAGGAATGTACATCTGGTTTTTGGAAGCCATGATGAAGTTAAATACAGAAATGTACATCTGGTGTCTAGAAGCCATAAACAAGTTAAATACAGAAATGGACATCTGGTGTTTGGAAGCCATGAACAAGTTAAATACAGAAATGTACATCTGGTGTCTAGAAGCCATGAACAAATTAAATACGGAAATGTACATCTGGTGTCTAGAAGCTATGAACAAGTTAAATACAGAAATGTACATCTGGTGTCTAGAAGCCATGAACAAGTTAAATACAGAAATGTACATCTGGTGTCTAGAAGTCATGAACAAATTAAATAAAATAGATGTACATCTGGTGTCTAGAAGCCACGAACAAGTTAAATACAGAAGTGGACATCTGGTGTTTGGAAGCCATGAACAAGTTAAATACAGAAATGTACATCTGGTGTCTAGAAGCCATGAACAAGTTAAATACAGAAATGTACATCTGGTGTCTAGAAGTCATGAACAAATTTAATAAAATAGATGTACATCTGGTGTCTAGAAGCCACGAACAAGTTAAATACATAAGTGGACATCTGGTGTCTGGAACCGCTGTACAAGTTAAATACTGAAATGTACAACTGGTGTCTGGAAGCCATGAACAAGTTAAATACACAAATGGACATCTGGTGTCTGGAACCGCTGTACAAGTTAAATACTGAAATGTACAACTGGTGTCTGGAAGCCATGAACAAGTTAAGTACAGAAATGTACAACTAGTGTCTGGAAGCCATGAACAAGTTAAATACAGAAATAGACATCTGGTGTCTGGAATCCATAAACGAGTTAAACACAGAAATGTGCATCTGGTGTCTGGAAGCTATGAACAAGATAAATACAGAAATGTGCATCTGGTGTCTGGAAGCCATGAACAAGTTAAATACAGAAATGTGCATCTGGTGTCTGGAAGCTATGAACAAGATCAATACAGAAATGTGCAACTGGTGTCTAGAAGCCATGAACAAGTTAAATAATGAAATGTACATTTGGTGTCAAGAACCCATCAACAATTTAAGCACAGAAATGGACATCTGGAGTCTATTAGCCATGAACAAGTTCAATATAGAAATGTACATCTGGTGTCTAGAACAACTAAACAAGTTAAATACGGATATGTACGTCTGGTGTCTAGAACCACTCAACAAGATAAACACAGAAATGTACATCTGGTGAATAAAAGCCATGAACAAATGAAATACAATAAATGTACATTTTATGGTGTCTAGAACTATTGAACAAGTTAAATACAGAAATATACATCCTGTGTATTAATTTGATAATATTGAAATCTTTTATGTTTATTATAATGAGCTATATGAAATACATGAAGTAGACTTACTAGTCAAGATACAGGGGTAATATTAATAAGTCAAAGTTATTTCCTTAAAATAAAAATCTGTCTATTTAATGGTGTATATTGTTCTGCTTTTCTTCTACTGTCCTCTTGTAACATCAAACAGAAAAGCAGTAATGCTCTGATTTACTACTAATAACCTATTGGTAGATTGGTCATAATCAAGTACATATGGGTCTGACAAACCATCCGTGGAAGACAATAGTTGTCTATGACATTGTCCATCAGGAGATATAACCACGAGGCTGTTAGAATTAGAACCGACGACATACACGTTCCCATCATTGTCTACAGAGATACCATGTGGACCCTGTAGAACACGGATATCTTTGAATTTCCATTGTGTTGTACCATGTAAATCACAACATGTCACGGTATGTGTGTAACAGTTTGTGTAGTAAAGTTTGTCTCCATATGTAGCTATGTAATCAACGCTAGACATCTTACTCTTGGTAATATCACTTACAGATTTATCACTAAGATTTAACATCTGTAGTCCTTTACCACTTGTACAGTAATATATTGTTCTACCTCTAACCACCATGCCATTGCTGCTCGCATCTATGGGAATAGTTGTTATGTCTTTCTTACTTTCTATGTCTATTATAGTTATACAATTATTAAATACCCATCCAGATGATACAGCAATGGTATTGTTATCTTTAATATAAACTGTATCATAAGTACAGGCTCCTGTTTTATCTTTACCTATCTTGAATAATTCTACTCCATCTTTACTGATGAATCTTACAGTATTAGAACTGCTACAGGAAAATACCATTCTACCATTTGGAAGAAAAGAACAGCCTCTGATAGTTATACCATTGGTGTTTAGTTCTTGTTTTAGCTTCAGTTGTATATTTTGAATGGACATGAGTGGTGATAGTTCAGATACCATCATCTGGGCTTGTTTAGCTTTTCTTCGAACACAAACCATCTCACAAGGCTTTGATACAACAACTACTTCGGCAAACTTTTGAATGCTGGTGGTTATATTCTTCAGACCGGTGTCTATCTTATATGTTAGTTTGGTTTGATTTAAACTATCGCTGTTGACTAATGACTGCAAACACGTGTCGTGGGTTTCTACGTCTTTCTCAATTTGCTTTACTGCTATAAATGTTTGCAGGTCTGATGCGTACTTTTTTATGTCGACTATATTTGTCTGGTATTCGATCAGTTTTTTCTGTTTCTCGCCTAAAGATGCAAGTAGCTCATGTGTTTCTTCTGTTACTTGTTTTTCTGCTTCAGTCAATTCCTTCATCAGATTTTCTTGTAATTTGTCAAGATGATTGTTGACTTTCGCCCTCAGTTCATGTATTTCATTCTCAATTATTCGTTTCTGTTCTTTAACAGAGCTGGAGTTGGTCTCTCTATTTTGTCTAATTTTACCAATATTTTCAAACATTTCTTTAATCAATTGCTCGGTTTCATTGAACATAGTTGATGTTTTCACGTTCTTTGTTATATTTTCAAGAATAGTTACCTCCTTACAGTCTTTATGATTTTCCACGTTGCAAATTCGACAACACGGACACTCATGTTCTTTACAGTATAAATTGAACTTTTCGTGGTGTTCGTTGCAATGTTCTTTAATTTTCAACACGTACAATGGCAACTTCTGGTATTCCGCTATGGGTATCGTGGTATGACCTCGTGACAGCTTCCCTGAACTGTGGTATTCAATGCATTCTGTACAAAGACCTTCCTCACATTCTCGACACCAAACTTCCGATGGCTTAGAAATATGGCGGCTATCACACATTCCACAGAAAGATGGAGAACTTGACATGATGTTGATATCCTGTAATATATTACTGGTATTAAAATAGAAATTAACATTTATTAATTGACTTCAGTCACTTTGATTTCTGTACACGAATTAAATTAATTAATTAAAATCAGATTGACTATTCAATTAACGCTGTCTTTCCTGGCGCTGTCTTATAGTACACTGTAGATACATATGGAATAAAAGATAGAAAAAATTCACACCGTCCGCAGTTCTCATATCCAATGAGAAAATCGTAGAATCATAGCAAATTTTGTTTTCCATGATTAAGCTAGAGGCTTATTTGAGCATGTATCATTCAACCGCATTATTCAAATGCAGTTTGTGTTCAGTGAAATCTAGATTTTGAGAGAAACAATATCTTATTCGTTTTCATGTAAGGTCCTATGTTAAACTTTAGCTCATTCAAATTGGACTTTGAAAAGTGGGTGTTGTTTCAATCATTTCATATCTCCGAAATAGTAAGAGCTACAACGCAGGGTTTGGAACACTTCAGTCAGGAATCTTGGATGAAATTTAAAAAGTTCAAATTTTAAATCCTCCTTATTATTATAATGCTTTGCATTTTTCTGAAAGGCATTCCCTATAAAGTTCACTAAAACAAGAATTAACTGTGTCAAAGGGACACTATGTGTTCACAAATTTCATTCATATTGAAAATGCATGATAATGTAAAAGTCCCATAACTCCTACAAAAAATCTCAGAGGAGTCGTATTGTCAACGAGAAGCTGTGCGTACGAATGAACAAACGGACGGACAAAGGAATGAACGAACGAATGAAAAGGACAATTGTTTTCAGCTATTTCATGGTAAGAACAAGTCACATTTTGATGATAATGATGATGATCATGTACGGTTGGTAGTACGTAAACACGCTGGGTTTGATTTTTATAGTACTTGCTCATTGACAAAACCGTCCGCTGGTAGACATGTCGCTCCATTCGGACACTTTATTATTCTGATTCTGAGCCAACCACTGTTTATTCTTACTCCTTAGTGGTGCGACATTAGCTGAGAAGCAACAACTACCAGTTTACATTTTTTGGTTTGTTTCGACATGATTTTAACCTTGACGTACTTATTCTTATTCATACTTTCAAATGCACATAATGCTAAACTTCACTAATAAATATGTCGTAGAGTCAAATTCTCAATGGAATAATAAAAACCACGACGTTGTAAATTGAAATACTTCCAAATAAAGACCCTGTAATAACAATATTAAAACCAATAAATAATGGATCAAGAAAGATAACTCTGATAGTTTATGTATACCAATAGGTAAATATTTAAAATAAAATAAATTACAATTCTGACATGTTTCTATTCCATTATTCTAGCAAAATATTCATTCTCTATGAATGAATTATATACCAGCTCATGGTTCTCATGGACATTTTCTAATATCAAACAAAAGTGTTATTACATGTAAAATAAACAGCTGCGCCAAGAGCGCATGATACGCCCGTCGTCAACATTCATACAATATTTGTAAAAACTGTCTTTCCCATAACTCTTGAATGAAAAATCTAAATTTCACCAACAGCTGCACCATAAACATGAATTGGAACATTTATACAATATTTATACAATTGAAAACAACATGTTTTGAGAAATCAGTAAAGACTATCAATTCCAATAACAGTTCGCAGTTTGAAGTGAATTGGCGAAGAGTTCTCAATTTACAGCGCTGCATACGAAAAATCGCCTACAATTTGATGAATAAAGTCCCATAACTCTGGAATGAAAAATCGAAATTTCACCAAAAAGTATACAGATCGTAAGACTATCAATTCCAATAACTATGCGAAGTTTGAAGTGAATTGGCCAAGGGGTTCTCAATTTACAGCGCGCCATACGAAAAATCGCCTACAATTTGATGAATAAAGTCCCATAACTCTGGAATGAAAATTTGTAATTTCACCAGAGTATACAGAACATAAGACTATCAATTCCAATAACTATGCGAAGGTTGAAGTGAATTGGCCAAGGGGTTCTCAATTTACAGCGCGATATACGAAAAATCGCCTACAATTTGATGAATAAAGTCCCATAACTCTGGGATGAAAATTCGAAATTTCACCATAAAGTGTACAGACCGTAAGACCACCAATTTAAATAACTCTGTGAAATGCAAAGTGAATTGGCCAAGGGGTTCTTAAGTTAGAGAGCGACATGTGAAACGGACGGACAGACAGACGGACGGACGGACAGACGGACGGACAGTCGGACATTGGTATACCATAATACGTCCCGTCTTAAAGACGTGCGTATAAAAACCCAGCTTCACATGAAAAAACAAAATAGCAGCAATAATAAGAATAAAATAAGCATTATAATACCAAACAAAATAATCACAAAAATAAGTATAAACTCAACATTATAATAAGTAGCAAAGTAAAATTAGCATTAATATGCAAAACTATAAAAACAACTATCTTTACCTCACACTGAGGTGCAAAGGTCTTGTAATCAAAATACAGGATATACCTCAAGGATCACAATATCATGCTGTTGTTTATCAGTGTTTATTATATCATGACAACCTGAATATAAAATTAGGTTCATAACTATTGTGCTCAAAACACAGATTACAACTACAATTGTGTAATAACTCACCTTTTAATATTTTAATGGTAAAAATAGTATTATCATCATATTAAATTCACATTTAATAGTTTATATATTATCTCATTTAACTTTTTACATTTTAATAGCATTTAATATGTTTTATTAGTTTATCAGTTTTATAAATCAGTCAATCTGCAATCAATCAATTCAATCTCACTAAGAATGTTACTCTATAGACAATTAGCAAGTTTAGTAAGTATGATTACCTTAAATGATATTAGTGGTGACAAATAGAAATAGTATATCAGTTCATCCTGGTTTCAAATAGTCATCAAAAAGAATATGTATATGGAGTTGACAATATGTCTGCCATCCAAGCGTATGGAAAATTACAGAGTGTCTCAAAAGAACAATAGAATTTCCCACCAAAAATGCATGCGACTCAAATAGTCAATGACATGAACTCAACTAATCAAAAATGTAAAATAAGGATACATATCAGGGTCACTTTCATGAACTGAGGTCATGACCCTAATTAGCATATAAAACATAACAAAGTTGACAATATGTCTGTCATCCAAGCTGATGAAAAATTATAGAGTGTCTCAAAAGAACAATAGAATTTCCCACCAAAATAAGGATACATATCAGGGTCACTTTCCTGAACTTAGGTCATGACCCTAATTAGCATTTAAAACATAACAAAGTTGTAGACCTCATTCATTTTATTACTCAAAGATTTTCAATATCATAAATAAATGGGGAATATCATAAAGGTAATTATCATAGCATATTTTATCCATAAAAATGTATTTTATGATCATAGTAAAAATTTAAATTCCTAAAGATTAAATTATTTACAAACTGTCAAAATTCACTCTTCCACAAATAGTTGATATCGATTACTAAATGAATTTTACCTTTTAAGATAAATTAATGCAGTTTAAATAGATTTCTAGACGACTGACTTATTTATGCGAGAACATATGACAATTATAATATCTGTTTGACATAACAACAACATACATTACCTGAAAATAATGTCTTTTGACGAAATATCACCAAATCAGGAAAACAGCAAAAGAGGAAGTTAAATAGTCACGTGATTTACCTGTCGTTACGACTGACACGAGACCTGTTCAAACAAATATTAAATATCTTTAAAATCCACCTGTGATGTAAATCTATTGTCAAACTCTCCATTATTTTTAAGGAATGGAGAGTAATTGTTCTCTTTGTACTTTTAAGGTCCCACAAGGGGCAAACAATTTAATACTTTGTACTTTAGATACTATACACAGACGTTTTTTTGCTACAAGATTAATAATTAATAAAATTAATAAAGTACAATGGGCGGATTTTAAGTTGGAGAATGTCCTCGTATCTCTCCATTCCTTAAAAACAATGGGCCTCTGCTCCATTATCTTTAAGGAATGGAGAGTTACTTGGACATTCTTCTATACAGAATAATCCTTCTTGGACACACTTTACCACCAGCTTGCAGTTGAATAATCTTTGCTTCATTTACTGCTTGTTCTTTCTGTAGAAGTTTTACCATAACAAAGATGTTGTGATGTGAACGCTGGCATGCTTTGTTGACTTTACTATGCCATCCCTCGATATGGTTAGTTGTTCTGGCTCCGTCGTTGTCAAACTGGTTCCAACCTTGAATACTACCTTCTACCCAGGTTTCTGTAACATAATCCTTGAACTTGGTTGTTTGAATACTGTTGTCATCGTTGTCTACAAGGGCATTTAACCAAACGTTATCTACTTGTTGGGCTGGTACTAAGGGTAGAACTGCAGCTCGTCGCACTAGTTTCTGTGTCTGTGAATCTTGTCGGTATTGGACTGCTAGACCACAAGCTTGTGCCTTTCTCCAGATGCACTGCGTAAAATGGAAGAAACAGCCAAGAATATGTTGATTTAAGAAAAAAAAACTAAAATCACAAATTTAATGAGAACTGAAATAATATATTTGTTGTAATGTAATTTATAAGTGCAATATCACATGTTATATTTAGTTAAAATCTAATGAAAATGAAGTAAAACAGATTTGAAATAATATATTTGTTGAAATTTAATCTAAAAAAAAAGTAATTAATAAGTGAGGTATCACATGCTATATTTAGTTAAAATCTAACGAAAATGAAGTCAGACAAAACAAATTATTTCTTTCATTTATATGTAACTTGACTTGTTAATTATAAAAATTAGTGAACAACCAAGCTTGGAAAACATATTTCATGTGTGCTTATATTTCTAAAGTTTAATATAAATATTAATTATTATATTTCATTATGTTTTCGTATTATATGTAATTCCATTTATGTAGAAAGAACAAAAAAAACACACTCAAATTTATCTTTATTTACCTGTGATTACCCTGATTGTTCACCCTTAATGGGACCCCTTAATCCCTTTTAATTAGGACACCAATAATTATTATGTGGTTAACATGTTTTAAATTGTTCTACATAAAGGACAATTCAGTCGGAAATTAGGTCGACTTCATTAAACTAGA
The DNA here is from genome assembly GCA_963383655.1 of Bathymodiolus septemdierum. NCBI lineage: Eukaryota > Metazoa > Mollusca > Bivalvia > Mytilida > Modiolidae > Bathymodiolus > Bathymodiolus septemdierum. The sequence goes on from OY726527.1 coordinate 54,708,237, forward strand.
GGCTCACAGGAGCCTGTATTGCTCACCTGGGTATAATAACAACATCAGTCAATAAAACTTGATAACTTCGGTCAAAAAATAACAAATGTAGCCCTCGTCATTGCAGACCCCATCTCCAAAAACATTTGGGCAGGGGTTCCCCATTTAATGTAAGTTATCAACATTCCTCTAAGAAAACATAAATATCAATGATTCTCAAAATTTAGCTTTTGCTACTTCACATTTTGCAATAGAGATGCCTCCCTTTGATTATTTGAGTAACCAAGAGCAGTGAAAGTCAACACAAAAATGCATTTCAAGAGGAATAACTCTTCACACAGCTGTCGGACATTTTCAACTGTGGAACTGTTTTGTAGATCTTGACATGCTGAACATTTTTGCAGTTTAAACTTTCCCTCTATCTCTAATAGTTTTTGAGATATAAGATGAAAGTATTAAAATTTAGAAAATTTGATGAAAAAAGGGCAATAATTCCAAAACCGATAATGGGATTTACTTAATTGAATTGCAGGGTAGGTAGATCTTGACATGCTGCACATTTTTGCAATTTAAACTTAACCTTTATCTCTTATAGTTTTTGAAATATAAGACGAAAAGTTTTTAAAAATGTTCTGAAAAAAGGGCTCCAAGATGGGTAATCAGATTTACTTAAAAATTGCATGGTAGGTAGATCTTGACAAGTCACATGCTGAACATGTTTGCAGTTAAACTTAACATGTATCTCTTATAGTTTTTGAAATAAAGGACGAAAAGTATTAAAATTTTGAAAATTTGATGAAAAAGGGCAATAACTCCAAAATGGGTACTCGGATTTACTTCAAAATTGCAGGGTAGGTAGATCTTGACATGCTGAACCCGATTGCGATTAAACTTAACCTCTATCTCTTATAGTTATCGAAATATAAGACGAAACATATTACAATTAAGAAAATTTGATGAAAAAAGGGCAATAACTCCAAGATGGGTAATGAGATTTTCTTCAAAATTGCAGGGTAGTTAGATCTTGCTGTGCTGATCATATTTACCCTGTCAGATTTCTGATATTATTAATGGTTTTTGAGTTACTACCCAAAACCTGCAATTTTACCATATGTTCTATTTTTAGCAACAGCGGCCATGTTGATTGCTGCACGGAATCACCGGACACAATTTTGAAATTAGACACCCTAGTGATGATTCAGACCAAGTGTGGTTCCAATTGGTCTTGTAGTTGCAGAGGAGAAGATCTTTGACAAATTTTACGACGGACGACGGACCACAGACGACAGACGACGACGACGGACGCCAAGTGATGGCAGTAGCTCAGCTGGCCCTTTGGAGCTCCCTTTAATTACCATAACCATATGCATGATATTATATACGCTTATTACTATGAGTTATAGTTTATGATTTAACTTTTAGGGGAGAGGAAGATTGCAATTGTGCCGTCAAATTTAATAGAAAAATCAATGAAATGATCTGAAAGATGCAAATAAAAAATATCTGGCCCTGCAGTTTTCTATGGATTCTTTTTTTTTATTTTTTTCATAAATTTTGAAGATTTGTTATAAATTTTCCATAATGTTAAAAACGACTTGAATATATTAGAATTTATAAAACTGAAAGCTAAACACCATATAATAGTTATCTAGGTTCTAGACACGTCACAGGGTATACAATATGCATACATTGTCGGAAAATATCAAATTTATTTGTATGTGCTTTAGAAACATGTAGAAAAACGAGTCTTTGACAAGCTTCTCCTGCTTGTTTCGCAGTGTGTGCAAATAGTTACCAATGGTGTCTTTTGTGAAGTCCTCGCTTATAATGTTACCGTTTCTGTCCGTCGTTCTACATGAATCAGCTACCAGAAATGCTTTATTAGATCCATAACTAAATAACACTGAATTTTATTTGGCCAATTTTGTACTCAAAATCACAGAATTGAAGGATAATGTCATACATAATTTTCCCAGCTCAGTATCCAGTCAAATGCCAGCCAAAGTTGCTTTTATAAATTTACACATAAAATCATGACCCCATAACATGAACTAAGAACCATCCCGGTAATAGAAACAAATACGTAGGTTTGACCCGACCGGAAATCTGGAATTGGGTGGCGTACACGTTGACCATTATAACACTGAGGCCATTTGACATAAATGTCTTTATACAGTATATGTTATTTTCTAAAAAATATATATATATATACATTTGTATATAATTTAATTTGATTTGAATATTTCAATCTAATTGGATAATCCGCCTGGGAAAAATTTTGGTTATACTCGATAACCTGGGTTGGTATTGTGACGTCACCAACGTGTTCATCCGCCAACGACACATTCAAATAGTCACATGAAATAATCGTAATTAAAATCGAGGAATCATTAAATTTTGCTGTAAAAATTAAATTATAAGGAATATTTGAAATTGTTGAAACAGGTTATACTTGCATAACCTGGTTTGGGTCAGTTTACGCTGTACATAAACCGCTTATTAACCAGGTTATATCGTATAACCTGTTCAACAATTTCAAATATTCCTTAAATATATATATATATATATATATATTACGGATTTAGTTTGTTACACAAATTTGCATTGGCCGTTCAACCATGAATGTCAGCATATATTCGGAAAACAGACGGGGTATATATTTCAGTCTCCTAAAACGATAACAACATGGATGACAAAAAAATTACGCTTCACTGAATCAATAGAATAATATTTCTACCAAAGTTGGGACTTCGTCCCATATTAAATAACAAGTTTCTTTTCTTCTTCTTAAAAAATCACCCTCTGTATTAACTTTATACAGCGGGAATATTTTGAAATGTCCTCCAGAACAATGATGGAAATGTTCATTACCTCTTATTAAAGTAAGGTCCTAGTGACTTGTTTGTTGTCTATGAACAGTCACTCGAGTCCGCAATTCAGTTTTGGTTTCACCTACATAGAACACGTCTGAAAATTAAACCAAACAGTGTTAGAATTAGAATTTTGAGCTGTCAATTTTTTGTTCTTTCCTCGACTGGATTTGAACTCACACCATTGATACACTGTAGCACCAATCGTTTAGCCTTATGTCCAGCGCCCTAGACCATTCGACCACATCCGCTCCATTATAATGGAGCTTTAATAATCGAAGTGTTACCTTGTCTCGTAAGGAAAATCTGGAGATAAACATAATACATGTGTCTAAGCGTGTGTAGATGGTATATACATGTACATATAACTGTTACAGAATTATGTCCTTTGAAATTAGAAAAAAACCTCAACACATCACAGATTGGACAGTGGATGGAATGACGTGTTGGATTATATGACATACAATTTCAGGGATAATCGTTCAATTCTACTGGCTTTTTTTTCTACTTTTTGACTTCATTCATTGTAGTTTCTATGATAACTTGGTGCATATCACCATGATGATTTATTCTGTTTACAAATAAATATTTTCATTGATTAATTGATTATTAACCTTCAATAATACATTCATTAGTGGTTCTTCAGAAAAATAGATTTAAAATTTGTTGCCATTGCATGCTGTGTTACATGTTTAAGCCGCTGGGTTCTGATCCCAAATACATTGATTTTCAAAGCTTAATTTCTATTTTAACAAAAATACTTCATTGTAAATAAAATAAAATTTGCCTAGAGTGTGGACCCAATACACACTGGAGTCTTCACCTCACTTCATTTGTAAAAGCTTAAATCTGCATTTCACAATTATGATAATTAGTTCTTAGAAAAATATTTTAAATATTTTCACATTTACTACTTTAGTAGAGCAGTTTTGTATGAGAAGATATAAATCATTAAATAGGTCAAGTTTACTGCAGACCGGCTTCTAATTGATACTACATTGTACAAGTGCAACAGGCCTTTGGTCAGATAAGCTAATATAAATATATTAGTGATGAACTGAATATAAGATAAACAAACAGCAATATCACTCACTAATCATTAGGGAAAATTATTATCAGTGCAGAGTTACATAGTTCTGACTTTTTACATAAGTACTACAAGTTTCATGTCAGATATCTAAGTGATATGATGGTGGTGTCGTGACAATAATCGCCGGACCTGTGGGTCCGCCGATCCGATCCCTTGTCTGGATTTTTCGGGGATTTTTGGGACAGAATTTGGACCGTTCCTTTCCCTTTTAAAGCAAACAAAAATTATCCCTCCCCTTTCAGAAAGTCTGGATACGCAGGGTCGGATTTAGCAATAGGCATAGTAGGCCATTGACCTAGGGCCCACGGGTATCTGGGGTCCCACTGAAACTAATTTGTCACGCAGCATGCCAGAGTATAACCTTGTTTCAAGGGCCCATGTACAATAACTTAAGTAATTTAATTAAAATAATGATGTGTTACATTGTGTTGTCGTATTACATTATAATATTATGATATTAATGTTGTATTTGTTGACATTATAATATTATGATATTAATGTAGTATTTGTTGATATTATAATATTATGATATTAATGTAGTATTTGTTGACATTATAATATTATGATATTAATGTAGTATTTGTTGACATTATAATATTGTGATATTAATGTAGTATTTGTTGACATTATAATATTATGATATTAATGTAGTATTTGTTGACATTATAATATTATGATATTAATGTAGTATTTGTTGACATTATAATATTATGATATTAATGTAGTATTTGTTGACATTATAATATTATGATATTAATGTAGTATTTGTTGACATTATAATATTATGATATTAATGTAGTATTTGTTGACATTATAATATTATGATATTAATGTAGTATTTGTTGACATTATAATATTATGATATTAATGTAGTATTTGTTGACATTATAATATTATGATATTAATGTAGTATTTGTTGACATTATAATATTATGATATTAATGTAGTATTTGTTGACATTATAATATTATGATATTAATGTAGTATTTGTTGACATTATAATATTATGATATTAATGTAGTATTTGTTGATATTATAATATTATGATATTAATGTAGTATTTGTTGACATTATAATATTATGATATTAATGTAGTATTTGTTGACATTATAATATTATGATATTAATGTAGTATTTGTTGACATTATAATATTGTGATATTAATGTAGCATTTGCTGACATTATAATATTATGATATTAATGTAGTATTTGTTGACATTATAATATTATGATATTAATGTAGTATTTGTTGACATTATAATATTATGATATTAATGTAGTATTTGTTGACATTATAATATTATGATATTAATGTAGTATTTGTTGACATTATAATATTATGATATTAATGTAGTATTTGTTGACATTATAATATTATGATATTAATGTAGTATTTGTTGACATTATAATATTATGATATTAATGTAGTATTTGTTGACATTATAATATTATGATATTAATGTAGTATTTGTTGACATTATAATATTATGATATTAATGTAGTATTTGTTGACATTATAATATTATGATATTAATGTAGTATTTGTTGACATTATAATATTATGATATTAATGTAGTATTTGTTGACATTATAATATTATGATATTAATGTAGTAATTGTTGACATTATAATATTAGGATATTAATGTAGTATTTGTTGACATTATCATATTATGATATTAATGTAGTATTTGTTGACATTATAATATTATGATATTAATGTAGTATTTGTTGACATTATAATATTATGATATTAATGTAGCATTTGTTGACATTATAATATTATGATATTAATGTAGTATTTGTTGACATCATAATATGATATTAATATAGTATTTTTGACATTATAATATTATGATATTAATGTAGTATTTGTTGACATTATAATATTGTGATATTAATGTAGTATTTGTTGACATTATAATATTATGATATTAATGTAGTATTTGTTGACATTATAATATTATGATATTAATGTAGTATTTGTTGACATTATAATATTATGATATTAATGTAGTATTTGTTGACATTATAATATTATGATATTAATGTAGTATTTGTTGACATTATAATATTATGATATTAATGTAGTATTTGTTGACATTATAATATTATGATATTAATGTAGTATTTGTTGACATTATAATATTATGATATTAATGTAGTATTTGTTGACATTATAATATTATGATATTAATGTAGTATTTGTTGACATTATAATATTATGATATTAATGTAGTATTTGTTGACATTATAATATTATGATATTAATGTAGTATTTGTTGACATTATAATATTATGATATTAATGTAGTATTTGTTGACATTATAATATTATGATATTAATGTAGTATTTGTTGACATTATAATATTATGATATTAATGTAGTATTTGTTGATATTATAATATTATGATATTAATGTAGTATTTGTTGACATTATAATATTATGATATTAATGTAGTATTTGTTGACATTATAATATTATGATATTAATGTAGTATTTGTTGACATTATAATATTGTGATATTAATGTAGCATTTGCTGACATTATAATATTATGATATTAATGTAGTATTTGTTGACTTTATAATATTATGATATTAATGTAGTATTTGTTGACATTATAATATTATGATATTAATGTAGTATTTGTTGACATTATAATATTATGATATTAATGTAGTATTTGTTGACATAATATTATGATATTAATGTAGCATTTGTTGACATTATAATATTATGATATTAATGTAGTATTTGTTGACATCATAATATGATATTAATGTAGTATTTGTTGACATTTGGCCATTTAAAAAAAATAGAGTAATATATATATATATATTGGATACTGAAACATGCCAACATTTCTGTAAATTTGGGGGCCCACTGATGAGTTTAGCCTAGGGCCCACAAGTAGGTAAATCTGGCACTGTGTATACGTCTGCTGGTAGCTACTTCTGTCCCGACACAACTATTTTGTTCGTTTGGATAAAATCTCCTGGGACATTTTTTCCAAAACCAAATCAACATGGGGGTTTAACGTAGACGGAATCACGTGCACCACTGCCAGTATATCCCCGCACCCACCAGTTCGGAAAAACTCGAGTAAATAAGAAACTGTAAACACCAGTAAAGGTAGGGACAGACCAAAGCATTCAAAGAGAATATGAAATAAGATTTGTTTTACATGAAAATCGATTTTTGCCCCCTCCCCCCAAAAGAAAACCAAGAGGCAAAAACATAAAAACAAATGGAAATACAAAACACAAAGCAAAACCCCCCAACAATAAATGTTGAATGGCCGTTTACAGACTCGCGATGGACAACAATAAATCTAACCTACCTTTAACTTAAGCATAGACAGATCCAGCGGGGTCTAAATTAACGGAACCAAACTCTGGAATTTTTCTTTTCTTTAAAAAAGAGTTGTCTCGTCTGTCTCAATGGTAGTTACGGCCCTGGCAGTGGACAATAATAAATAAAACCTACCTTTAACTTAAGCATCAACGTATCCTGGTTCCACAATGGACTGTTCCTCATTGTTGATTGATATCCCCCAGACACAACCAGTCGAGATGAAATTGAAATAAAACACAACTCCAACTGGTTTAACCTTGGGGGCCCCTAGGGATCCATTCCTCACCACTTAGCACAATAAATTGTGATGGCGTGGTCGCTGTGAGAAACTTCACCCCAAGAACCAAAAAAAAAAGTTTAAAAAAAGTTAGTTAAGGGTGACTAAAAAGTCCCCAGAACGAAGTAAGCGTTATTTTCTCCTATACCAAATTTGCATTTTGCCGAAGTAAGCTGTGAAACACCCAAGATCATAGACGAAGCTACAATCTTTTTAGACGGGTATCTGGTGAAAATGGAGTCCGCGCTTGTATTTATACTACTCACTCTGCTGACACAATGATATTTTGTGTTTACATTTGTAATATTTATGCTGACACATGGATATACAGTTATAAATAGATATTTTCCACAGGTAAGCACTACGTCGTGTTTAAATTTAGACATGATTTACAGGTAAAATTTATTAGTGTACATATTTTGTATTTTGGAAACAAAATTTGACCGAATTGTTATAGATCACTTATAATACTATTACTAATAGCATTTTTTATAAAGGAGGGAATTCGTAATATAGTGAAAGTATAAAGCTAAAAATAAGTGTTGCCCTCCCCCCTCCCCCCTCAAACGAAATATATAAAAAAGTGAAAATTAGACAGATTATCAACATCGAGTGTGATTTCACAATCATGTGCAATACAACACAACAGGTACTTCGTTCCCCGATCATACGACGTACCTGCGATGTATTGTTTTCGTCCTGTCTGTCCGTTCGTCAAAAACGTTTGCATGTACAACTCGAATATTTAAGCTGGGATTTACTTAAAACTCTACATTATGCTCATTACAATATGGAGATTCACATATCGTTATTTAATAAGACCATATGGAGATTTATATATTCTTCCGATGGTTTGATTGAGCCTGTTTTATATAGAATAATTGTTCTTACTATTACTCCTATATTTTAAATGGGTTTGTTTGTTTGTTTGTTTGTTTTATGGTGTTTAACGCCACATTCAACAATATTTCAGTTACCTTTGTGTATATCGTAGCGGTCAGTTTTATTTGTTGAAGAAACCGATTGAGGAACCCGGAAAAACCACCGACCTGTCGCAAGTCACTGACAAACTTTATCACATAATGTTGTACACCTCGTGACCTCGCCCTGATCGAGATTCGAACTAACAACACCAGTGGTGATAGGAACTGATTGCATAGGTAGTTGTTTATCCAAATACCATACGATCACGACCACGACGGCTCCTCATTTTAAATGGGAAGTACTTACACGTTTGTACTTATGCTCATAAGGAGATATCAGTTTGGCAGGTTGATGTTTGAATGGGTTAAGCGTAATTATATTATAAACCTCATAATTATATATAATTACCATAAATAGATTATGTTGTCAAAGTATGACATATGAACAATATGTCAAATAAATAGATTATGGTGTCAAAATATGACATATGAACAATATAATACTATGAATATAAATAAGGGTAATAACAAAATTACCGAACAATCTTACAAAGGGAAAGTCTAGAAGACTTCAAATGTAGTCAGTGCAAACTAGAGTTACAAGCAAGACACAGAAACAAGCAAGATTACTCATCAGAATTGGATGATACATTTACCACAAAGTCCTGAACCAGATACGAGATATTATTTACATTTGTTTTTTGTGGGGTATAGTTTCTATTTACTACATTGTCTTTTAAAAATGAAAATTATTTTAGAAAAAAGAGGGGTGGCTTAAATATGCGTCCAATGTTGAATACGGCCCTAAACGGTTTTCTAAATGTCTTAACCATTACTTATCATTTCCTCCAATCATTTTCTAAATGTCTTCACCATTACTTATCATTTCCTCCAATCATTTTCTAAATGTCTTCACCATTACTTATCATTTCCTCCAATCATTTTCTAAATGTCTTCACCATTACTTATCATTTCCTCCAATCATTTTCTAAATGTCTTCACCATTACTTATCATTTCCTCCAATCATTTTCTAAATGTCTTCACCATTACTTATCATTTCCTCCAATCATTTTCTAAATGTCTTTACCATTACTTATCATTTCCTCCAATCATTTCCTCCAATCATTTCATCCAATCATTTTCATTTTGATTTGTATTTATAGTGCATGTGTCGTCACTATTTTATATGTACAAGAAAACATTTCTCCAATTAATATTTAGCCTGATCGGTGGTGTAATTGTTAAAGTGCTCGTGCCACATCGGTGGTGTAATTGTTAACGTACTCGTGCCACATCGGTGGTGTAATTGTTAACGTGCTCGTGCCACATCGGAGGTGTAATTGTTAACGTGCTCGTGCCACATCGGTGGTGCAATTGCTAACATGCTCGTGCCACATCGGTGGTGTAACTGTTAACGTGCTCGTGTCACATCGGTGGTGTAATTGTTAACGTGCTCGTTCCACATCGGTGGTGCAATTGTTAACGTGCTCGTGCCACATCGGTGGTGTAATTGTTAACGTGCTCGTGCCACATCGGTGGTGTAATTGTTAACGTGCTCGTGCCACATCGGTGGTGCCATTGTTAACGTGCTCGTGCCACATCGGTGGTGTAATTGGTAACGTGCTCGTGCCACATCGGTGGTGTAATTGTTAACGTGCTCGTGTCACATCGGTGGTGTAATTGTTAACGTGCTCGTGCCACATCGGTGGTGTAATTGTTAACGTGCTCGTGCCACATTGGTGGTGTGATTGTTAACGTGCTCGTGCCACATCGGTGGTGTAATTGTTAACGTGCTCGTGCCACATCGGTGGTGTAATTGTTAACGTGCTCGTTCCACATCGGTGGTGCAATTGTTAACGTGCTCGTGCCACATCGGTGATGTAATTGTTAACGTGCTCGTGCCACATCCGTGGTGTAATTGTTTACGTGCTCGTGCCACATCGGTGGTGTAATTGGTAACGTGCTCGTGCCACATCGGTGGTGTAATTGTTAACGTGCTCGTGCCACATCGGTGGTGTAATTGTTAACGTGCTCGTGCCACATCGGTGGTGTAATTGTTAACGTGCTCGTGCCACATTGGTGGTGTGATTGTTAACGTGCTCGTGCCACATCCGTGGTGTAATTGTTTACGTGCTCGTGCCACATCGGTGGTGTAATTGGTAACGTGCTCGTGCCACATCGGTGGTGTAATTGTTAACGTGCTCGTGCCACATCGGTGGTGTAATTGTTAACGTGCTCGTGCCACATCGGTGGTGTAATTGTTAACGTGCTCGTGCCACATCGGTGGTGTAATTGTTAACGTGCTCGTGCCACATTGGTGGTGTAATTGTTAACGTGCTCGTGCCACATCGGTGGTGTAATTGTTAACGTGCTCGTTCCACATCGGTGGTGTAATTGGTAACGTGCTCGTGCCACATCGGTGGTGTAATTGGTAACGTGCTCGTGCCACATTGGTGGTGCCATTGTTAACGTGCTCGTGCCACATCGGTGGTGTAATTGTTAACGTGCTCGTACCACATCGGTGGTGTAATTGTTAACGTGCTCGTGCCACATCGATGGTGTAATTGTTAAAGTGCTCGTGCCACATCGGTGGTGCCATTGTTAACGTGCTCGTGCCACATCGGTGGTGTAATTGTTAACGAGCTCGTGCCACATCGGTGGTGTAATTGTTAACGTGCTCGTGCCACATCGGTGGTGTAATTTTTAACGTGCTCGTGCCACATCGGTGGTGTAATTGTTAACGTGCTCGTGCCACATCGGTGGTGTAATTGTTAACGTGCTCGTGCCACATCGGTGGTGTAATTGTTAACGTGCTCGTGTCACATCGGTGGTGCCATTGTTAACGTGCTCGTGCCACATCGGTGGTGTAATTGTTAACGTGCTCGTGCCACATCGGTGGTGTAATTGTTAACGTGCTCGTGCCACATCGGTGGTGTAATTGTTGACGTGCTCGTGCCACATCGGTGGTGTAATTGGTAACGTGCTCGTGCCACATCGGTGGTGTGATTGTTAACGTGCTCGTGCCACATCGGTGGTGCAATTGTTAACGTGCTCGTGCCACATTGGTGGTGTAATTGTTAATGTGCTCGTGCCACATCGGTGGTGTAATTGTTAACGTGCTCGTGCCACAATCGAGTTAAACCAAAGAATATAACATTGATATTTGCTGCTTCTCCTCTAAGCATGCAGCATTAAGGAGAAATGGCTAAGACTGGTTTGCGGTTAGGTGGAGGAAACTGGAAAACTTGATGAAAACCACCGACCAGTCGCAGGTCACTGACAAACTTTATCACATAATGTTGTATCGAGTACACCTCACCATGAACGGGGTTCAAACTCATAACTTTAGTGGTGATAGACACTGATTGCACAACTAGTTGTAAATCCAAATACCATATGATTACGACGACTACCATCCTCTAAGTGACACTATGAACAGTATAGATCCTCTTAGTTTACCACAAAGAACATTTAACAAAATATTGAGGAAAATCACTAAAATCATTTCAAATTTCATTGCTGATTCAATAAATATACTTAATGATTTTATAAATTATTGACATTTTAATAGAAAGACATGTAGTCATGGTTACTCACAACCTGGAAATTACAAATGTTACTTAGTGTAGATTCCCATAGCTGAGTGAGGCAGTGATTTTTATTTAACACCAAATTAGCAACAGTTCAGCTATATTGATGGAGAGTATATGTTACATTACGATGAGATGATAATGATGTCCATTTTGTACTAGAAAAACATACTGAATCGGATTTTTGAGTTTTTGATTGATCATTAAAGCTACAGTATATACTGGGGCATACCTTTATAGTAGGTTACCATAGTAACGAGTATATGGAGTAGCAATATATATATGAGTGAGTGCATGAGTTAGAGAGTGAGTGAGTGAGTGAGTGAGTGAGTGAGTGAGTCAGTGAGTGAGTCAGTCAGTGAGTGATTGAGTGAGTGAGTGAGTGAGTGAGTGAGTGAGGGAGTGAGTGAGTGAATGAGTGAGTGAGTGAGTGGGTGAGTGAGTGAGTGAGTGAGTGAGTGAGTCAGTGAGTCAGTGAGTGAGTGAGTGAGTGAGTGAATGAGTGAGTGAGGGAATGAGTGAGTGAGTGAGTGAGTGAGTGAGTGAGTGAGTGAGTGAATGAGTGAGTGAGTGAGTGAGTGCGTGAGTGAGTGAATGAGTGAGTGGGTGAGTGAGTGAGTGAGTGAGTGAGTGAGTGAGTGAGTGAGTGAGTGAGTGAGTGAGTGAGTGAGTGAGTGAGTGAATGAGTGAGTGAGTGAGTGAGTGAGTGAGTGAGTGAGTGAGTGAGTGAGTGAGTGAGTGAGTGAGTGAGTGAATGAGTATTGTTTAACACCACGTGATCACCCGTAACATGGCGAGAACAAGTTACATTTCGATGAGATGATGATGATGTTCTTTTTGTACTAGTCAAGCACACTCGGATATTTTCTGGGGGTTAGATCATTAAATCGACCGCTCATACATGTCTCTCTACTCTGATATATTTTCCTTAATTCTAACCAAACTGTCTTTGTGTCTACGCCTTAATGCTAGGAGTTAAGCTGTGAAGCAATGGAGGGTAGTCACCTTTTATTACCCAACCCTTGATTGAAACCATTATTAACAGCACTAGAGGCCAATAGTTAACCATTGCCACACACAAGTGGGTTGATGAAATGAATAAACCAGAAGTGTTTACTTTTCATGCTGCTTTCGCAATTGTCAAATATATTATATATTATATATAGATATAACTTTCAGTTGTGTTTAGTTTTATGTGTAATGATTTGTAGATCGTTGTCTGTACTTTTGACCCTGTCTTTTGGTGGATGTGTTGTCTGTACTTTTGCCCCTGTCTTGTGGTGGATGTGTTGTCTGTACTTTTGACCCTTTCTTTTGGTGGATGTGCTGTCTGTACTTTTGCTCCTGTCTTTTGGTGGATGTTTTGTCTGTTCTTTTGACTCTGTCTTTTGGTGGATGCAATGTCAGTTGTCTGTACTTTTGACCCTTTCTTTTGGTGGATGTTTTGTCTGTACTTTTGACCCTGTCTTTTGGTGGATGTTTTGTCTGTACTGTTGACCCTGTCTTTTGGTGGATGTGTTGTCTGTACTTTTGACTTTGTCTTTTGACCCTGTCTTTTGGTGGATGTTTCGTCTGTACTTTTGCCCCTTTCTTTTGGTGGATGTGTTGTCTGTATTTTTGACCCTGTCTTTTGGTGGATGTTTTGTCTGTTCTTTTGACTCTGTCTTTTGGTGGATGTAATGTCAGTTGTCTGTACTTTTGCCCCTTTCTTTTGGTGGATGTGTTGTCTGTATTTTTGACCCTGTCTTTTGGTGGATGTGTTTGTCTGTACTTTTGACTGTGTCTTTTGGTGGATGTGTTGTCTGTACTTTTGACCCTGTCTTTTGGTGGATGTGTGGTCTGTTCTTTTGCCCCTGTCTTTTGGTGGATGTGTTGTCTGTACTTTTAACCCTGTCTTTTGGTGGATGTGTTGTCTTTACTTTTGACCTTGTCTTTTGGTGGATGTGTTGTCTGTACTTTTGACCCTGTCTTTTGATGGATGTGTTGTCTGTACTTTTGCCACTGTCTTTTGGTTGATGTGTTGTTTGTTCTTTTGACCTTGTATTTTGGTGGATGTGTTGTCTGTACATTTGACCCTTTCTTTTGGTGGATGTGTTGTCTGTGCTTTTGACCCTGTCTTTTGGTGCATGTGTTGTCTGTACTTTTGCCCCTGTCTTGTGGTGGATGTGTTGTCTGTACTTTTGACCCTGTCTTTTGGTGGATGTGCTGTCTGTACTTTTGACCCTGTCTTTTGGTGGATGTTTTGTCTGTTCTTTTGACTCTGTCTTTTGGTGGATGTAATGTCAGTTGTCTGTACTTTTGACCCTTTCTTTTGGTGGATGTTTTGTCTGTACTTTTGACCCTGTCTTTTGGTGGATGTTTTGTCTGTACTGTTGACCCTGTCTTTTGGTGGATGTGTTGTCTGTACTTTTGACTTTGTCTTTTGACCCTGTCTTTTGGTGGATGTTTTGTCTGTACTTTTGCCCCTTTCTTTTGGTGGATGTGTTGTCTGTACTTTTGCCCCTGTCTTTTGGTGGATGTTTTGTCTGTTCTTTTGACTCTGTCTTTTGGTGGATGTAATGTCAGTTGTCTGTACTTTTGACCCTTTCTTTTGGTGGATGTTTTGTCTGTACTTTTGACCCTGTCTTTTGGTGGATATTTTGTCTGTACTGTTGACCCAGTCTTTTGGTGGATGTGTTGACTGTACTTTTGACTTTGTCTTTTGACCCTCTGTTTTGGTGGATGTTTTGTCTGTACTTTTGCCCCTTTCTTTTGGTGGATGTGTTGTCTGTACTTTTGACCCTGTCTTTTGGTGGATGTGTTTGTCGGTACTTTTGACCCTGTCTTTTGGTGGATGTTTTGTCTGTACTGTTGTCCCTGTCTTTTGGTGGATGTTTAGTCTGTTCTTTTGACTCTGTCTTTTGGTGGATGTAATGTCAGTTGTCTGTACTTTTGACCCTTTCTTTTGGTGGATGTTTTGTCTGTACTTTTGACCCTGTCTTTTGGTGGATGTTTTGTCTATACTGTTGACCCTGTCTTTTGGTGGATGTGTTGTCTGTACTTTTGACTTTGTCTTTTGACCCTGTCTTTTGGTGGATGTGTTGTGTGTACTTTTGACCCTGTCTTTTGGTGGATGTGTTTGTCTGTACTTTTGACCCTGTCTTTTGGTGGATGTGTTGTCTGTACTTTTCACCTTGTCTTTTAGTGCATGTGTTTTCTGTACTTTTGCCCCTGTCATTTGGTGGATGTGTTGTCTGTACTTTTGCCCCTGTCTTTTGATGGATGTGTTGTCTGTTCTTTTGCCCCTGTCTTTTGGTGGATGTGTTGTTTGTTCTTTTGACCTTGTCTTTTGGTGGATGTGTTGTCTGTACTTTTGACCCTGGCTTTTGGTGGATGTGTTTTCTGTACTTTTAACCCTGTCTTTTGGTGGATGTGTTGTCTGTACATTTGACCTTGTCTTTTGGTGGATGTGTTGTCTGTATTTTTGACCCTGTCTTTTGGTGGATGTGTTTGTCTGTACTTTTGACCGTGTCTTTTGGTGGATGTGTTGTCTGTACTTTTGACCCTGTCTTTTGGTGGATGTGTGGTCTGTTCTTTTGCCCCTGTCTTTTGGTGGATGTGTTGTCTGTACTTTTAACCCTGTCTTTTGGTGGATGTGTTGTCTTTACTTTTGACCTTGTCTTTTGGTGGATGTGTTGTCTGTACTTTTGACCCTGTCTTTTGGTGGATGTGTTGTCTGTACTTTTGCCGCTGTCTTTTGGTTGCTGTGTTGTTTGTTCTTTTGACCTTGTCTTTTGGTGGATGTGTTGTCTGTACATTTGACCCTTTCTTTTGGTGGATGTGTTGTGTGTGCTTTTGACCCTGTCTTTTGGTGGATGTGTTGTCTGTACTTTTGCCCCTGTCTTGTGGTGGATGTGTTGTCTGTACTTTTGACCCTGTCTTTTGGTGGATGTGCTGTCTGTACTTTTGCCCCTGTCTTTTGGTGGATGTTTTGTCTGTTCTTTTGACTCTGTCTTTTGGTGGATGTAATGTCAGTTGTCTGTACTTTTGACCCTTTCTTTTGGTGGATGTTTTGTCTGTACTTTTGACCCTGTCTTTTGGTGGATGTTTTGTCTGTACTGTTGACCCTGTCTTTTGGTGGATGTGTTGTCTGTACTTTTGACTTTGTCTTTTGACCCTGTCTTTTGGTGGATGTTTTGTCTCTACTTTTGCCCCTTTCTTTTGGTGGATGTGTTGTCTGTACTTTTGCCCCTGTCTTTTGGTGGATGTTTTGTCTGTTCTTTTGACTCTGTCTTTTGGTAGATGTAATGTCAGTTGTCTGTACTTTTGACCCTTTCTTTTGGTGGATGTTTTGTCTGTACTTTTGACCCTGTCTTTTGGTGGATATTTTGTCTGTACTGTTGACCCTGTCTTTTGGTGGATGTGTTGTCTGTACTTTTGACTTTGTCTTTTGACCCTGTCTTTTGGTGGATGTTTTGTCTGTACTTCTGCCCCTTTCTTTTGGTGGATGTGTTGTCTGTACTTTTGACCCTTTCTTTTGGTGGATGTGTTTGTCTGTACTTTTGACCCTGTCTTTTGGTGGATGTGTTGTCTGTACTATTGCCCCTGTCTTTTGGTGGATGTGTTGTCTGTACTTTTGACTTTGTCTTTTGACCCTGTCGTTTGCTGGATGTTTTGTCTGTACTTTTGCCCCTTTCTTTTGGTGGATGTGTTGTCTGTACTTTTGACCCTGTCTTTTGGTGGATGTGTTTGTCTGTACTTTTGACCCTGTCTTTTGGTGGATGTTTTGTCTGTACTGTTGACCCTGTCTTTTGGTGGATGTGTTGTCTGTACTTTTGACTTTGTCTTTTGACCCTGTCGTTTGCTGGATGTTTTGTCTGTACTTTTGCCCCTTTCTTTTGGTGGATGTGTTGTCTGTACTTTTGACCCTGTCTTTTGGTGGATGTTTTGTCTGTATTGTTGACCCTGTCTTTTGGTGGATGTGTTGTCTGTACTTTTGACTTTGTCTTTTGAACCTGTCTTTTGGTGGATGTTTTTTCTGTACTTTTGCCCCTTTCTTTTGGTGGATGTGTTGTCTGTACTTTTGCCCTTGTCTTTTGGTGGATGTGTTTTCTGTACTTTTGCCCCTTTCTTTTGGTGGATGTGTTGTCTGTACTTTTGACCCTGTCTTTTGGTGGATGTGTTTGTCTGTACTTTTGACCCTGTCTTTTGGTGGATGTTTTGTCTGTACTGTTGACCCTGTCTTTTGGTGGATGTGTTGTCTGTACTTTTGACTTTGTCTTTTGACCCTGTCGTTTGCTGGATGTTTTGTCTGTACTTTTGCCCCTTTCTTTTGGTGGATGTGTTGTCTGTACTTTTGACCCTGTCTTTTGGTGGATGTTTTGTCTGTATTGTTGACCCTGTCTTTTGGTGGATGTGTTGTCTGTACTTTTGACTTTGTCTTTTGAACCTGTCTTTTGGTGGATGTTTTTTCTGTACTTTTGCCCCTTTCTTTTGGTGGATGTGTTGTCTGTACTTTTGCCCTTGTCTTTTGGTGGATGTGTTTTCTGTACTTTTGCCCCTGTCATTTGCTGGATGTGTTGTCTGTACTTTTGCCCCTGTCTTTTGATGGATGTGTTGTCTGTTCTTTTGCCCCTGTCTTTTGGTGGATGTGTTGTTTGTTCTTTTGACCTTGTCTTTTGGTGAATGTGTTGTCTGTACTTTTGACCCTGGCTTTTGGTGGATGTATTGTCTGTACTTTTGACCTTTTCTTTTGGTGGATGTGTTGTCTGTATTTTTGACCCTGTCTTTTGGTGGATGTGTTTGTCTGTACTTTTGACTTTGTCTTTTGGTGGATGTGTTGTCTGTACTTTTGACCCTGTCTTTTGGTGGTTGTGTGGTTTGTTCTTTTGCCCCTGTCGTTTGGTGGGTGTGTTGTCTGTACTTTTAACCCTGTCTTTTGGTGGATGTGTTGTCTGTACTTTTGACTTTGTCTTTTGACCCTGTCTTTTGGTGGATGTTTTGTCTGTACTTTTGCCCCTTTCTTTTGGTGGATGTGTTGTCTGTACTTTTGCCCCTTTCTTTTGGTGGATGTGTTGTCTGTACTTTTGACCCTGTCTTTTGGTGGATGTTTTGTCTGTACTATTGACCCTGTCTTTTGGTGGATGTGTTGTCTGTACTTTTGACTTTGTCTTTTGAACCTGTCTTTTGGTGGATGTTTTGTCTGTACTGTTGCCCCTGTCTTTTGATGGATGTGTTGTCTGTTCTTTTGCCCCTGTCTTTTGGTGGATGTGTTGTTTGTTCTTTTGACCTTGTCTTTTCGTGAAAGTGTTGTCTGTACTTTTGACCCTGGCTTTTGGTGGATGTGTTGTCTGTACTTTTGACCTTTTCTTTTGGTGGATGTGTTGTCTGTATTTTTGACCCTGTCTTTTGGTGGATGTGTTTGTCTGTACTTTTGACCTTGTCTTTTGGTGGATGTGTTGTCTGTACTTTTGACCCTGTCTTTTGGTGGATGTGTGGTCTGTTCTTTTGCCCCTGTCTTTTGGTGGATGTGTTGTCTGTACTTTTGACCTTGTATTTTGGTGGATGTGTTGTCTGTACTTTTGACCCTGTCTTTTGGTGGATGTGTTGTCTGTACTTTTGCCGCTGTCTTTTGGTTGATGTGTTGTTTGTTCTTTTGACCTTGTCTTTTGGTGGATGTGTTGTCTGTACATTTGACCCTTTCTTTTAGTGGATGTGTTGTCTGTGCTTTTGACCCTGTCTTTTGGTGGATGTGTTGTCTGTACTTTTGCCCCTGTCTTGTGGTGGATGTGTTGTCTGTACTTTTGACCCTGTCTTTTGGTGGATGTGCTGTCTGTACTTTTGACCCTGTCTTTTGGTGGATGTTTTGTCTGTTCTTTTGACTCTGTCTTTTGGTGGATGTAATGTCAGTTGTCTGTACTTTTGACCCTGTCTTTTGGTGGATGTGTTGTCTTTACTTTTGACCTTGTCTTTTGGTGGATGTGTTGTCTGTACTTTTGCCCCTTTCTTTTGGTGGATGTGTTGTCTGTACTTTTGCCGCTGTCTTTTGGTTGATGTGTTGTTTGTTCTTTTGACCTTGTCTTTTGGTGGATGTGTTGTCTGTACATTTGACCCTTTCTTTTAGTGGATGTGTTGTCTGTGCTTTTGACCCTGTCTTTTGGTGCATGTGTTGTCTGTACTTTTGCCCCTGTCTTGTGGTGGATGTGTTGTCTGTACTTTTGACCCTGTCTTTTGGTGGATGTGCTGTCTGTACTTTTGACCCTCTCTTTTGGTGGATGTTTTGTCTGTTCTTTTGACTCTGTCTTTTGGTGGATGTAATGTCAGTTGTCTGTACTTTTGACCCTGTCTTTTGGTGGATGTTTTGTCTGTACTGTTGACCCTGTCTTTTGGTGGATGTGTTGTCTGTACTGTTGACTTTGTCTTTTGACCCTGTCTTTTGGTGGATGTTTTGTCTGTACTTTTGCCCCTTTCTTTTGGTGGATGTGTTGTCTGTACTTTTGCCCCTGTCTTTTGGTGGATGTTTTGTCTGTTCTTTTGACTCTGTCTTTTAGTGGATGTAATGTCAGGTGTCTGTGCTTTTGACCCTTTCTTTTGGTGGATGTTTTGTCTGTACTGTTGACCCAGTCTTTTGTTGGATGTTTTGTCTGTACTGTTGTCCCTGTCTTTTGGTGGATGTTTAGTCTGTACTTTTGACTTTGTCTTTTGACCCTGTCTTTTGGTGGATGTGTTGTCTGTACTTTTGACTTTGTCTTTTGACCCTGTCTTTTGGTGGATGTTTTGTCTGTACTTTTGCCCCTTTCTTTTGGTGGATGTGTTGTCTGTACTTTTGACCCTGTCTTTTGGTGGATGTGTTTGTCGGTACTTTTGACCCTCTCTTTTGGTGGATGTTTTGTCTGTACTGTTGTCCCTGTCTTTTGGTGGATGTTTAGTCTGTTCTTTTGACTCTGTCTTTTGGTGGATGTAATGTCAGTTGTCTGTACTTTTGACCCTTTCTTTTGGTGGATGTTTTGTCTGTACTTTTGACCCTGTCTTTTGGTGGATGTTTTGTCTGTACTGTTGACCCTGTCTTTTGGTGGATGTGTTGTCTGTACTTTTGACTTTGTCTTTTGACCCTGTCTTTTGGTGGATGTGTTGTGTGTACTTTTGACCCTGTCTTTTGGTGGATGTGTTTGTTTGTACTTTTGACCCTGTCTTTTGGTGGATGTGTTGTGTGTACTTTTCACCTTGTCTTTTGGTGCATGTGTTTTCTGTACTTTTGCCCCTCTCATTTGGTGGATGTGTTGACTGTACTTTTGCCCCTGTCTTTTGATGGATGTGTTGTCTGTTCTTTTGGTGGATGTGTTGTTTGTTCTTTTGACCTTGTGTTTTGGTGGATGTGTTTTCTGTACTTTTGACCCTGGCTTTTGGTGGATGTGTTTTCTGTACTTTTAACCCTGTCTTTTGGTGGATGTGTTGTCTGTACTTTTGACCTTGTCTTTTGGTGGATGTGTTGTCTGTATTTTTGACCCTGTCTTTTGGTGGATGTGTTTCTCTTTACTTTTGACCGTGTCTTTTGGTGGATGTGTTGTCTGTACTTTTGACCCTGTCTTTTGGTGGATGTGTGGTCTGTTCTTTTGCCCCTGTCTTTTGGTGGATGTGTTGTCTGTACTTTTAACCCTGTCTTTTGGTGGATGTGTTGTCTTTACTTTTGACCTTGTCTTTTGGTGGATGTGTTGTCTGTACTTTTGACCCTGTCTTTTGGTGGATGTGTTGTCTGTACTTTTGCCGCTGTCTTTTGGTTGCTGTGTTGTTTGTTCTTTTGACCTTGTCTTTTGGTGGATGTGTTGTCTGTACATTTGACCCTTTCTTTTGGTGGATGTGTTGTGTGTGCTTTTGACCCTGTCTTTTGGTGGATGTGTTGTCTGTACTTTTGCCCCTGTCTTGTGGTGGATGTGTTGTCTGTACTTTTGACCCTGTCTTTTGGTGGATGTGCTGTCTGTACTTTTGCCCCTGTCTTTTGGTGGATGTTTTGTCTGTTCTTTTGACTCTGTCTTTTGGTGGATGTAATGTCAGTTGTCTGTACTTTTGACCCTTTCTTTTGGTGGATGTTTTGTCTGTACTTTTGACCCTGTCTTTTGGTGGATGTGCTGTCTGTACTTTTGACCCTGTCTTTTGGTGGATGTTTTGTCTGTTCTTTTGACTCTGTCTTTTGGTGGATGTAATGTCAGTTGTCTGTACTTTTGACCCTTTCTTTTGGTGGATGTTTTGTCTGTACTTTTGACCCTGTCTTTTGGTGGATGCTTTGTCTCTACTTTTGCCCCTTTCTTTTGGTGGATGTGTTGTCTGTACTTTTGACTTTGTCTTTTGAACCTGTCTTTTGGTGGATGTTTTGTCTGTACTGTTGACCCTGTCTTTTGGTGGATGTGTTGTCTGTACTTTTGACTTTGTCTTTTGACCCTGTCTTTTGGTGGATGTTTTGTCTCTACTTTTGCCCCTTTCTTTTGGTGGATGTGTTGTCTGTACTTTTGCCCCTGTCTTTTGGTGGATGTTTTGTCTGTTCTTTTGACTCTGTCTTTTGGTAGATGTAATGTCAGTTGTCTGTACTTTTGACCCTTTCTTTTGGTGGATGTTTTGTCTGTACTTTTGACCCTGTCTTCTGGTGGATGTTTTGTCTGTACTTTTGCCCCTTTCTTTTGGTGGATGTGTTTGTCTGTACTTTTGACCCTGTCTTTTGGTGGATGTTTTGTCTGTACTGTTGTCCCTGTCTTTTGGTGGATGTTTAGTCTGTTCTTTTGACTCTGTCTTTTGGTGGATGTAATGTCAGTTTTCTGTACTTTTGACCCTTTCTTTTGGTGGATGTTTTGTCTGTACTTTTGACCCTGTCTTTTGGTGGATGTTTTGTCTGTACTGTTGACCCTGTCTTTTGGTGCATGTGTTTGTCTGTAATTTTGACCCTGTCTTTTGTTGGATGTGTTGTCTGTACCTTTCACCTTGTCTTTTGGTGCATGTGTTTTCTGTACTTTTGACTTTGTCTTTTGACCCTGTCTTTTGGTGGATGTGTTGTGTGTACTTTTGACCCTGTCTTTTGGTGGATGTGTTTGTCTGTAATTTTGACCCTGTCTTTTGGTGGATGTGTTGTCTGTACCTTTCACCTTGTCTTTTGGTGCATGTGTTTTCTGTACTTTTGACTTTGTCTTTTGACCCTGTCTTTTGGTGGATGTGTTGTGTGTACTTTTGACCCTGTCTTTTGGTGGATGTGTTTGTCTGTAATTTTGACCCTGTCTTTTGGTGGATGTGTTGTCTGTACCTTTCACCTTGTCTTTTGGTGCATGTGTTTTCTGTACTTTTGACTTTGTCTTTTGACCCTGTCTTTTGGTGGATGTGTTGTGTGTACTTTTGACCCTGTCTTTTGGTGGATGTGTTTGTCTGTAATTTTGACCCTGTCTTTTGGTGGATGTGTTGTCTGTACCTTTCACCTTGTCTTTTGGTGCATGTGTTGTCTGTACTTTTGACTTTGTCTTTTGACCCTGTCTTTTGGTGGATGTGTTGTGTGTACTTTTGACCCTGTCTTTTGCTGGATGTGTTTGTCTGTAATTTTGACTTTGTCTTTTGACCTTGTCTTTTGGTGGATGTGTTGTCTGTACCTTTCACCTTGTCTTTTGGTGCATGTGTTTTCTGTACTTTTGCCCCTGTCATTTGGTGGATGTGTTGTCTGTACTTTTGCCCCTGTCTTTTGATGGATGTGTTGTCTGTTCTTTTGCCCCTGTCTTTTGGTGGATGTGTTGTTTGTTCTTTTGACCTTGTCTTTTGGTGGATGTGTTGTCTGTTCTTTTGACCCTGGCTTTTGGTGGATGTGTTTTCTGTACTTTTAACCCTGTCTTTTGGTGGATGTGTGGTCTGTTCTTTTGCCCCTGTCTTTTGGTGGATGTGTTGTCTGTACTTTTAACCCTGTCTTTTGGTGGATGTGTTGTCTTTACTTTTGACCTTGTCTTTTGGTGGATGTGTTGTCTGTTCTTTTGACCCTGGCTTTTGGTGGATGTGTTGTCTGTACTTTTGCCGCTGTCTTTTGGTTGCTGTGTTGTTTGTTCTTTTGACCTTGTCTTTTGGTGGATGTGTTGTCTGTACATTTGACCCTTTCTTTTGGTGGATGTGTTGTGTGTGCTTTTGACCCTGTCTTTTGGTGGATGTGTTGTCTGTACTTTTGCCCCTGTCTTGTGGTGGATGTGTTGTCTGTACTTTTGACCCTGTCTTTTGGTGGATGTGCTGTCTGTACTTTTGCCCCTGTCTTTTGGTGGATGTTTTGTCTGTTCTTTTGACTCTGTCTTTTGGTGGATGTAATGTCAGTTGTCTGTACTTTTGACCCTTTCTTTTGGTGGATGTTTTGTCTGTACTTTTGACCCTGTCTTTTGGTGGATGTTTTGTCTGTACTGTTGACCCTGTCTTTTGGTGGATGTGTTGTCTGTACTTTTGACTTTGTCTTTTGACCCTGTCTTTTGGTGGATGTTTTGTCTCTACTTTTGCCCCTTTCTTTTGGTGGATGTGTTGTCTGTACTTTTGCCCCTGTCTTTTGGTGGATGTTTTGTCTGTTCTTTTGACTCTGTCTTTTGGTAGATGTAATGTCAGTTGTCTGTACTTTTGACCCTTTCTTTTGGTGGATGTTTTGTCTGTACTTTTGACCCTGTCTTTTGGTGGATATTTTGTCTGTACTGTTGACCCTGTCTTTTGGTGGATGTGTTGTCTGTACTTTTGACTTTGTCTTTTGACCCTGTCTTTTGGTGGATGTTTTATCTGTACTTTGCCCCTTTCTTTTGGTGGATGTGTTGTCTGTACTTTTGACCCTGTCTTTTGGTGGATGTGTTTGTCTGTACTTTTGACCCTGTCTTTTGGTGGATGTTTTGACTGTACTGTTGACCCTGTCTTTTGTTGGATGTGTTGTCTGTACTTTTGACTTTGTCTTTTGACCCTGTCTTTTGGTGGATGTTTTATCTGTACTTTTGCCCCTTTCTTTTGGTGGATGTGTTGTCTGTACTTTTGACCCTGTCTTTTGGTGGATGTGTTTGTCTGTACTTTTGACCCTGTCTTTTGGTGGATGTTTTGTCTGTACTGTTGACCCTGTCTTTTGGTGGATGTGTTGTCTGTACTTTTGACTTTGTCTTTTGACCCTGTCGTTTGGTGGATGTTTTGTCTGTACTTTTGCCCCTTTCTTTTGGTGGATATGTTGTCTGTACTTTTGACCCTGTCTTTTGGTGGATGTTTTGTCTGTACTGTTGACCCTGTCTTTTGGTGGATGTGTTGTCTGTACTTTTGACTTTGTCTTTTGACCCTGTCTTTTGGTGGATGTTTTGTCTCTACTTTTGCCCCTTTCTTTTGGTGGATGTGTTGTCTGTACTTTTGTCCCTGTCTTTTGGTGGATGTTTTGTCTGTTCTTTTGACTCTGTCTTTTGGTAGATGTAATGTCAGTTGTCTGTACTTTTGACCCTTTCTTTTGGTGGATGTTTTGTCTGTACTTTTGACCCTGTCTTTTGGTGGATATTTTGTCTGTACTGTTGACCCTGTCTTTTGGTGGATGTGTTGTCTGTACTTTTGACCCTGTCTTTTGGTGGATGTTTTGTCTGTATTGTTGACCCTGTCTTTTGGTGGATGTTTTGTCTGTATTGTTGACCCTGTCTTTTGGTGGATGTGTTGTCTGTACTTTTGACCCTGTCTTTTGGTGGATGTTTTATCTGTACTTTTGCCCCTTTCTTTTGGTGGATGTGTTGTCTGTACTTTTGACCCTGTCTTTTGGTGGATGTGTTTGTCTGTACTTTTGACCCTGTCTTTTGGTGGATGTGTTGTCTGTACTTTTGACCCTGTCTTTTGGTGGATGTTTTGTCTGTACTGTTGACCCTGTCTTTTGTTGGATGTGTTGTCTGTACTTTTGACTTTGTCTTTTGACCCTGTCGTTTGGTGGATGTTTTGTCTGTACTTTTGACCCTGTCTTTTGGTGGATGTTTTGTCTGTATTGTTGACCCTGTCTTTTGGTGGATGTTTTGTCTGTATTGTTGACCCTGTCTTTTGGTGGATGTGTTGTCTGTACTTTTGACTTTGTCTTTTGACCCTGTCTTTTGGTGGATGTTTTATCTGTACTTTTGCCCCTTTCTTTTGGTGGATGTGTTGTCTGTACTTTTGACCCTGTCTTTTGGTGGATGTGTTTGTCTGTACTTTTGACCCTGTCTTTTGGTGGATGTGTTGTCTGTACTTTTGACCCTGTCTTTTGGTGGATGTTTTGTCTGTACTGTTGACCCTGTCTTTTGTTGGATGTGTTGTCTGTACTTTTGACTTTGTCTTTTGACCCTGTCGTTTGGTGGATGTTTTGTCTGTACTTTTGCCCCTTTCTTTTGGTGGATGTGTTGTCTGTACTTTTGACCCTGTCTTTTGGT
This sequence comes from Bathymodiolus septemdierum, assembly GCA_963383655.1. Classification (NCBI taxonomy): domain Eukaryota; kingdom Metazoa; phylum Mollusca; class Bivalvia; order Mytilida; family Modiolidae; genus Bathymodiolus; species Bathymodiolus septemdierum. Next base: position 54,733,699 of record OY726527.1, read on the forward strand.
GGATGTTTTGTCTGTACTGTTGACCCTGTCTTTTGGTGGATGTGTTGTCTGTACTTTTGACTTTGTCTTTTGAACCTGTCTTTTGGTGGATGTTTTTTCTGTACTTTTGCCCCTTTCTTTTGGTGGATGTGTTGTCTGTACTTTTGCCCTTGTTTTTTGGTGGATGTGTTTTCTGTACTTTTGCCCCTGTCATTTGGTGGATGTGTTGTCTGTACTTTTGCCCCTGTCTTTTGATGGATGTGTCGTCTGTTCTTTTGCCCCTGTCTTTTGGTGGATGTGTTGTTTGTTCTTTTGACCTTGTCTTTTGGTGAATGTGTTGTCTGTACTTTTGACCCTGGCTTTTGGTGGATGTATTGTCTGTACTTTTGACCTTTTCTTTTGGTGGATGTGTTGTCTGTATTTTTGACCCTGTCTTTTGGTGGATGTGTTTGTCTGTACTTTTGACTTTGTCTTTTGGTGGATGGGTTGTCTGTACTTTTGACCCTGTCTTTTGGTGGTTGTGTGGTCTGTTCTTTTGCCCCTGTCTTTTGGTGGATGTGTTGTCTGTACTTTTAACTCTGTCTTTTGGTGGATGTGTTGTCTGTACTTTTGACTTTGTCTTTTGACCCTGTCTTTTGGTGGATGTTTTGTCTGTACTTTTGCCCCTTTCTTTTGGTGGATGTGTTGTCTGTACTTTTGCCCCTTTCTTTTGGTGGATGTGTTGTCTGTACTTTTGACCCTGTCTTTTGGTGGATGTTTTGTCTGTACTATTGACCCTCTCTTTTGGTGGATGTGTTGTCTGTACTTTTGACTTTGTCTTTTGAACCTGTCTTTTGGTGGATGTTTTGTCTGTACTGTTGACCCTGTCTTTTGGTGGATGTGTTGTCTGTACTTTTGACTTTGTCTTTTGACCCTGTCTTTTGGTGGATGTTTTGTCTGTACTTTTGCCCCTGTCTTTTGATGGATGTGTTGTCTGTTCTTTTGCCCCTGTCTTTTGGTGGATGTGTTGTTTGTTCTTTTGACCTTGTCTTTTGGTGAAAGTGTTGTCTGTACTTTTGACCCTGGCTTTTGGTGGATGTGTTGTCTGTACTTTTGACCTTTTCTTTTGGTGGATGTGTTGTCTGTATTTTTGACCCTGTCTTTTGGTGGATGTGTTTGTCTGTACTTTTGACCCTGTCTTTTGGTGGATGTGTGGTCTGTTCTTTTGCCTCTGTCTTTTGGTGGATGTGTTGTCTGTTCTTTTAATCCTGTCTTTTGGTGGATGTGTTGTCTGTACTTTTGCCCCTGTCTTTCGGTTGATGTGTTGTTTGTTCTTTTGACCCTGTCTTTTGGTGGATGTGTTGTCTGTACTTTTGACCTTGTCTTTTGGTGGATGTTCTTGTCTGTACTTTTGACCTTGTCTTTTGACCCTGTCTTTTGGTGGATGTGTTGTCTGTATTTTTAACCCTGTCTTTTGGTGGATGTGTTGTCTGTACTTTTGACCTTGTCTTTTGGTGGATGTGTTGTCTGTATTTTTGCCCCTGTCTTTTGATTGATGTGTTGTTTGTTCTTTTGACCCTGTCTTGTGGTGGATGTGTTGTCTGTACTTTTGACCTTGTCTTTTGGTGGATGTGTTTGTCTGTACTTTTGACCCTTTCTTTTGGTGGATGTTTTGTCTGTACTGTTGACCCTGTCTTTTGGTGGATGTGTTGTCTGTACTTTTGACTTTGTCTTTTGACCCTGTCTTTTGGTGGATGTTTTGTCTGTACTTTTGACCCTGTCTTTTGGTGGATGTGTTTGTCTGTACTTGTGACCCTGTCTTTTGGTGGATGTTTTGTCTGTACTGTTGATCCTGTCTTTTGGTGGATGTGTTGTCTATACTTTTGACTTTGTCTTTTGACCCTGTCTTTTGGTGGATGTTTTGTCTGTACTTTTGCCCCTTTCTTTTGGTGGATATGTTGTCTGTACTTTTGACCCTGTCTTTTGGTGGATGTTTTGTCTGTACTGTTGACCCTGTCTTTTGGTGGATGTGTTGTCTGTACTTTTGACTTTGTCATTTGAACCTGTCTTTTGGTGGATGTTTTGTCTGTACTTTTGCCCCTTTCTTTTGGTGGATGTGTTGTCTGTACTTTTGCCCTTGTCTTTTGGTGGATGTGTTTTCTGTACTTTTGCCCCTGTCATTTGGTGGATGTGTTGTCTGTACTTTTGCCCCTGTCTTTTGATGGATGTGTTGTCTGTTCTTTTGCCCCTGTCTTTTGGTGGATGTGTTGTTTGTTCTTTTGACCTTGTCTTTTGGTGAAAGTGTTGTCTGTACTTTTGACCCTGGCTGTTGGTGGATGTGTTGTCTGTACTTTTGACCTTTTCTTTTGGTGGATGTGTTGTCTGTATTTTTGACCCTGTCTTTTGGTGGATGTGTTTGTCTGTACTTTTGACCTTTTCTTTTGGTGGATGTGTTGTCTGTACTTTTGACCCTGTCTTTTGGTGGATGTGTGGTCTGTTCTTTTGCCCCTGTCTTTTGGTGGATGTGTTGTCTGTTCTTTTAAACCTGTCTTTTGGTGGATGTGTTTTCTGTACTTTTGACCTTGTATTTTGGTGGATGTGTTGTCTGTACTTTTGATCCTGTCTTTTGGTGGATGTGTTGTCTGTACTTTTGCCCCTGTCTTTCGGTTGATGTGTTGTTTGTTCTTTTGACCCTGTCTTTTGGTGGATGTGTTGTCTGTACTTTTGACCTTGTCTTTTGGTGGATGTTTTTGTCTGTACTTTTGACCTTGTCTTTTGACCCTGTCTTTTGGTGGATGTGTTGTCTGTGTTTTTAACCCTGTCTTTTGGTGGATGTGTTGTCTGTACTTTTGACCTTGTCTTTTGGTGGATGTGTTGTCTGTACTTTTGCCCCTGTCTTTTGGTTGATGTGTTGTTTGTTCTTTTGACCCTGTCTTTTGGTGGATGTGTTGTCTGTACTTTTGACCTTGTCTTTTGGTGGATGTTTTTGTCTGTACTTTTGACCTTGTCTTTTGACCCTCTCTTTTGGTGGATGTGTCTGTCTGTAATTTTAACCTTGTCTTTTGGTGGATGTGTTTGTTTGTACTAGATTTACGTATTCTGATTACCCCTATGGGGTCTTCAATCTCTTCCTCCTTTGCAAAAATCATCTAATTAAAACAACATTTGTGCCCAACAATTGCAATAATCGAATCGGGGTCGTCGGGGTAGATTTGAATAAATAAAATGTAAATATATATCTAGTAAATAAACATATCAATCTATTCAAGATAGTATTGATTTAACAATACAAGATAGTATTGATTTAACAATACAAGATAACCTATTTTTATATGGGGTACATGTGAACTAAAACAGGGTTCATGTTTTATCTATGTTATTTGTATCTACCCGTTCGGAACACATGTTTTTACCCCCGTTGTTTAATAAAGTTCATATTGCTCTATCTTTTGTTTTGTGATGTTATATCGATCATTGTTTTTGTCTTTTTATTCTTTTTCTTTAGTCCACTGAGTGTGTCCTTCGAATTACAGCGTCTGATTACCCCTTTGTATCTTCATAATTTTATTGCAAAATGGACACCCCCCCCCAAAATGGAAAAAAATCAATAATTAGCAATCTTCTCGTCAAATCAAAATAGTTTCCATTCACGCAATAATGCTTCAGACAAGACTTAGCCAACATATATTATTAAAGGGCCGTCGTTGTCGAGATAATATAGTAGTTGGATTAACAACTAACCCTGTAATATCAGTGACTATGACTATGAGTTAGAATTCCGGTCATGGCGAGGTTTACTCGATACAAGAGTATGTGATAAAGTTTGTCAGTGACATGCGGCAGCTAGGTAGTTTTCTGTGGGTACTACGGATTCCGCCATCAATAAAGCTGATTGCCGGGATATAGCTGAAATATTTTGACAGTGGCGTTAATCACCTTATTCTTAACCCCTATCTCACTGTGTATTTAGTTCAAATGATTAAATTTTATCTTCGTTTCTGTTTCTGATGTCTAAAACCACTGAACAAGTTAAATACAGAAATGTACATCTGATGTCTGAAAGCCATGAACAAGTTAAAATCATATATGTACATCTGGTGTCTAGAAGACATGAACAAATTACATGCAATTGTGTATATCTGGTGTCTAGAAACCCCGAATAGATTAAATACAGAAATGCACATCTGGTGTCTAGAAATCATGAGCAAGTTAAATACCGAAATGTGCATCTGGTGTCTAGAAGTCATGAAGCATTTAATTACAGAAGTGGACATCTGGTGTTTGGAAGCCATGTACAAGTTAAATACAGAAATGTACATCTGGTGTCTAGAAGCCATGAACAAGTTAAGTACAGAAATGAAAATCTGGTGTTTGGAAGCCATGAACAAGTTAAATACAGAGATGTGCATCTGGTGTCTAGAAGCCATGAACAAGTTAAGTACAGAAACGGACATCTGGTGTTTGGAAGCCATGTACAAGTTAAAATCAAATATGTACATCTGGTGTCTAGAAGACATGAGCAAATTACATGCAATTGTGTATATCTGGTGTCTAGAAACGCTGAATAGATTAAATACAGAAATGCACATCTGGTTTCTAGAAATCATGAGCAAGTTAAATACAGAAATGTGCATCTGGTGTCTAGAAGTCATGAAAAAATAAAATAAAATAGATGTGCATCTGGTGTCTAGAAGCCATGAACAATTTAATTACAGAAGTGGACATCTGGTGTTTGGAAGCCATATACAAGTTAAATACAGAATTGTACATCTGGTGTTTGGAAGCCATTAACAAGTTAAATACAGAGATGTGCATCTGGTGTCTAGAAGCCATGAACAAGTTAAGTACAGAAATGGATATCTGGTGTCTTGAATCACTGAGCAAGTTAAATCCTAACTATTAGTGAAACGGTCGTAACTCTTAAGAGTACACTTACGTCTACGTTTACGACTTACGACCTTTAGTGAAACGGTCGCCTGGTGTCTAAAAGCCATGAACAAGTTCAATATAGAAATGTACATCTGAAGCAATGAACAAATGAAATACAATAACTGTATATTTTATGGTGTCTAGAACTATTGAACAAGTTAAATACAGAAATATACATCCTGTGTATTAATTTGATAATATTGAAATCTTTTATGTTTATTATAATGAGCTATATGAATTACATGAAGTAGACTTACTAGTCACGATGAAGGGGTAATATTAATAAGTCAAAGTTATTTCCTTAAAATAAAAATCAGGCTATTTAATGGTGTATATTGTTCTGCTTTTCTCCTACTGTCCTCTTGTAACATTAAACAGAAAAGCAGTACTGCTACTATTTACTACTAATAACCTATTGGTAGATTGGTCATAGTTAAGTACAGATGGGGCTGACAAACCATCCGTGGAAGACAATAGTTGTATATGACGTTGTCCATCTGGGGAGATAACCACGACGTTGTTAGAATAATTACCGACTACATACACGTTCCCATCATTGTCTACAGAGATACCAAGGGGACCCTGTAGAACACGGCTATCTTTGAATGTCCATTGTGTTGTACCATGTAAATCACAACATGTCACGGTATGTGTGTTACAGTTTGTGTAGTAAAGTTTGTGTGCATATGTAGCTACGTAGCTAACGCTAGACATCTTACTCTTGGTAATATCACTTACAAATTTATCACTAAGATTTAACATATGTAATCCTTTATCACTTGCACAGTAATAGATTGTTCTACCTCTAACCACCATGCCACAAATGTTCGTATCCATGGAGATAGTTGTCATGACTTTCTGACTTTCTATGTCTATTATAACTATACATCTATTATCTCTATATCCAGATGATACAGCAATGGTATTGTTATCTTTAATATAAACTGTATCATAAGTACAGGCTCCTATTTTATCTTTACCTATCTGGAATAATTCTACTCCATCTTTACTGATGAATCTTACAGTATTAGAACTGCTACAGGAAAATACCATTCTACCATTTGGAAGAAAAGAACAGCCTCTGATAGTTATACCATTGGTGTTTAGTTCTTGTTTTAGCTTCAGTTGTATATTTTGAACTGACATGGGTGGTGATAGTTCAGCTACCATCATCTGGGCTTGTTTAGCTTTTCTGCGGACAAAAACCATCTCACAAGGCTTTGATTCAACAACTACTTCGGTAAACTTTTGAATGCTGGTGGTAATATTCTTCAGACCGGTGTCTATCTTGTATGTTAGTTTGGTTTGATTTAGACTATCGCTGTTGACTAATAACTGCAAACACATGTCGTGGGTTTCTACGTCTTTTTCTATTTGCTTTACTGCTATAAATGTTTGTATGTCTGACGCGTACTTTTTTATGTTGACTATATGTGTCTGGTATTCGATCAGTTTTCTCTGTTTCCCGCCAAAAGATGCAAGTAGCTCACGTGTTTCTTCTGTTACTTGTTTTTCTGCTTCAGTCAATTCCTTCATCAGATTTTCTTGTAACTTGTCAAGATGATTGTTGACTTTCGTCCTCAGTTCATGTATTTCATTCTCAATTATTCGTTTCTGTTCTTTAACAGAGCTGGAGTTGGTCTCTCTATTTTGTCTAATTTTACCAATATTTTCAAACATTTCTTTAATCAAATGTTCGGTTTCATTGAACATAGTTGATGTTTTCACGTTCTTTGTTATATTTTCAAGAATAGTTACCTCCTTACAGTCTTTATGATTTTCCACGTTGCAAATTCGACAACACGGACACTCATGTTCTTTACAGTATAAATTGAACTTTTCGTGGTGTTCGTTGCAATGTTCTTTAATTTTCAACACGTACGACGGCAACTTCTGGTATTCCGCTATGGGTATCGTGGTATGACTTCGTGACAGTTTCACTGAACTGTGGTATTCAATGCATTCTGTACAAAGACCTTCCTCACATTCTCGACACCAAACTTCCGATGGCTTAGAAATATGGCGGTTATCACATATTCCACAGAAAGATGGAGAACTTGACATGATGTTGATATCCTGTAAAATATTACTGGTATTAAAATAGAAATTAACATTTATTAATTGACTTCAGTCACTTTGATTTCTGTACACGAATTAAATTAATTAATTAAAATCAGATTGACTTTTCAATTAACCCTGTCTTTCCTGGCGCTGTCTTATAGTACACTGTAGATACATATGGAATAAAAGATTGAAAAAATTCACATCGTCCGCAGTTCTCATATCCAATGAGAAAATCGTAGAATCATAGCCAATTTTTTTTTCCATGATTAAGCTAGAGGCTCATTTGAGCATGTATCATTCACCCGCATTATTCAAATACAGTTTGTGTTCAGTGAAGTCTAGATTTTGAGAGAAACAATATCTTATTCGTTTTCATGTAAGGTCCTATGTTAAACTTTAGCTCATTCAAATTGGACTTTGAAAAGTGGGTGTTGTTCCCTTTCAATCATTTCATATCTCCGAAATAGTAAGAGCTACAACACATGTTTTGGAATTCAGTCAGGAATATTGGATGAAATTTAAAAAGTTCAAATTTTGAAATCCTCCTTAATATTATAATGCTTTGCATTTTTCTGAAAGGGATTCCCTATAAAGTTCACTAAAACAAGAATTTACTGTGTCAATGGGACACTATGTCCCGTCACTATGCGTTCACAACTTTCATTCATATTGAAAATGCATGATAATGTAAAAGTCCCATAACTCCTACAAGAAACCTCAGAGGAGTCGCATTGTCAACGAGAAGCGGTGCGGACGAATGAACAAACGGACGGACAAAGGAATGAACGAACGAATGAAAAGGACAATTTGTTCAGCTATTTCATGGTAAGAACAAGTCACATTTTGATGATAATGATGATGATCATGTACGGTTGGTAGTACGTAAACACGCTGGGTTTGATTTTTATAGTACTTGCTCACTGACAAAACCGTCCGCTGGTAGACATGTCGCTCCATTCGGACACTTTATTATTCTGATTCCGAGCCAACCACTGTTTATTCTTACTCCTTAGTGGTGCAACATTAGCTGAGAAGCAACAACTACCAGTTTACAATTTTTGGTTTGTTTCGATCGGGGCCTGAGTCAACAATCCACTGCACCATCGTGGGGAGAAAAATAACCATTACATCACCTATGTGGTTATATAAACAAATATGGAACTCCGAATTTACTGAAACTGAAATAAGTACATCTTTCTTTAAATAAATTCATCTCTGTAGAAAATATTTGTTCCGTGGTTCAATCCCGGTCATGGCGGGTGTACTTGATACAACATTGTGATTAAGTTTGTCAGTGACTTGCAAATGGGACAACTCGGTGGTTTTCCTCTGGTACTCCGGTTTCCTGCACCAATAAAACTGACCGCCACAAAATAACTGAAAACTGAAATATTACTGAAAGTGGCATTAAGCACCATAACCCTGACTCTTATTCCAAAGTTCAAATGATTTGTTGCGCTGTTGAATTTATTTGTTGCGAGGTGCAAATGATTTATTGCAAGATGCTAAAAAATTGTTTTCATAATTGAAAATGAAGTACAAATCCTCTCTTTGGCTTAATTGCACCTACACAATTGGGAAAAAACCATATTGCCATTGAGTATGTCGTCAAACCAAAGTAGGAAAATACTATGGCAATTATTCAAGCATGCCATCAAATTGTGATTTTTTTTATTGCCATTAGGCATGACATCAACACAAAGTGGGACAGAGAAAATCCTTTTTGTCATCCTTCATCACATTTTCACAATTCTAATAATTATCACTTGTTTTTCGGTGTTTATGTGTCTCTTTGAAGTCTTTCTGCGTTTTCTTAGCCATATCGTGATTAAAAGAGGGGGGGGGGAAGCTTTGAAATATATAGCCAACTGACAAGCAGAAGCAGACGGGATTTTCGAACAGGTATAGACATCCTTCATGTACAAAGTCGGTCCATTGGTCAATAAAATGTTGTTAATCTGAGCGTTCCGCATACTTTATCATGCAAGTGGTGTCTATATATATTATGATATTAATGTAGTATTTGTTGACATCATAATATGATATTAATGTAGTATTTGTTGACATTTGGCCATTTAAAAAGAATAGAGTAATATATATATATATATTGGATACTGAAACATGCCAACATTTCTATAAATTTGGGGGCCCACTGATGAGTTTAGCCTAGGGCCCACAAGTAGGTAAATCTGGCACTGTGTATACGTCTGCTGATAGCTACTTCTGTCCCGACACAACTATTTTGTTCGTTTGGATAAAATCTCCTGGGACATTTTTTCCAAAACCAAATCAACATGGGGGTTTAACGTAGACGGAATCACGTGCACCACTGCCAGTATATCCCCGCACCCACCAGTTTGGAAAAACTCGAGTAAATAAGAAACTGTAAACACCAGTAAAGGTAGGGACAGACCAAAGCATTCAAAGAGAATATGAAATAAGATTTGTTTTACATGAAAATCGATTTTTGCCCCCTCCCCCCAAAAGAAAACCAAGAGGCAAAAACATAAAAACAAATGGAAATACAAAACACAAAGCAAAACCCCCCAACAATAAATGTTGAATGGCCGTTTACAGACTCGCGATGGACAACAATAAATCTAACCTACCTTTAACTTAAGCATAGACAGATCCAGCGGGGTCTAAATTAACGGAACCAAACTCTGGAATTTTTCTTTTCTTTAAAAAAGAGTTGTCTCGTCTGTCTCAATGGTAGTTACGGCCCTGGCAGTGGACAATAATAAATAAAACCTACCTTTAACTTAAGCATCAACGTATCCTGGTTCCACAATGGACTGTTCCTCATTGTTGATTGATATCCCCCAGACACAACCAGTCGAGATGAAATTGAAATAAAACACAACTCCAACTGGTTTAACCTGGGGGCCCCTAGGGATCCATTCCTCACCACTTAGCACAATAAATTGTGATGGCGTGGTCGCTGTGAGAAACTTCACCCCAAGAACCAAAAAAAAAAGTTTAAAAAAAGTTAGTTAAGGGTGACTAAAAAGTCCCCAGAACGAAGTAAGCGTTATTTTCTCCTATACCAAATTTGCATTTTGCCGAAGTAAGCTGTGAAACACCCAAGATCATAGACGAAGCTACAATCTTTTTAGACGGGTATCTGGTGAAAATGTAGTCCGCGCTTGTATTTATACTACTCACTCTGCTGACACAATGATATTTTGTGTTTACATTTGTAATATTTATGCTGACACATGGATATACAGTTATAAATAGATATTTTCCACAGGTAAGCACTACGTCGTGTTTAAATTTAGACATGATTTACAGGTAAAATTTATTAGTGTACATATTTTGTATTTTGGAAACAAAATTTGACCGAATTGTTATAGGTCACTTATAATACTATTACTAATAGCATTTTTTATAAAGGAGGGAATTCGTAATATAGTGAAAGTATAAAGCTAAAAATAAGTGTTGCCCTCCCCCCTCCCCCCTCAAACGAAATATATAAAAAAGTGAAAATTAGACAGATTATCAACATCGAGTGTGATTTCACAATCATGTGCAATACAACACAACAGGTACTTCGTTCCCCGATCATACGACGTACCTGCGATGTATTGTTTTCGTCCTGTCTGTCCGTTCGTCAAAAACGTTTGCATGTACAACTCGAATATTTAAGCTGGGATTTACTTAAAACTCTACATTATGCTCATTACAATATGGAGATTCACATATCGTTATTTAATAAGACCATATGGAGATTTATATATTCTTCCGATGGTTTGATTGAGCCTGTTTTATATAGAATAATTGTTCTTACTATTACTCCTATATTTTAAATGGGTTTGTTTGTTTGTTTGTTTGTTTTATGGTGTTTAACGCCACATTCAACAATATTTCAGTTATCTTTGTGTATATCGTAGCGGTCAGTTTTATTTGTTGAAGAAACCGATTGAGGAACCCGGAAAAACCACCGACCTGTCGCAAGTCACTGACAAACTTTATCACATAATGTTGTACACCTCGTGACCTCGCCCTGATCGAGATTCGAACTAACAACACCAGTGGTGATAGGAACTGATTGCATAGGTAGTTGTTTATCCAAATACCATACGATCACGACCACGACGGCTCCTCATTTTAAATGGGAAGTACTTACACGTTTGTACTTATGCTCATAAGGAGATATCAGTTTGGCAGGTTGATGTTTGAATGGGTTAAGCGTAATTATATTATAAACCTCATAATTATATATAATTACCATAAATAGATTATGTTGTCAAAGTATGACATATGAACAATATGTCAAATAAATAGATTATGGTGTCAAAATATGACATATGAACAATATAATACTATGAATATAAATAAGGGTAATAACAAAATTACCGAACAATCTTACAAAGGGAAAGTCTAGAAGACTTCAAATGTAGTCAGTGCAAACTAGAGTTACAAGCAAGACACAGAAACAAGCAAGATTACTCATCAGAATTGGATGATACATTTACCACAAAGTCCTGAACCAGATACGAGATATTATTTACATTTGTTTTTTGTGGGGTATAGTTTCTATTTACTACATTGTCTTTTAAAAATGAAAATTATTTTAGAAAAAAGAGGGGTGGCTTAAATATGCGTCCAATGTTGAATACGGCCCTAAACGGTTTTCTAAATGTCTTAACCATTACTTATCATTTCCTCCAATCATTTTCTAAATGTCTTCACCATTACTTATCATTTCCTCCAATCATTTTCTAAATGTCTTCACCATTACTTATCATTTCCTCCAATCATTTTCTAAATGTCTTCACTATTACTTATCATTTCCTCCAATCATTTTCTAAATGTCTTCACCATTACTTATCATTTCCTCCAATCATTTTCTAAATGTCTTCACCATTACTTATCATTTCCTCCAATCATTTTCTAAATGTCTTTACCATTACTTATCATTTCCTCCAATCATTTCCTCCAATCATTTCATCCAATCATTTTCATTTTGATTTGTATTTATAGTGCATGTGTCGTCACTATTTTATATGTACAAGAAAACATTTCTCCAATTAATATTTAGCCTGATCGGTGGTGTAATTGTTAAAGTGCTCGTGCCACATCGGTGGTGTAATTGTTAACGTACTCGTGCCACATCGGTGGTGTAATTGTTAACGTGCTCGTGCCACATCGGAGGTGTAATTGTTAACGTGCTCGTGCCACATCGGTGGTGCAATTGCTAACATGCTCGTGCCACATCGGTGGTGTAATTGTTAACGTGCTCGTGTCACATCGGTGGTGTTATTGTTAACGTGCTCGTTCCACATCGGTGGTGCAATTGTTAACGTGCTCGTGCCACATCGGTGGTGTAATTGTTAACGTGCTCGTGCCACATCGGTGGTGTAATTGTTAACGTGCTCGTGCCACATCGGTGGTGCCATTGTTAACGTGCTCGTGCCACATCGGTGGTGTAATTGGTAACGTGCTCGTGCCACATCGGTGGTGTAATTGTTAACGTGCTCGTGTCACATCGGTGGTGTAATTGTTAACGTGCTCGTGCCACATCGGTGGTGTAATTGTTAACGTGCTCGTGCCACATTGGTGGTGTGATTGTTAACGTGCTCGTGCCACATCGGTGGTGTAATTGTTAACGTGCTCGTGCCACATCGGTGGTGTAATTGTTAACGTGCTCGTTCCACATCGGTGGTGCAATTGTTAACGTGCTCGTGCCACATCGGTGATGTAATTGTTAACGTGCTCGTGCCACATCCGTGGTGTAATTGTTTACGTGCTCGTGCCACATCGGTGGTGTAATTGGTAACGTGCTCGTGCCACATCGGTGGTGTAATTGTTAACGTGCTCGTGCCACATCGGTGGTGTAATTGTTAACGTGCTCGTGCCACATCGGTGGTGTAATTGTTAACGTGCTCGTGCCACATTGGTGGTGTGATTGTTAACGTGCTCGTGCCACATCCGTGGTGTAATTGTTTACGTGCTCGTGCCACATCGGTGGTGTAATTGGTAACGTGCTCGTGCCACATCGGTGGTGTAATTGTTAACGTGCTCGTGCCACATCGGTGGTGTAATTGTTAACGTGCTCGTGCCACATCGGTGGTGTAATTGTTAACGTGCTCGTGCCACATTGGTGGTGTGATTGTTAACGTGCTCGTGCCACATTGGTGGTGTAATTGTTAACGTGCTCGGGCCACATCGGTGGTGCAATTGTTAACGTGCTCGTGCCACATCGGTGGTGTAATTGTTAACGTGCTCGTGCCACATTGGTGGTGTAATTGTTAACGTGCTCGTGCCACATCGGTGGTGCCATTGTTAACGTGCTCGTTCCACATCGGTGGTGTAATTGGTAACGTGCTCGTGCCACATTGGTGGTGCCATTGTTAACGTGCTCGTGCCACATCGGTGGTGTAATTGTTAACGTGCTCGTACCACATCGGTGGTGTAATTGTTAACGTGCTCGTGCCACATCGATGGTGTAATTGTTAAAGTGCTCGTGCCACATCGGTGGTGCCATTGTTAACGTGCTCGTGCCACATCGGTGGTGTAATTGTTAACGTGCTCGTGCCACATCGGTGGTGTAATTGTTAACGTGCTCGTGCCACATCGGTGGTGTAATTTTTAACGTGCTCGTGCCACATCGGTGGTGTAATTGTTAACGTGCTCGTGCCACATCGGTGGTGTAATTGTTAACGTGCTCGTGTCACATCGGTGGTGCCATTGTTAACGTGCTCGTGCCACATCGGTGGTGTAATTGTTAACGTGCTCGTGCCACATCGGTGGTGTAATTGTTAACGTGCTCGTGCCACATCGGTGGTGTAATTGTTGACGTGCTCGTGCCACATCGGTGGTGTAATTGGTAACGTGCTCGTGCCACATCGGTGGTGTGATTGTTAACGTGCTCGTGCCACATCGGTGGTGCAATTGTTAACGTGCTCGTGCCACATTGGTGGTGTAATTGTTAATGTGCTCGTGCCACATCGGTGGTGTAATTGTTAACGTGCTCGTGCCACAATCGAGTTAAACCAAAGAATATAACATTGATATTTGCTGCTTCTCCTCTAAGCATGCAGCATTAAGGAGAAATGGCTAAGACTGGTTTGCGGTTAGGTGGAGGAAACTGGAAAACTTGATGAAAACCACCGACCAGTCGCAGGTCACTGACAAACTTTATCACATAATGTTGTATCGAGTACACCTCACCATGAACGGGGTTCAAACTCATAACTTTAGTGGTGATAGACACTGATTGCACAACTAGTTGTAAATCCAAATACCATATGATTACGACGACTACCATCCTCTAAGTGACACTATGAACAGTATAGATCATATTAGTTTACCACAAAGAACATTTAACAAAATATTGAGGAAAATCACTAAAATCATTTCAAATTTCATTGCTGATTCAATAAATATACTTAATGATTTTATAAATTATTGACATTTTAATAGAAAGATATGTAGTCATGGTTACTCACAACCTGGAAATTACAAATGTTACTTAGTGTAGATTCCCATAGCTGAGTGAGTCAGTGATTTTTATTTAACACCAAATTAGCAACAGTTCAGCTATATTGATGGAGAGTATATGTTACATTACGATGAGATGATAATGATGTCCATTTTGTACTAGAAAAACATACTGAATCGGATTTTTGAGTTTTTGATTGATCATTAAAGCTACAGTATATACTGGGGCATACCTTTATAGTAGGTTACCATAGTAACGAGTATATGGAGTAGCAATATATATATGAGTGAGTGCATGAGTTAGTGAGTGAGTGAGTGAGTGAGTGAGTGAGTGAGTGAGTCAGTGAGTGAGTCAGTCAGTGAGTGATTGAGTGAGTGAGTGAGTGAGTGAGTGAGTGAGTGAGTGAGTGAGGGAGTGAGTGAGTGAATGAGTGAGTGAGTGAGTGGGTGAGTGAGTGAGTGAGTGAGTGAGTGAGTCAGTGAGTCAGTGAGTGAGTGAGTGAGTGAGTGAATGAGTGAGTGAGGGAATGAGTGAGTGAGTGAGTGAGTGAGTGAGTGAGTGAGTGAGTGAATGAGTGAGTGAGTGAGTGAGTGCGTGAGTGAGTGAATGAGTGAGTGGGTGAGTGAGTGAGTGAGTGAGTGAGTGAGTGAGTGAGTGAGTGAGTGAGTGAGTGAGTGAGTGAGTGAATGAGTGAGTGAGTGAGTGAGTGAGTGAGTGAGTGAATGAGTGAGTGAGTGAGTGAGTGAGTGAGTGAGTGAATGAGTATTGTTTAACACCACGTGATCACCCGTAACATGGCGAGAACAAGTTACATTTCGATGAGATGATGATGATGTTCTTTTTGTACTAGTCAAGCACACTCGGATATTTTCTGGGGGTTAGATCATTAAAGCGACCGCTCATACATGTCTCTCTACTCTGATATATTTTCCTTAATTCTAACCAAACTGTCTTTGTGTCTACGCCTTAATGCTAGGAGTTAAGCTGTGAAGCAATGGAGGGTAGTCACCTTTTATTACCCAACCCTTGATTGAAACCATTATTAACAGCACTAGAGGCCAATAGTTAACCATTGCCACACAAAAGTGGGTTGATGAAATGAATAAACCAGAAGTGTTTACTTTTCATGCTGCTTTCGCAATTGTCAAATATATTATATATTATATATAGATATAACTTTCAGTTGTGTTTAGTTTTATGTGTAATGATTTGTAGATCGTTGTCTGTACTTTTGACCCTGTCTTTTGGTGGATGTGTTGTCTGTACTTTTGCCCCTGTCTTGTGGTGGATGTGTTGTCTGTACTTTTGACCCTTTCTTTTGGTGGATGTGCTGTCTGTACTTTTGCTCCTGTCTTTTGGTGGATGTTTTGTCTGTTCTTTTGACTCTGTCTTTTGGTGGATGCAATGTCAGTTGTCTGTACTTTTGACCCTTTCTTTTGGTGGATGTTTTGTCTGTACTTTTGACCCTGTCTTTTGGTGGATGTTTTGTCTGTACTGTTGACCCTGTCTTTTGGTGGATGTGTTGTCTGTACTTTTGACTTTGTCTTTTGACCCTGTCTTTTGGTGGATGTTTCGTCTGTACTTTTGCCCCTTTCTTTTGGTGGATGTGTTGTCTGTATTTTTGACCCTGTCTTTTGGTGGATGTTTTGTCTGTTCTTTTGACTCTGTCTTTTGGTGGATGTAATGTCAGTTGTCTGTACTTTTGCCCCTTTCTTTTGGTGGATGTGTTGTCTGTATTTTTGACCCTGTCTTTTGGTGGATGTGTTTGTCTGTACTTTTGACTGTGTCTTTTGGTGGATGTGTTATCTGTACTTTTGACCCTGTCTTTTGGTGGATGTGTGGTCTGTTCTTTTGCCCCTGTCTTTTGGTGGATGTGTTGTCTGTACTTTTAACCCTGTCTTTTGGTGGATGTGTTGTCTTTACTTTTGACCTTGTCTTTTGGTGGATGTGTTGTCTGTACTTTTGACCCTCTCTTTTGGTGGATGTGTTGTCTGTACTTTTGCCACTGTCTTTTGGTTGATGTGTTGTTTGTTCTTTTGACCTTGTCTTTTGGTGGATGTGTTGTCTGTACATTTGACCCTTTCTTTTGGTGGATGTGTTGTCTGTGCTTTTGACCCTGTCTTTTGGTGCATGTGTTGTCTGTACTTTTGCCCCTGTCTTGTGGTGGATGTGTTGTCTGTACTTTTGACCCTGTCTTTTGGTGGATGTGCTGTCTGTACTTTTGACCCTGTCTTTTGGTGGATGTTTTGTCTGTTCTTTTGACTCTGTCTTTTGGTGGATGTAATGTCAGTTGTCTGTACTTTTGACCCTTTCTTTTGGTGGATGTTTTGTCTGTACTTTTGACCCTGTCTTTTGGTGGATGTTTTGTCTGTACTGTTGACCCTGTCTTTTGGTGGATGTGTTGTCTGTACTTTTGACTTTGTCTTTTGAACCTGTCTTTTGGTGGATGTTTTGTCTGTACTGTTGACCCAGTCTTTTGGTGGATGTGTTGACTGTACTTTTGACTTTGTCTTTTGACCCTCTGTTTTGGTGGATGTTTTGTCTGTACTTTTGCCCCTTTCTTTTGGTGGATGTGTTGTCTGTACTTTTGACCCTGTCTTTTGGTGGATGTGTTTGTCGGTACTTTTGACCCTGTCTTTTGGTGGATGTTTTGTCTGTACTGTTGTCCCTGTCTTTTGGTGGATGTTTAGTCTGTTCTTTTGACTCTGTCTTTTGGTGGATGTAATGTCAGTTGTCTGTACTTTTGACCCTTTCTTTTGGTGGATGTTTTGTCTGTACTTTTGACCCTGTCTTTTGGTGGATGTTTTGTCTGTACTGTTGACCCTGTCTTTTGGTGGATGTGTTGTCTGTACTTTTGACTTTGTCTTTTGACCCTGTCTTTTGGTGGATGTGTTGTGTGTACTTTTGACCCTGTCTTTTGGTGGATGTGTTTGTCTGTACTTTTGACCCTGTCTTTTGGTGGATGTGTTGTCTGTACTTTTCACCTTGTCTTTTAGTGCATGTGTTTTCTGTACTTTTGCCCATGTCATTTGGTGGATGTGTTGTCTGTACTTTTGCCCCTGTCTTTTGATGGATGTGTTGTCTGTTCTTTTGCCCCTGTCTTTTGGTGGATGTGTTGTTTGTTCTTTTGACCTTGTCTTTTGGTGGATGTGTTGTCTGTACTTTTGACCCTGGCTTTTGGTGGATGTGTTTTCTGTACTTTTAACCCTGTCTTTTGGTGGATGTGTTGTCTGTACTTTTGACCTTGTCTTTTGTTGGATGTGTTGTCTGTATTTTTGACCCTGTCTTTTGGTGGATGTGTTTGTCTGTACTTTTGACCGTGTCTTTTGGTGGATGTGTTGTCTGTACTTTTGACCCTGTCTTTTGGTGGATGTGTGGTCTGTTCTTTTGCCCCTGTCTTTTGGTGGATGTGTTGTCTGTACTTTTAACCCTGTCTTTTGGTGGATGTGTTGTCTTTACTTTTGACCTTGTCTTTTGGTGGATGTGTTGTCTGTACTTTTGACCCTGTCTTTTGGTGGATGTGTTGTCTGTACTTTTGCCGCTGTCTTTTGGTTGCTGTGTTGTTTGTTCTTTTGACCTTGTCTTTTGGTGGATGTGTTGTCTGTACATTTGACCCTTTCTTTTGGTGGATGTGTTGTGTGTGCTTTTGACCCTGTCTTTTGGTGGACGTGCTCGTGCCACATCGGTGGTGTAATTGTTAACGTGCTCGTGCCACATCGGTGGTGTAATTGTTAACGTGCTCGTGCCACATTGGTGGTGTGATTGTTAACGTGCTCGTGCCACATTGGTGGTGTAATTGTTAACGTGCTCGGGCCACATCGGTGGTGCAATTGTTAACGTGCTCGTGCCACATCGGTGGTGTAATTGTTAACGTGCTCGTGCCACATTGGTGGTGTAATTGTTAACGTGCTCGTGCCACATCGGTGGTGCCATTGTTAACGTGCTCGTTCCACATCGGTGGTGTAATTGGTAACGTGCTCGTGCCACATCGGTGGTGTAATTGGTAACGTGCTCGTGCCACATTGGTGGTGCCATTGTTAACGTGCTCGTGCCACATCGGTGGTGTAATTGTTAACGTGCTCGTACCACATCGGTGGTGTAATTGTTAACGTGCTCGTGCCACATCGATGGTGTAATTGTTAAAGTGCTCGTGCCACATCGGTGGTGCCATTGTTAACGTGCTCGTGCCACATCGGTGGTGTAATTGTTAACGTGCTCGTGCCACATCGGTGGTGTAATTGTTAACGTGCTCGTGCCACATCGGTGGTGTAATTTTTAACGTGCTCGTGCCACATCGGTGGTGTAATTGTTAACGTGCTCGTGCCACATCGGTGGTGTAATTGTTAACGTGCTCGTGCCACATCGGTGGTGTAATTGTTAACGTGCTCGTGTCACATCGGTGGTGCCATTGTTAACGTGCTCGTGCCACATCGGTGGTGTAATTGTTAACGTGCTCGTGCCACATCGGTGGTGTAATTGTTAACGTGCTCGTGCCACATCGGTGGTGTAATTGTTGACGTGCTCGTGCCACATCGGTGGTGTAATTGGTAACGTGCTCGTGCCACATCGGTGGTGTGATTGTTAACGTGCTCGTGCCACATCGGTGGTGCAATTGTTAACGTGCTCGTGCCACATTGGTGGTGCCATTGTTAACGTGCTCGTGCCACATCGGTGGTGTAATTGTTAACGTGCTCGTACCACATCGGTGGTGTAATTGTTAACGTGCTCGTGCCACATCGATGGTGTAATTGTTAAAGTGCTCGTGCCACATCGGTGGTGCCATTGTTAACGTGCTCGTGCCACATCGGTGGTGTAATTGTTAACGTGCTCGTGCCACATCGGTGGTGTAATTGTTAACGTGCTCGTGCCACATCGGTGGTGTAATTTTTAACGTGCTCGTGCCACATCGGTGGTGTAATTGTTAACGTGCTCGTGCCACATCGGTGGTGTAATTGTTAACGTGCTCGTGCCACATCGGTGGTGTAATTGTTAACGTGCTCGTGTCACATCGGTGGTGCCATTGTTAACGTGCTCGTGCCACATCGGTGGTGTAATTGTTAACGTGCTCGTGCCACATCGGTGGTGTAATTGTTAACGTGCTCGTGCCACATCGGTGGTGTAATTGTTGACGTGCTCGTGCCACATCGGTGGTGTAATTGGTAACGTGCTCGTGCCACATCGGTGGTGTGATTGTTAACGTGCTCGTGCCACATCGGTGGTGCAATTGTTAACGTGCTCGTGCCACATTGGTGGTGTAATTGTTAATGTGCTCGTGCCACATCGGTGGTGTAATTGTTAACGTGCTCGTGCCACAATCGAGTTAAACCAAAGAATATAACATTGATATTTGCTGCTTCTCCTCTAAGCATGCAGCATTAAGGAGAAATGGCTAAGACTGGTTTGCGGTTAGGTGGAGGAAACTGGAAAACTTGATGAAAACCACCGACCAGTCGCAGGTCACTGACAAACTTTATCACATAATGTTGTATCGAGTACACCTCACCATGAACGGGGTTCAAACTCATAACTTTAGTGGTGATAGACACTGATTGCACAACTAGTTGTAAATCCAAATACCATATGATTACGACGACTACCATCCTCTAAGTGACACTATGAACAGTATAGATCATATTAGTTTACCACAAAGAACATTTAACAAAATATTGAGGAAAATCACTAAAATCATTTCAAATTTCATTGCTGATTCAATAAATATACTTAATGATTTTATAAATTATTGACATTTTAATAGAAAGATATGTAGTCATGGTTACTCACAACCTGGAAATTACAAATGTTACTTAGTGTAGATTCCCATAGCTGAGTGAGTCAGTGATTTTTATTTAACACCAAATTAGCAACAGTTCAGCTATATTGATGGAGAGTATATGTTACATTACGATGAGATGATAATGATGTCCATTTTGTACTAGAAAAACATACTGAATCGGATTTTTGAGTTTTTGATTGATCATTAAAGCTACAGTATATACTGGGGCATACCTTTATAGTAGGTTACCATAGTAACGAGTATATGGAGTAGCAATATATATATGAGTGAGTGCATGAGTTAGTGAGTGAGTGAGTGAGTGAGTGAGTGAGTGAGTGAGTCAGTGAGTGAGTCAGTCAGTGAGTGATTGAGTGAGTGAGTGAGTGAGTGAGTGAGTGAGTGAGGGAGTGAGTGAGTGAATGAGTGAGTGAGTGAGTGGGTGAGTGAGTGAGTGAGTGAGTGAGTGAGTCAGTGAGTCAGTGAGTGAGTGAGTGAGTGAGTGAATGAGTGAGTGAGGGAATGAGTGAGTGAGTGAGTGAGTGAGTGAGTGAGTGAGTGAGTGAGTGAGTGAATGAGTGAGTGAGTGAGTGAGTGCGTGAGTGAGTGAATGAGTGAGTGGGTGAGTGAGTGAGTGAGTGAGTGAGTGAGTGAGTGAGTGAGTGAGTGAGTGAGTGAGTGAGTGAGTGAGTGAGTGAGTGAGTGAGTGAATGAGTGAGTGAGTGAGTGAGTGAGTGAGTGAGTGAGTGAGTGAGTGAGTGAGTGAGTGAATGAGTATTGTTTAACACCACGTGATCACCCGTAACATGGCGAGAACAAGTTACATTTCGATGAGATGATGATGATGTTCTTTTTGTACTAGTCAAGCACACTCGGATATTTTCTGGGGGTTAGATCATTAAATCGACCGCTCATACATGTCTCTCTACTCTGATATATTTTCCTTAATTCTAACCAAACTGTCTTTGTGTCTACGCCTTAATGCTAGGAGTTAAGCTGTGAAGCAATGGAGGGTAGTCACCTTTTATTACCCAACCCTTGATTGAAACCATTATTAACAGCACTAGAGGCCAATAGTTAACCATTGCCACACAAAAGTGGGTTGATGAAATGAATAAACCAGAAGTGTTTACTTTTCATGCTGCTTTCGCAATTGTCAAATATATTATATATTATATATAGATATAACTTTCAGTTGTGTTTAGTTTTATGTGTAATGATTTGTAGATCGTTGTCTGTACTTTTGACCCTGTCTTTTGGTGGATGTGTTGTCTGTACTTTTGCCCCTGTCTTGTGGTGGATGTGTTGTCTGTACTTTTGACCCTTTCTTTTGGTGGATGTGCTGTCTGTACTTTTGCTCCTGTCTTTTGGTGGATGTTTTGTCTGTTCTTTTGACTCTGTCTTTTGGTGGATGCAATGTCAGTTGTCTGTACTTTTGACCCTTTCTTTTGGTGGATGTTTTGTCTGTACTTTTGACCCTGTCTTTTGGTGGATGTTTTGTCTGTACTGTTGACCCTGTCTTTTGGTGGATGTGTTGTCTGTACTTTTGACTTTGTCTTTTGACCCTGTCTTTTGGTGGATGTTTCGTCTGTACTTTTGCCCCTTTCTTTTGGTGGATGTGTTGTCTGTATTTTTGACCCTGTCTTTTGGTGGATGTTTTGTCTGTTCTTTTGACTCTGTCTTTTGGTGGATGTAATGTCAGTTGTCTGTACTTTTGCCCCTTTCTTTTGGTGGATGTGTTGTCTGTATTTTTGACCCTGTCTTTTGGTGGATGTGTTTGTCTGTACTTTTGACTGTGTCTTTTGGTGGATGTGTTATCTGTACTTTTGACCCTGTCTTTTGGTGGATGTGTGGTCTGTTCTTTTGCCCCTGTCTTTTGGTGGATGTGTTGTCTGTACTTTTAACCCTGTCTTTTGGTGGATGTGTTGTCTTTACTTTTGACCTTGTCTTTTGGTGGATGTGTTGTCTGTACTTTTGACCCTCTCTTTTGGTGGATGTGTTGTCTGTACTTTTGCCACTGTCTTTTGGTTGATGTGTTGTTTGTTCTTTTGACCTTGTCTTTTGGTGGATGTGTTGTCTGTACATTTGACCCTTTCTTTTGGTGGATGTGTTGTCTGTGCTTTTGACCCTGTCTTTTGGTGCATGTGTTGTCTGTACTTTTGCCCCTGTCTTGTGGTGGATGTGTTGTCTGTACTTTTGACCCTGTCTTTTGGTGGATGTGCTGTCTGTACTTTTGACCCTGTCTTTTGGTGGATGTTTTGTCTGTTCTTTTGACTCTGTCTTTTGGTGGATGTAATGTCAGTTGTCTGTACTTTTGACCCTTTCTTTTGGTGGATGTTTTGTCTGTACTTTTGACCCTGTCTTTTGGTGGATGTTTTGTCTGTACTGTTGACCCTGTCTTTTGGTGGATGTGTTGTCTGTACTTTTGACTTTGTCTTTTGAACCTGTCTTTTGATGGATGTTTTGTCTGTACTGTTGACCCAGTCTTTTGGTGGATGTGTTGACTGTACTTTTGACTTTGTCTTTTGACCCTCTGTTTTGGTGGATGTTTTGTCTGTACTTTTGCCCCTTTCTTTTGGTGGATGTGTTGTCTGTACTTTTGACCCTGTCTTTTGGTGGATGTGTTTGTCGGTACTTTTGACCCTGTCTTTTGGTGGATGTTTTGTCTGTACTGTTGTCCCTGTCTTTTGGTGGATGTTTAGTCTGTTCTTTTGACTCTGTCTTTTGGTGGATGTAATGTCAGTTGTCTGTACTTTTGACCCTTTCTTTTGGTGGATGTTTTGTCTGTACTTTTGACCCTGTCTTTTGGTGGATGTTTTGTCTGTACTGTTGACCCTGTCTTTTGGTGGATGTGTTGTCTGTACTTTTGACTTTGTCTTTTGACCCTGTCTTTTGGTGGATGTGTTGTGTGTACTTTTGACCCTGTCTTTTGGTGGATGTGTTTGTCTGTACTTTTGACCCTGTCTTTTGGTGGATGTGTTGTCTGTACTTTTGCCCCTGTCTTTTGATGGATGTGTTGTCTATTCTTTTGCCCCTGTCTTTTGGTGGATGTGTTGTTTGTTCTTTTGACCTTGTCTTTTGGTGGATGTGTTGTCTGTACTTTTGACCCTGGCTTTTGGTGGATGTGTTTTCTGTACTTTTAACCCTGTCTTTTGGTGGATGTGTTGTCTGTACTTTTGACCTTGTCTTTTGGTGGATGTGTTGTCTGTATTTTTGACCCTGTCTTTTGGTGGATGTGTTTGTCTGTACTTTTGACCGTGTCTTTTGGTGGATGTGTTGTCTGTACTTTTGACCCTGTCTTTTGGTGGATGTGTGGTCTGTTCTTTTGCCCCTGTCTTTTGGTGGATGTGTTGTCTGTACTTTTAACCCTGTCTTTTGGTGGATGTGTTGTCTGTACTTTTGACCCTGTCTTTTGGTGGATGTGTTGTCTGTACTTTTGCCGCTGTCTTTTGGTTGCTGTGTTGTTTGTTCTTTTGACCTTGTCTTTTGGTGGATGTGTTGTCTGTACATTTGACCCTTTCTTTTGGTGGATGTGTTGTGTGTGCTTTTGACCCTGTCTTTTGGTGGATGTGTTGTCTGTACTTTTGCCCATGTCTTGTGGTGGATGTGTTGTCTGTACTTTTGACCCTGTCTTTTGGTGGATGTGCTGTCTGTACTTTTGCCCCTGTCTTTTGGTGGATGTTTTGTCTGTTCTTTTGACTCTGTCTTTTGGTGGATGTAATGTCAGTTGTCTGTACTTTTGACCCTTTCTTTTGGTGGATGTTTTGTCTGTACTTTTGACCCTGTCTTTTGGTGGATGTTTTGTCTGTACTGTTGACCCTGTCTTTTGGTGGATGTGTTGTCTGTACTTTTGACTTTGTCTTTTGACCCTGTCTTTTGGTGGATGTTTTGTCTCTACTTTTGCCCCTTTCTTTTGGTGGATGTGTTGTCTGTTCTTTTGCCCCTGTCTTTTGGTGGATGTTTTGTCTGTTCTTTTGACTCTGTCTTTTGGTAGATGTAATGTCAGTTGTCTGTACTTTTGACCCTTTCTTTTGGTGGATGTTTTGTCTGTACTTTTGACCCTGTCTTTTGGTGGATATTTTGTCTGTACTGTTGACCCTGTCTTTTGGTGGATGTGTTGTCTGTACTTTTGACTTTGTCTTTTGACCCTGTCTTTTGGTGGATGTTTTGTCTGTACTTCTGCCCCTTTCTTTTGGTGGATGTGTTGTCTGTACTTTTGACCCTGTCTTTTGGTGGATGTGTTTGTCTGTACTTTTGACCCTGTCTTTTGGTGGATGTGTTGTCTGTACTATTGCCCCTGTCTTTTGGTGGATGTGTTGTCTGTACTTTTGACTTTGTCTTTTGACCCTGTCGTTTGCTGGATGTTTTGTCTGTACTTTTGCCCCTTTCTTTTGGTGGATGTGTTGTCTGTACTTTTGACCCTGTCTTTTGGTGGATGTGTTTGTCTGTACTTTTGACCCTGTCTTTTGGTGGATGTTTTGTCTGTACTTTTGACCCTGTCTTTTGGTGGATGTGTTGTCTGTACTATTGCCCCTGTCTTTTGGTGGATGTGTTGTCTGTACTTTTGACTTTGTCTTTTGACCCTGTCGTTTGCTGGATGTTTTGTCTGTACTTTTGCCCCTTTCTTTTGGTGGATGTGTTGTCTGTACTTTTGACCCTGTCTTTTGGTGGATGTTTTGTCTGTATTGTTGACCCTGTCTTTTGGTGGATGTGTTGTCTGTACTTTTGACTTTGTCTTTTGAACCTGTCTTTTGGTGGATGTTTTTTCTGTACTTTTGCCCCTTTCTTTTGGTGGATGTGTTGTCTGTACTTTTGCCCTTGTCTTTTGGTGGATGTGTTTTCTGTACTTTTGCCCCTGTCATTTGCTGGATGTGTTGTCTGTACTTTTGCCCCTGTCTTTTGATGGATGTGTTGTCTGTTCTTTTGCCCCTGTCTTTTGGTGGATGTGTTGTTTGTTCTTTTGACCTTGTCTTTTGGTGAATGTGTTGTCTGTACTTTTGACCCTGGCTTTTGGTGGATGTATTGTCTGTACTTTTGACCTTTTCTTTTGGTGGATGTGTTGTCTGTATTTTTGACCCTGTCTTTTGGTGGATGTGTTTGTCTGTACTTTTGACTTTGTCTTTTGGTGGATGTGTTGTCTGTACTTTTGACCCTGTCTTTTGGTGGTTGTGTGGTTTGTTCTTTTGCCCCTGTCGTTTGGTGGGTGTGTTGTCTGTACTTTTAACCCTGTCTTTTGGTGGATGTGTTGTCTGTACTTTTGACTTTGTCTTTTGACCCTGTCTTTTGGTGGATGTTTTGTCTGTACTTTTGCCCCTTTCTTTTGGTGGATGTGTTGTCTGTACTTTTGCCCCTTTCTTTTGGTGGATGTGTTGTCTGTACTTTTGACCCTGTCTTTTGGTGGATGTTTTGTCTGTACTATTGACCCTGTCTTTTGGTGGATGTGTTGTCTGTACTTTTGACTTTGTCTTTTGAACCTGTCTTTTGGTGGATGTTTTGTCTGTACTGTTGCCCCTGTCTTTTGATGGATGTGTTGTCTGTTCTTTTGCCCCTGTCTTTTGGTGGATGTGTTGTTTGTTCTTTTGACCTTGTCTTTTGGTGAAAGTGTTGTCTGTACTTTTGACCCTGGCTTTTGGTGGATGTGTTGTCTGTACTTTTGACCTTTTCTTTTGGTGGATGTGTTGTCTGTATTTTTGACCCTGTCTTTTGGTGGATGTGTTTGTCTGTACTTTTGACCTTGTCTTTTGGTGGATGTGTTGTCTGTACTTTTGACCCTGTCTTTTGGTGGATGTGTGGTCTGTTCTTTTGCCCCTGTCTTTTGGTGGATGTGTTGTCTGTACTTTTGACCTTGTATTTTGGTGGATGTGTTGTCTGTACTTTTGACCCTGTCTTTTGGTGGATGTGTTGTCTGTACTTTTGCCCCAGTCTTTCGGTTGATGTGTTGTTTGTTCTTTTGACCCTGTCTTTTGGTGGATGTGTTGTCTGTACTTTTGACCTTGTCTTTTGGTGGATGTTCTTGTCTGTACTTTTGACCTTGTCTTTTGACCCTGTCTTTTGGTGGATGTGTTGTCTGTATTTTTAACCCTGTCTTTTGGTGGATGTGTGGTCTGTTCTTTTGCCCCTGTCTTTTGGTGGATGTGTTGTCTGTACTTTTAACCCTGTCTTTTGGTGGATGTGTTGTCTTTACTTTTGACCTTGTCTTTTGGTGGATGTGTTGTCTGTACTTTTGACCCTGTCTTTTGGTGGATGTGTTGTCTGTACTTTTGCCGCTGTCTTTTGGTTGATGTGGTGTTTGTTCTTTTGACCTTGTCTTTTGGTGGATGTGTTGTCTGTACATTTGACCCTTTCTTTTAGTAGATGTGTTGTCTGTGCTTTTGACCCTGTCTTTTGGTGCATGTGTTGTCTGTACTTTTGCCCCTGTCTTGTGGTGGATGTGTTGTCTGTACTTTTGACCCTGTCTTTTGGTGGATGTGCTGTCTGTACTTTTGACCCTGTCTTTTGGTGGATGTTTTGTCTGTTCTTTTGACTCTGTCTTTTGGTGGATGTAATGTCAGTTGTCTGTACTTTTGACCCTTTCTTTTGGTGGATGTTTTGTCTGTACTTTTGACCCTGTCTTTTGGTGGATGTGTTGTCTGTACTGTTGACTTTGTCTTTTGACCCTGTCTTTTGGTGGATGTTTTGTCTGTACTTTTGCCCCTTTCTTTTGGTGGATGTGTTGTCTGTACTTTTGCCCCTGTCTTTTGGTGGATGTTTTGTCTGTTCTTTTGACTCTGTCTTTTAGTGGATGTAATGTCAGGTGTCTGTGCTTTTGACCCTTTCTTTTGGTGGATGTTTTGTCTGTACTGTTGACCCAGTCTTTTGTTGGATGTGTTGACTGTACTTTTGACTTTGTCTTTTGACCCTGTCTTTTGGTGGATGTGTTGTCTGTACTTTTGACCCTGTCTTTTGGTGGATGTGTTTGTCGGTACTTTTGACCCTCTCTTTTGGTGGATGTTTTGTCTGTACTGTTGTCCCTGTCTTTTGGTGGATGTTTAGTCTGTTCTTTTAACTCTGTCTTTTGGTGGATGTAATGTCAGTTGTCTGTACTTTTGACCCTTTCTTTTGGTGGATGTTTTGTCTGTACTTTTGACCCTGTCTTTTGGTGGATGTTTTGTCTGTACTGTTGACCCTGTCTTTTGGTGGATGTGTTGTCTGTACTTTTGACTTTGTCTTTTGACCCTGTCTTTTGGTGGATGTGTTGTGTGTACTTTTGACCCTGTCTTTTGGTGGATGTGTTTGTCTGTACTTTTGACCCTGTCTTTTGGTGGATGTGTTGTGTGTACTTTTCACCTTGTCTTTTGGTGCATGTGTTTTCTGTACTTTTGCCCCTGTCATTTGGTGGATGTGTTGACTGTACTTTTGCCCCTGTCTTTTGATGGATGTGTTGTCTGTTCTTTTGGTGGATGTATTGTTTGTTCTTTTGACCTTGTCTTTTGGTGGATGTGTTTTCTGTACTTTTGACCCTGGCTTTTGGTGGATGTGTTTTCTGTACTTTTAACCCTGTCTTTTGGTGGATGTGTTGTCTGTACTTTTGACCTTGTCTTTTGGTGGATGTGTTGTCTGTATTTTTGACCCTGTCTTTTGGTGGATGTGTTTCTCTGTACTTTTGACCGTGTCTTTTGGTGGATGTGTTGTCTGTACTTTTGACCCTGTCTTTTGGTGGATGTGTGGTCTGTTCTTTTGCCCCTGTCTTTTGGTGGATGTGTTGTCTGTACTTTTAACCCTGTCTTTTGGTGGATGTGTTGTCTTTACTTTTGACCTTGTCTTTTGGTGGATGTGTTGTCTGTACTTTTGACCCTGTCTTTTGGTGGATGTGTTGTCTGTACTTTTGCCGCTGTCTTTTGGTTGCTGTGTTGTTTGTTCTTTTGACCTTGTCTTTTGGTGGATGTGTTGTCTGTACATTTGACCCTTTCTTTTGGTGGATGTGTTGTGTGTGCTTTTGACCCTGTCTTTTGGTGGATGTGTTGTCTGTACTTTTGACTTTGTCTTTTGACCCTGTCTTTTGGTGGATGTTTTGTCTGTACTTTTGCCCCTTTCTTTTGGTGGATGTGTTGTCTGTACTTTTGCCCCTTTCTTTTGGTGGATGTGTTGTCTGTACTTTTGACCCTGTCTTTTGGTGGATGTTTTGTCTGTACTATTGACCCTGTCTTTTGGTGGATGTGTTGTCTGTACTTTTGACTTTGTCTTTTGAACCTGTCTTTTGGTGGATGTTTTGTCTGTACTGTTGCCCCTGTCTTTTGATGGATGTGTTGTCTGTTCTTTTGCCCCTGTCTTTTGGTGGATGTGTTGTTTGTTCTTTTGACCTTGTCTTTT
Organism: Bathymodiolus septemdierum; assembly: GCA_963383655.1. NCBI lineage: Eukaryota > Metazoa > Mollusca > Bivalvia > Mytilida > Modiolidae > Bathymodiolus > Bathymodiolus septemdierum. The sequence continues at coordinate 54,762,216 of OY726527.1, forward strand.
GGTGAAAGTGTTGTCTGTACTTTTGACCCTGGCTTTTGGTGGATGTGTTGTCTGTACTTTTGACCTTTTCTTTTGGTGGATGTGTTGTCTGTATTTTTGACCCTGTCTTTTGGTGGATGTGTTTGTCTGTACTTTTGACCTTGTCTTTTGGTGGATGTGTTGTCTGTACTTTTGACCCTGTCTTTTGGTGGATGTGTGGTCTGTTCTTTTGCCCCTGTCTTTTGGTGGATGTGTTGTCTGTACTTTTGACCTTGTATTTTGGTGGATGTGTTGTCTGTACTTTTGACCCTGTCTTTTGGTGGATGTGTTGTCTGTACTTTTGCCCCAGTCTTTCGGTTGATGTGTTGTTTGTTCTTTTGACCCTGTCTTTTGGTGGATGTGTTGTCTGTACTTTTGACCTTGTCTTTTGGTGGATGTTCTTGTCTGTACTTTTGACCTTGTCTTTTGACCCTGTCTTTTGGTGGATGTGTTGTCTGTATTTTTAACCCTGTCTTTTGGTGGATGTGTGGTCTGTTCTTTTGCCCCTGTCTTTTGGTGGATGTGTTGTCTGTACTTTTAACCCTGTCTTTTGGTGGATGTGTTGTCTTTACTTTTGACCTTGTCTTTTGGTGGATGTGTTGTCTGTACTTTTGACCCTGTCTTTTGGTGGATGTGTTGTCTGTACTTTTGCCGCTGTCTTTTGGTTGATGTGGTGTTTGTTCTTTTGACCTTGTCTTTTGGTGGATGTGTTGTCTGTACATTTGACCCTTTCTTTTAGTAGATGTGTTGTCTGTGCTTTTGACCCTGTCTTTTGGTGCATGTGTTGTCTGTACTTTTGCCCCTGTCTTGTGGTGGATGTGTTGTCTGTACTTTTGACCCTGTCTTTTGGTGGATGTGCTGTCTGTACTTTTGACCCTGTCTTTTGGTGGATGTTTTGTCTGTTCTTTTGACTCTGTCTTTTGGTGGATGTAATGTCAGTTGTCTGTACTTTTGACCCTTTCTTTTGGTGGATGTTTTGTCTGTACTTTTGACCCTGTCTTTTGGTGGATGTGTTGTCTGTACTGTTGACTTTGTCTTTTGACCCTGTCTTTTGGTGGATGTTTTGTCTGTACTTTTGCCCCTTTCTTTTGGTGGATGTGTTGTCTGTACTTTTGCCCCTGTCTTTTGGTGGATGTTTTGTCTGTTCTTTTGACTCTGTCTTTTAGTGGATGTAATGTCAGGTGTCTGTGCTTTTGACCCTTTCTTTTGGTGGATGTTTTGTCTGTACTGTTGACCCAGTCTTTTGTTGGATGTGTTGACTGTACTTTTGACTTTGTCTTTTGACCCTGTCTTTTGGTGGATGTGTTGTCTGTACTTTTGACCCTGTCTTTTGGTGGATGTGTTTGTCGGTACTTTTGACCCTCTCTTTTGGTGGATGTTTTGTCTGTACTGTTGTCCCTGTCTTTTGGTGGATGTTTAGTCTGTTCTTTTAACTCTGTCTTTTGGTGGATGTAATGTCAGTTGTCTGTACTTTTGACCCTTTCTTTTGGTGGATGTTTTGTCTGTACTTTTGACCCTGTCTTTTGGTGGATGTTTTGTCTGTACTGTTGACCCTGTCTTTTGGTGGATGTGTTGTCTGTACTTTTGACTTTGTCTTTTGACCCTGTCTTTTGGTGGATGTGTTGTGTGTACTTTTGACCCTGTCTTTTGGTGGATGTGTTTGTCTGTACTTTTGACCCTGTCTTTTGGTGGATGTGTTGTGTGTACTTTTCACCTTGTCTTTTGGTGCATGTGTTTTCTGTACTTTTGCCCCTGTCATTTGGTGGATGTGTTGACTGTACTTTTGCCCCTGTCTTTTGATGGATGTGTTGTCTGTTCTTTTGGTGGATGTATTGTTTGTTCTTTTGACCTTGTCTTTTGGTGGATGTGTTTTCTGTACTTTTGACCCTGGCTTTTGGTGGATGTGTTTTCTGTACTTTTAACCCTGTCTTTTGGTGGATGTGTTGTCTGTACTTTTGACCTTGTCTTTTGGTGGATGTGTTGTCTGTATTTTTGACCCTGTCTTTTGGTGGATGTGTTTCTCTGTACTTTTGACCGTGTCTTTTGGTGGATGTGTTGTCTGTACTTTTGACCCTGTCTTTTGGTGGATGTGTGGTCTGTTCTTTTGCCCCTGTCTTTTGGTGGATGTGTTGTCTGTACTTTTAACCCTGTCTTTTGGTGGATGTGTTGTCTTTACTTTTGACCTTGTCTTTTGGTGGATGTGTTGTCTGTACTTTTGACCCTGTCTTTTGGTGGATGTGTTGTCTGTACTTTTGCCGCTGTCTTTTGGTTGCTGTGTTGTTTGTTCTTTTGACCTTGTCTTTTGGTGGATGTGTTGTCTGTACATTTGACCCTTTCTTTTGGTGGATGTGTTGTGTGTGCTTTTGACCCTGTCTTTTGGTGGATGTGTTGTCTGTACTTTTGCCCCTGTCTTGTGGTGGATGTGTTGTCTGTACTTTTGACCCTGTCTTTTGGTGGATGTGCTGTCTGTACTTTTGCCCCTGTCTTTTGGTGGATGTTTTGTCTGTTCTTTTGACTCTGTCTTTTGGTGGATGTAATGTCAGTTTCTGTACTTTTGACCCTTTCTTTTGGTGGATGTTTTGTCTGTACTTTTGACCCTGTCTTTTGGTGGATGTTTTGTCTGTACTGTTGACCCTGTCTTTTGGTGGATGTGTTGTCTGTACTTTTGACTTTGTCTTTTGACCCTGTCTTTTGGTGGATGTTTTGTCTCTACTTTTGCCCCTTTCTTTTGGTGGATGTGTTGTCTGTACTTTTGCCCCTGTCTTTTGGTGGATGTTTTGTCTGTTCTTTTGACTCTGTCTTTTGGTAGATGTAATGTCAGTTGTCTGTACTTTTGACCCTTTCTTTTGGTGGATGTTTTGTCTGTACTTTTGACCCTGTCTTCTGGTGGATATTTTGTCTGTACTGTTGACCCTGTCTTTTGGTGGATGTTTTGTCTGTACTTTTGCCCCTTTCTTTTGGTGGATGTGTTGTCTGTACTTTTGACCCTGTCTTTTGGTGGATGTGTTTGTCTGTACTTTTGACCCTGTCTTTTGGTGGATGTTTTGTCTGTACTGTTGTCCCTGTCTTTTGGTGGATGTTTAGTCTGTTATTTTGACTCTGTCTTTTGGTGGATGTAATGTCAGTTGTCTGTACTTTTGACCCTTTCTTTTGGTGGATGTTTTGTCTGTACTTTTGACCCTGTCTTTTGGTGGATGTTTTGTCTGTACTGTTGACCCTGTCTTTTGGTGGATGTGTTGTCTGTACTTTTGACTTTGTCTTTTGACCCTGTCTTTTGGTGGATGTGTTGTGTGTACTTTTGACCCTGTCTTTTGGTGGATGTGTTTGTCTGTAATTTTGACCCTGTCTTTTGGTGGATGTGTTGTCTGTACCTTTCACCTTGTCTTTTGGTGCATGTGTTTTCTGTACTTTTGCCCCTGTCATTTGGTGGATGTGTTGTCTGTACTTTTGCCCCTGTCTTTTGATGGATGTGTTGTCTGTTCTTTTGCCCCTGTCTTTTGGTGGATGTGTTGTTTGTTCTTTTGACCTTGTCTTTTGGTGGATGTGTTGTCTGTTCTTTTGACCCTGGCTTTTGGTGGATGTGTTTTCTGTACTTTTAACCCTGTCTTTTGGTGGATGTGTTGTCTGTACTTTTGACCTTGTCTTTTGGTGGATGTGTTGTCTGTATTTTTGACCCTGTCTTTTGGTGGATGTGTTTGTCTGTACTTTTGACCGTGTCTTTTGGTGGATGTGTTGTCTGTACTTTTGACCCTGTCTTTTGGTGGATGTGTGGTCTGTTCTTTTGCCCCTGTCTTTTGGTGGATGTGTTGTCTGTACTTTTAACCCTGTCTTTTGGTGGATGTGTTGTCTGTACTTTTGACCTTGTCTTTTGGTGGATGTGTTGTCTGTACTTTTGACCCTGTCTTTTGGTGGATGTGTTGTCTGTACTTTTGCCGCTGTCTTTTGGTTGCTGTGTTGTTTGTTCTTTTGACCTTGTCTTTTGGTGGATGTGTTGTCTGTACATTTGACCCTTTCTTTTGGTGGATGTGTTGTGTGTGCTTTTGACCCTGTCTTTTGGTGGATGTGTTGTCTGTACTTTTGCCCCTGTCTTGTGGTGGATGTGTTGTCTGTACTTTTGACCCTGTCTTTTGGTGGATGTGCTGTCTGTACTTTTGCCCCTGTCTTTTGGTGGATGTTTTGTCTGTTCTTTTGACTCTGTCTTTTGGTGGATGTAATGTCAGTTGTCTGTACTTTTGACCCTTTCTTTTGGTGGATGTTTTGTCTGTACTTTTGACCCTGTCTTTTGGTGGATGTTTTGTCTGTACTGTTGACCCTGTCTTTTGGTGGATGTGTTGTCTGTACTTTTGACTTTGTCTTTTGACCCTGTCTTTTGGTGGATGTTTTGTCTCTACTTTTGCCCCTTTCTTTTGGTGGATGTGTTGTCTGTACTTTTGCCCCTGTCTTTTGGTGGATGTTTTGTCTGTTCTTTTGACTCTGTCTTTTGGTAGATGTAATGTCAGTTGTCTGTACTTTTGACCCTTTCTTTTGGTGGATGTTTTGTCTGTACTTTTGACCCTGTCTTTTGGTGGATATTTTGTCTGTACTGTTGACCCTGTCTTTTGGTGGATGTGTTGTCTGTACTTTTGACCCTGTCTTTTGGTGGATGTTTTGTCTGTACTTTTGACCCTGTCTTTTGGTGGATGTTTTGTCTGTACTGTTGACCCTGTCTTTTGGTGGATGTGTTTGTCTGTACTTTTGACCCTGTCTTTTGGTGGATGTTTTGTCTGTACTTTTGACCCTGTCTTTTGGTGGATGTTTTATCTGTACTTTTGCCCCTTTCTTTTGGTGGATGTTTTATCTGTACTTTTGCCCCTTTCTTTTGGTGGATGTGTTGTCTGTACTTTTGACCCTGTCTTTTGGTGGATGTGTTTGTCTGTACTTTTGACCCTGTCTTTTGGTGGATGTTTTGTCTGTACTTTTGACCCTGTCTTTTGGTGGATGTTTTGTCTGTACTGTTGACCCTGTCTTTTGGTGGATGTGTTTGTCTGTACTTTTGACCCTGTCTTTTGGTGGATGTTTTGTCTGTACTTTTGACCCTGTCTTTTGGTGGATGTTTTATCTGTACTTTTGCCCCTTTCTTTTGGTGGATGTTTTATCTGTACTTTTGCCCCTTTCTTTTGGTGGATGTGTTGTCTGTACTTTTGACCCTGTCTTTTGGTGGATGTGTTTGTCTGTACTTTTGACCCTGTCTTTTGGTGGATGTGTTTGTCTGTACTTTTGACCCTGTCTTTTGGTGGATGTTTTGTCTGTACTTTTGACCCTGTCTTTTGGTGGATGTGTTGTCTGTACTTTTGACTTTGTCTTTTGACCCTGTCGTTTGGTGGATGTTTTGTCTGTACTTTTGCCCCTTTCTTTTGGTGGATGTGTTGTCTGTACTTTTGACCCTGTCTTTTGGTGGATGTTTTGTCTGTACTGTTGACCCTGTCTTTTGGTGGATGTGTTGTCTGTACTTTTGCCCTTGTCTTTTGGTGGATGTGTTTTCTGTACTTTTGCCCCTGTCATTTGGTGGATGTGTTGTCTGTACTTTTGCCCCTGTCTTTTGATGGATGTGTCGTCTGTTCTTTTGCCCCTGTCTTTTGGTGGATGTGTTGTTTGTTCTTTTGACCTTGTCTTTTGGTGAATGTGTTGTCTGTACTTTTGACCCTGGCTTTTGGTGGATGTATTGTCTGTACTTTTGACCTTTTCTTTTGGTGGATGTGTTGTCTGTATTTTTGACCCTGTCTTTTGGTGGATGTGTTTGTCTGTACTTTTGACTTTGTCTTTTGGTGGATGTGTTGTCTGTACTTTTGACCCTGTCTTTTGGTGGTTGTGTGGTCTGTTCTTTTGCCCCTGTCTTTTGGTGGATGTGTTGTCTGTACTTTTAACTCTGTCTTTTGGTGGATGTGTTGTCTGTACTTTTGACTTTGTCTTTTGACCCTGTCTTTTGGTGGATGTTTTGTCTGTACTTTTGCCCCTTTCTTTTGGTGGATGTGTTGTCTGTACTTTTTCCCCTTTCTTTTGGTGGATGTGTTGTCTGTACTTTTGACCCTGTCTTTTGGTGGATGTTTTGTCTGTACTATTGACCCTGTCTTTTGGTGGATGTGTTGTCTGTACTTTTGACTTTGTCTTTTGAACCTGTCTTTTGGTGGATGTTTTGTCTGTACTGTTGACCCTGTCTTTTGGTGGATGTGTTGTCTGTACTTTTGACTTTGTCTTTTGACCCTGTCTTTTGGTGGATGTTTTGTCTGTACTTTTGCCCCTGTCTTTTGATGGATGTGTTGTCTGTTCTTTTGCCCCTGTCTTTTGGTGGATGTGTTGTTTGTTCTTTTGACCTTGTCGTTTGGTGAAAGTGTTGTCTGTACTTTTGACCCTGGCTTTTGGTGGATGTGTTGTCTGTACTTTTGACCTTTTCTTTTGGTGGATGTGTTGTCTGTATTTTTGACCCTGTCTTTTGGTGGATGTGTTTGTCTGTACTTTTGACCCTGTCTTTTGGTGGATGTGTGGTCTGTTCTTTTGCCTCTGTCTTTTGGTGGATGTGTTGTCTGTTCTTTTAATCCTGTCTTTTGGTGGATGTGTTGTCTGTACTTTTGCCCCTGTCTTTCGGTTGATGTGTTGTTTGTTCTTTTGACCCTGTCTTTTGGTGGATGTGTTGTCTGTACTTTTGACCTTGTCTTTTGGTGGATGTTCTTGTCTGTACTTTTGACCTTGTCTTTTGACCCTGTCTTTTGGTGGATGTGTTGTCTGTATTTTTAACCCTGTCTTTTGGTGGATGTGTTGTCTGTACTTTTGAGCTTGTCTTTTGGTGGATGTGTTGTCTGTATTTTTGCCCCTGTCTTTTGATTGATGTGTTGTTTGTTCTTTTGACCCTGTCTTGTGGTGGATGTGTTGTCTGTACTTTTGACCTTGTCTTTTGGTGGATGTGTTTGTCTGTACTTTTGACCCTGTCTTTTGGTGGATGTTTTGTCTGTACTGTTGACCCTGTCTTTTGGTGGATGTGTTGTCTGTACTTTTGACTTTGTCTTTTGACCCTGTCTTTTGGTGGATGTTTTGTCTGTACTTTTGACCCTGTCTTTTGGTGGATGTGTTTGTCTGTACTTGTGACCCTGTCTTTTGGTGGATGTTTTGTCTGTACTGTTGATCCTGTCTTTTGGTGGATGTGTTGTCTGTACTTTTGACTTTGTCTTTTGACCCTGTCTTTTGGTGGATGTTTTGTCTGTACTTTTGCCCCTTTCTTTTGGTGGATATGTTGTCTGTACTTTTGACCCTGTCTTTTGGTGGATGTTTTGTCTGTACTGTTGACCCTGTCTTTTGGTGGATGTGTTGTCTGTACTTTTGACTTTGTCATTTGAACCTGTCTTTTGGTGGATGTTTTGTCTGTACTTTTGCCCCTTTCTTTTGGTGGATGTGTTGTCTGTACTTTTGCCCTTGTCTTTTGGTGGATGTGTTTTCTGTACTTTTGCCCCTGTCATTTGGTGGATGTGTTGTCTGTACTTTTGCCCCTGTCTTTTGATGGATGTGTTGTCTGTTCTTTTGCCCCTGTCTTTTGGTGGATGTGTTGTTTGTTCTTTTGACCTTGTCTTTTGGTGAAAGTGTTGTCTGTACTTTTGACCCTGGCTGTTGGTGGATGTGTTGTCTGTACTTTTGACCTTTTCTTTTGGTGGATGTGTTGTCTGTATTTTTGACCCTGTCTTTTGGTGGATGTGTTTGTCTGTACTTTTGACCTTTTCTTTTGGTGGATGTGTTGTCTGTACTTTTGACCCTGTCTTTTGGTGGATGTGTGGTCTGTTCTTTTGCCCCTGTCTTTTGGTGGATGTGTTGTCTGTTCTTTTAAACCTGTCTTTTGGTGGATGTGTTTTCTGTACTTTTGACCTTGTATTTTGGTGGATGTGTTGTCTGTACTTTTGATCCTGTCTTTTGGTGGATGTGTTGTCTGTACTTTTGCCCCTGTCTTTCGGTTGATGTGTTGTTTGTTCTTTTGACCCTGTCTTTTGGTGGATGTGTTGTCTGTACTTTTGACCTTGTCTTTTGGTGGATGTTTTTGTCTGTACTTTTGACCTTGTCTTTTGACCCTGTCTTTTGGTGGATGTGTTGTCTGTGTTTTTAACCCTGTCTTTTGGTGGATGTGTTGTCTGTACTTTTGACCTTGTCTTTTGGTGGATGTGTTGTCTGTACTTTTGCCCCTGTCTTTTGGTTGATGTGTTGTTTGTTCTTTTGACCCTGTCTTTTGGTGGATGTGTTGTCTGTACTTTTGACCTTGTCTTTTGGTGGATGTTTTTGTCTGTACTTTTGACCTTGTCTTTTGACCCTGTCTTTTGGTGGATGTGTCTGTCTGTAATTTTGACCTTGTCTTTTGGTGGATGTGTTTGTTTGTACTAGATTTACGTATTCTGATTACCCCTATGGGGTCTTCAATCTCTTCCTCCTTTGCAAAAATCATCTAATTAAAACAACATTTGTGCCCAACAATTGCAATAATCGAATCGGGGTCGTCGGGGTAGATTTGAATAAATAAAATGTAAATATATATCTAGTAAATAAACATATCAATCTATTCAAGATAGTATTGATTTAACAATACAAGATAGTATTGATTTAACAATACAAGATAACCTATTTTTATATGGGGTACATGTGAACTAAAACAGGGTTCATGTTTTATCTATGTTATTTGTATCTACCCGTTCGGAACACATGTTTTTACCCCCGTTGTTTAATAAAGTTCATATTGCTCTATCTTTTGTTTTGTGATGTTATATCGATCATTGTTTTTGTCTTTTTATTCTTTTTCTTTAGTCCACTGAGTGTGTCCTTCGAATTACAGCGTCTGATTACCCCTTTGTATCTTCATAATTTTATTGCAAAATGGACACCCCCCCCCAAAATGGAAAAAAATCAATAATTAGCAATCTTCTCGTCAAATCAAAATAGTTTCCATTCACGCAATAATGCTTCAGACAAGACTTAGCCAACATATATTATTAAAGGGCCGTCGTTGTCGAGATAATATAGTAGTTGGATTAACAACTAACCCTGTAATATCAGTGACTATGACTATGAGTTAGAATTCCGGTCATGGCGAGGTTTACTCGATACAAGAGTATGTGATAAAGTTTGTCAGTGACATGCGGCAGCTAGGTAGTTTTCTGTGGGTACTACGGATTCCGCCATCAATAAAGCTGATTGCCGGGGTATAGCTGAAATATTTTGACAGTGGCGTTAATCACCTTATTCTTAACCCCTATCTCACTGTGTATTTAGTTCAAATGATTAAATTTTATCTTCGTTTCTGTTTCTGATGTCTAAAACCACTGAACAAGTTAAATACAGAAATGTACATCTGATGTCTGAAAGCCATGAACAAGTTAAAATCATATATGTACATCTGGTGTCTAGAAGACATGAACAAATTACATGCAATTGTGTATATCTGGTGTCTAGAAACCCCGAATAGATTAAATACAGAAATGCACATCTGGTGTCTAGAAATCATGAGCAAGTTAAATACCGAAATGTGCATCTGGTGTCTAGAAGTCATGAAGCATTTAATTACAGAAGTGGACATCTGGTGTTTGGAAGCCATGTACAAGTTAAATACAGAAATGTACATCTGGTGTCTAGAAGCCATGAACAAGTTAAGTACAGAAATGAAAATCTGGTGTTTGGAAGCCATGAACAAGTTAAATACAGAGATGTGCATCTGGTGTCTAGAAGCCATGAACAAGTTAAGTACAGAAACGGACATCTGGTGTTTGGAAGCCATGTACAAGTTAAAATCAAATATGTACATCTGGTGTCTAGAAGACATGAGCAAATTACATGCAATTGTGTATATCTGGTGTCTAGAAACGCTGAATAGATTAAATACAGAAATGCACATCTGGTTTCTAGAAATCATGAGCAAGTTAAATACAGAAATGTGCATCTGGTGTCTAGAAGTCATGAAAAAATAAAATAAAATAGATGTGCATCTGGTGTCTAGAAGCCATGAACAATTTAATTACAGAAGTGGACATCTGGTGTTTGGAAGCCATATACAAGTTAAATACAGAATTGTACATCTGGTGTTTGGAAGCCATTAACAAGTTAAATACAGAGATGTGCATCTGGTGTCTAGAAGCCATGAACAAGTTAAGTACAGAAATGGATATCTGGTGTCTTGAATCACTGAGCAAGTTAAATCCTAACTATTAGTGAAACGGTCGTAACTCTTAAGAGTACACTTACGTCTACGTTTACGACTTACGACCTTTAGTGAAACGGTCGCCTGGTGTCTAAAAGCCATGAACAAGTTCAATATAGAAATGTACATCTGAAGCAATGAACAAATGAAATACAATAACTGTATATTTTATGGTGTCTAGAACTATTGAACAAGTTAAATACAGAAATATACATCCTGTGTATTAATTTGATAATATTGAAATCTTTTATGTTTATTATAATGAGCTATATGAATTACATGAAGTAGACTTACTAGTCACGATGAAGGGGTAATATTAATAAGTCAAAGTTATTTCCTTAAAATAAAAATCAGGCTATTTAATGGTGTATATTGTTCTGCTTTTCTCCTACTGTCCTCTTGTAACATTAAACAGAAAAGCAGTACTGCTACTATTTACTACTAATAACCTATTGGTAGATTGGTCATAGTTAAGTACAGATGGGGCTGACAAACCATCCGTGGAAGACAATAGTTGTATATGACGTTGTCCATCTGGGGAGATAACAACGACGTTGTTAGAATAATTACCGACTACATACACGTTCCCATCATTGTCTACAGAGATACCAAGGGGACCCTGTAGAACACGGCTATCTTTGAATGTCCATTGTGTTGTACCATGTAAATCACAACATGTCACGGTATGTGTGTTACAGTTTGTGTAGTAAAGTTTGTGTGCATATGTAGCTACGTAGCTAACGCTAGACATCTTACTCTTGGTAATATCACTTACAAATTTATCACTAAGATTTAACATATGTAATCCTTTATCACTTGCACAGTAATAGATTGTTCTACCTCTAACCACCATGCCACAAATGTTCGTATCCATGGAGATAGTTGTCATGACTTTCTGACTTTCTATGTCTATTATAACTATACATCTATTATCTCTATATCCAGATGATACAGCAATGGTATTGTTATCTTTAATATAAACTGTATCATAAGTACAGGCTCCTATTTTATCTTTACCTATCTGGAATAATTCTACTCCATCTTTACTGATGAATCTTACAGTATTAGAACTGCTACAGGAAAATACCATTCTACCATTTGGAAGAAAAGAACAGCCTCTGACAGTTATACCATTGGTGTTTAGTTCTTGTTTTAGCTTCAGTTGTATATTTTCAACTGACATGGGTGGTGATAGTTCAGCTACCATCATCTGGGCTTGTTTATCTTTTCTTCGGACAACAACCATCTCACAAGGCTTTGATACAACAACTACTTCGGCAAACTTTTGAATGCTGGTGGTAATATTCTTCAGACCGGTGTCTATCTTGTATGTTAGTTTGGTTTGATTTAGACTATCGCTGTTGACTAATAACTGCAAACACATGTCGTGGGTTTGTACGTCTTTTTCTATTTGCTTTACTGCTATAAATGTTTGTATGTCTGACGCGTACTTTTTTATGTTGACTATATGTGTCTGGTATTCGATCAGTTTTCTCTGTTTCCCGCCTAAAGATGCAAGTAGCTCACGTGTTTCTTCTGTTACTTGTTTTTCTGCTTCAGTCAACTCCTTCATCAGATTTTCTTGTAACTTGTCAAGATGATTGTTGACTTTCGTCCTCAGTTCATGTATTTCATTCTCAATTATTCGTTTCTGTTCTTTAACAGAGCTGGAGTTGGTCTCTCTATTTTGTCTAATGTTGCCAATATTTTCAAACATTTCTTTAATCAAATGCTCGGTTTCATTGAACATAGTTGATGTTTTCACGTTCTTTGTTATATTTTCAAGAATAGTTACCTCCTTACAGTCTTTATGATTTTCCACGTTGCAAATTCGACAACACGGACACTCATGTTCTTTACAGTATAAATTGAACTTTTCGTGGTGTTCGTTGCAATGTTCTTTAATTTTCAACACGTACGACGGCAACTTCTGGTATTCAGCTATGGGTATCGTGGTATGACTTCGTGACAGTTTCACTGAACTGTGGTATTCAATGCATTCTGTACAAAGACCTTCCTCACATTCTCGACACCAAACTTCCGATGGCTTAGAAATATGGCGGTTATCACATATTCCACAGAAAGATGGAGAACTTGACATGATGTTGATATCCTGTAAAATATTACTGGTATTAAAATAGAAATTAACATTTATTAAATGACTTCAGTCACTTTGATTTCTGTACACGAATTAAATTAATTAATTAAAATCAGATTGACTTTTCAATTAACCCTGTCTTTCCTGGCGCTGTCTTATAGTACACTGTAGATACATATGGAATAAAAGATAGAAAAAATTCACACCGTCCGCAGTTCTCATATCCAATGAGAAAATCGTAGAATCATAGCAAAATGTTTTTTCCATGATTAAGCTAGAGGCTCATTTGAGCATGTAGCATTCACCCGCATTATTCAAATACAGTTTGTGTTCAGTGAAGTCTAGATTTTGAGAGAAACAATATCTTATTCGTTTTCATGTAAGGTCCTATGTTAAACTTTAGCTCATTCAAATTGGATTTTGAAAAGTGGGTGTTGTTCCCTTTCAATCATTTCATATCTCCGAAATAGTAAGAGTTACAACACATGTTTTGGAACACTTCAGTCAGGAATATTGGATGAAATTTAAAAAGTTCAAATTTTGAAATCCTCCTTAATATTATAATGCTTTGCATTTTTCTGAAAGGGATTCCCTATAAAGTTCACTAAAACAAGAATTTACTGTGTCAATGGGACACTATGTCCTGTCACTATGCGTTCACAACTTTCATTCATATTGAAAATGCATGATAATGTAAAAGTCCCATAACTCCTACAAGAAACCTCAGAGGAGTCGCATTGTCAACGAGAAGCGGTGCGGACGAATGAACAAACGGACGGACAAAGGAATGAACGAACGAATGAAAAGGACAATTTGTTCAGCTATTTCATGGTAAGAACAAGTCACATTTTGATGATAATGATGATGATCATGTACGGTTGGTAGTACGTAAACACGCTGGGTTTGATTTTTATAGTACTTGCTCACTGACAAAACCGTCCGCTGGTAGACATGTCGCTCCATTCGGACACTTTATTATTCTGATTCCGAGCCAACCACTGTTTATTCTTACTCCTTAGTGGTGCAACATTAGCTGAGAAGCAACAACTACCAGTTTACAATTTTTGGTTTGTTTCGATCGGGGCCTGAGTCAACAATCCACTGCACCATCGTGGGGAGAAAAATAACCATTACATCACCTATGTGGTTATATAAACAAATATGGAACTCCGAATTTACTGAAACTGAAATAAGTACATCTTTCTTTAAATAAATTCATCTCTGTAGAAAATATTTGTTCCGTGGTTCAATCCCGGTCATGGCGGGTGTACTTGATACAACATTGTGATTAAGTTTGTCAGTGACTTGCAAATGGGACAGCTCGGTGGTTTTCCTCTGGTACTCCGGTTTCCTGCACCAATAAAACTGACCGCCAGAAAATAACTGAAAACTGAAATATTGCTGAAAGTGGCATTAAGCACCATAACCCTGACTCTTATTCCAAAGTTCAAATGATTTGTTGCGCTGTTGAATTTATTTGTTGCGAGGTGCAAATGATTTATTGCGAGATGCTAAAAAATTGTTTTCATAATTGAAAATGAAGTACAAATCCTCTCTTTGGCTTAATTGCACCTACACAATTGGGAAGAAACCATATTGCCATTGAGTATGTCGTCAAACCAAAGTAGGAAAATACTATGGCCATTATTCAAGCATGCCATCAAATTGTGATTTTTTTTAATTGCCATGAGGCATGACATCAATACAAAGTGGGACAGAGAAAACCCTTTTTGTCATCCTTCATCACATTTTCACAATTCTAATAATTATCACTTGTTTTTCGGTGTTTATGGGTCTCTTTGAAGTCTTTCTGTATTTTCTTAGCCATATCGTGATTAAAAGAAATACGGGGGGGGGGGGGGGGGGGGGGGGAGGAAGCTTTGAAATATATAGTCAACTGACAAGCAGAAGCGGACGGGATTTTCGAACAGGTATAGACATCCTTCATGTACAAAGTCGGTCCATTGGTCAATAAAATGTTGTTAATCTGAGCGTTCCGCATACTTCATCATGCAAGTGGTGTCTAGACAATTGTCCACCGCTTCATTCTTTAAATGCCTGTTCGGCTACACATTAGACAATTAAGGGATTGAAGCGTTTCTAATACATTTCTAATAATTGACACTTGTTTTCTTAGTTTTTGTTTTTTGGTGTTTATGGTCTCTCTCGTCATTTTCATGACTACAGTATGTCGTGACTACTGGTTATAATAGGGGAGAAAGGCGTTGACATATAACTGTCAAGTGACACACCAGTCATTTATAGGCATCCGGAGAAGGGGATTGGGTCTTTAAACCGCTCCAGGCATCCGTTATCTACCATTAATAAGTTGTTTATCTGAGCGTCCCACATCCTTCATCATGCAAGTGGACAATTGTGCACTTCTTCATTTTTTAAATGCATTGTGGGTTGCAATCCAGAGACGCTGGCAGCATTGGGTACACAAGAGTCACACAGTACGACGACAAACTAAACAAAAGACACAAAACAGAAAGCTAAACAAATTAGCAATACGGACCCCACAAAAAACCACGGATTTTAACCTTGACGTACTTATTCTTATTCATACTCTCAAATACACATAATGCTAAACTTCACTGATAAATATGTCGTAGGGTCAAATTCTCAATGGAATAATAAAAACCACGACGTTGTAAATTGAAATACTTCCAAATAAAGACCCTGTAATAACAATATTAAAATCAATAAATAATGGATCAAGAAAGATAACTCTGATAGTTTATGTATACCAATAGGTAAATATTTAAAATAAAATAAATTACAATTCTGACATGTTTCTATTCCATTATTCTAGCAAAATATTCATTCTCTATGAATGAATTATATACCAGTTCATGGTTCTCATGGACATTTTCTAATATCAAACAAAAGTGTTATTATATGTAAAATAAACAGCTGCGCCAAGAGCTCATGATACGCCCTCGTCAACATTCATACAATATTTGTAAAGATTTTCTTTCCCATAACTCTTGAATGAAAAATCTAAGTTTCATCAACAGCTGCACCATAAACATGAATTGGAACATTTATACAATATTTATACAATTGAAAACAACATTTTTGAGAAATCAGTTAAGACTATCAATTCCAATAACAGTTCGAAGTTTGAAGTGAATTGGTGAAGGGGTTCTCAATTTACAGCGAGACATACGAAAAATCGCCTACAATTTGATGAATAATGTCCCATAACTCTGGAACGAAAAATGGAAACACCAAAAAGTAAACAGACCGTACGACTATCAATTCCAATAACTGTGCGAAGTTTGAAGTGAATTGGCCAAGGGGTTCTCAATTTACAGTCCGACATACGAAAAATCGCCTACAATTTGATGAATAAAGTCCCATAAATCTGGAATGAAAAATCGAGATTTCGCCATAAAGCATACAGACCGTAAGACCACCAATTTCAATAACTCTGTGAAATGTGAAGTGAATTGGCCAAGCTAGAGCGCGACATGTGAAGCGGACGGACGGACAGTCGGACAGTCGGACATTGGTATACCATAATACGTCTCGTCTTAAAGACGGGCGTATAAACACTCAGCTTCACATGAAGAAACAAAATAGCAGAAATAATCACAAAAATAAGTATAAACTCAACATTATAATAAGTAGCAAAGCAAAATTAGCATTAATATGCAAAACAATAAAAACAACTATCTTTACCTCACACTGGGGTGCAAAGGTCTTGTAATCAAAATACAGGATATAACTCAAGGATCACAATATCATGCTGTTGTTTATCAGTGTTTATTATATCATGACAATTCAACCTGAATATAAAATTAGGTTCATAACTATTGTCCTCAAAACACAGATTACAACTACAATTGTGTAATAACTCACCTTTTAATATTTTAATGGTAAAAATAGTATTATCATCATATTAAATTCTCTTTTCTTTTTTCTTTATTTTTTTTTTCTTTTTTCGTATATTGTCTATAATTATGTTTTTGTATATAGTCATTCTTTGTATATTTAACTCTATGCTATTATATACATATTATATCATTTCATTGCGCATGCTAATCCATATTGTAAATTATTGTATTCGGGAGAAGACTTCATAAGTTGGAAAAACTTGTGTCCGATCCCTATTTGTTATATTTAGCAAATAAAAATATGTTTAAACTAAACTTAAATTCACATTTAATAGTTTTATATATTATCTCATTTAACTTTTTACATTTTAATAGCATTTAATATGTTTTATTAGTTTATCAGTTTTATAAATCAGTCAATCTGCAATCAATCAATTCAATCTCACTAAGAATGTTACTCTATAGACAATTAGCAAATTTAATAAGTATAATTACCTCAAATGATATTAGTGGTGACAAATAGAAATAGTATATCAGTTCAACCTGGTTTCAAATAGTCATCAAAAAGAATAAATATATGGAGTTGACAATATGTCTGCCATCCAAGCGTATGAAAAATTATAGAGTGTCTCAAAAGAACAAAAGAATTTCCCACCAAAAATGCATGCGACTCAAATAGTCAATGACATGAACTCAACTAATCAAAAATTTAAAATAAGAATACATATCAGGGTCACTTTCCTGAATTGAGATCATGACCCTAATTAGCATATAAAACATAACAAAGTTGTAGACCTCATTCATTTTATTACTCAAAGATTTTCAATATCATAAATAAATGGGGAATATCATAAAGGTAATTATTATAGCATATTTTATTCATAAAAATGTATTTTATGATCATAGTAAAAATTTAAATTCCTAAAAATTAAATTATTTACAAACTGTCAAAATTCACTCTTCCACAAATAGTTGATATCGATTACTAAATGAATTTGACCTTTTAAGATAAATTAATGCAGTTTAAATAGATTTCTAGACGACTGACTTATTTATACGAGAACATATAACAATTATAATATCTGTTTGACATAGCAACAACATACATTACCTGAAAATAATGTCTTTTGACGAAATATCACCAAATCAGGAAAACAACAAAATAGGAAGTTAAATAGTCACGTGATTTACCTGTCGTTACGACTGACACACGACCTGTTCAAACAAATAATAAATATCTTTAAAATCCACCTGTGATGTAAATCTATTGTCAAAACTCTCCATTATTTTTAAGGAATGGAGAGTAATTGTTCTCTTTGTACTTTTAAGGTCCCACAAGGGGCAAACAATTTAATACTTTGTACTTTAGATACTATACACAGACTTTTTTTTTGCTACAAGATTAATAATTAATAAAATTAATAAAGTACAATGGGTGGATTTTCAGTTGATGAATGTCCTCGTATCTCTCCATTCCTTAAAAACAATGGGCCTCGGCTCCATTATCTATAAGGAATGGAGAGTTACTTGGACATTCTCCTATACAGAATAATCCTTCTTGGACACTCTTTACCACCAGCTTGCAGTTGAATAATCTTTGCTTCATTTTCTGCTTGTTCTTTCTGTAGAAGTTTTACCATAACAAAGATGTTGGGATGTGAACGCTGGCATGCTTTGTTTTACTGACATCCCTCGATATGGTTAGTTGTTCTGGTTCCGTCGTTGTCAATCTGGTTCCAACCTGGAATACTATCTTCTACCCAGATTTCTGTAACATAATCCTTGAACTTGGTTGTTTGAATACTGTTGTCGTCGTTGTCTACAAGGGCATTTAACCAAACGTTATCTACTTGTTGGGCTGGTACTAAGGGTATGACTGCGGCTCGTCGCACTAGTTTCTGTGTCTGTGAGTCTTGTCGGTATTGGACTGCTAGGCCACAAGCTTATGCCTTTCCCCAGATGCACTGTGTAAAATGGAAGAAACAGCCAAGAATATGTTGATTTAAGAAAAAAAATAAAATGACAAATTGAATGAGAAATGAAATAATATATATTTGTGCAATTTAATTTAAAAAAAAGTATTTGTTAGTGAAATATCACATGCAATATTTAGTTAAGATCTAATGAAACCGAAGTAAAACACTGTGATTTAAGAAAAAAAAACTAAAATCACAAATTTAATGAGAACTGAAATAATATATTTGTTGTAATGTAATTTATAAGTGCAATATCACATGCTATATATAGGTAAAATCTAATGAAAATGAAGTAAAACAGATTTGAAATAATATATTTGTTGAAATTTAATTTAAAAAAAAAGTAATTAATAAGTGAGGTATCACATGCTATATTTAGTTAAAATCTAACGAAAGTGAAGTAAGACAAAGCAAATTATTTCTTTCATTTATATGTAACTTGACTTGTTAATTATAAAAATTAGTGAGCAATCATTCTTGGAGAGCATATTTCATGTGTGCTTATATTTCTAAAGTTTAATATAAATATTAATTATTATATTTCATTATGTTTTCGTATTTTATGTAATTCCATTTATGTAGAAAGAACAAAAAAAAAACACACTCAAATTTATCTTTATTTACCTGTGATTACCCTGATTGTTCACCCTTAATCTCTTTTAATTAGGACACCAATAATTATTATGTGGGTAACATGTTTTAAATTGTTCTACATAAAGGACAATTCAGTCGGAAATTAGGTTGACTTCATTAAACTAGATGTTCACAGGAGCCTGTATTGCTCACTTGGGTATAATAACAACATCAGTCAATAAAACTTGATAACTTCGGTAAAAAAATAACAAATGCAGCCCTCGTCATTGCAGACCCCATCTCCAAAAACATATGGGCAGGGGTTCCCCATTTAATGTAAGTTATCAACATTCCTGTAAGAAAACATAAATATCAAAGATTCTCAAAATTTAGCTTTTGCTACTTCACATTTCCTAATAGAGTTGCTTCCCTTTGATTATTTCAGTAACCAAGAACAGTGAAAGTCAACACAAAAATGCCTTTCAAGGAATAACTCTTCACACAGTTGTCGGACATTTTCAACTGTGGAACTGTTTTGTAGATCTTGACATGCTGCACATTTTTGCAATTTAAACTTAACCTTTATCTCTTATAGTTTTTGAAATATAAGACGAAAAGTTTTTAAAAATGTTATGAAAAAAGGGCTCCAAGATGGGTAATCAGATTTACTTAAAAATTGCATGGTAAGTAGATCTTGACAAGTCACATGCTGAATATGTTTGCAGTTAAACTTAACATGTATCTCTTATAGTTTTTGAAATAAAGGACGAAAAGTATTAAAATGTTGAAAATTTGATGAAAAAGGGCAATAACTCCAAAATGGGTAGGTAGATCTTGACATGCTGAACACGATTGCAATTAAACTTAACCTCTATCTCTTATAGTTATCGAAATATAAGACGAAACATATTAAAATTTTGAAAATGTGATGAAAAAAGGGCAATAACTCCAAGATGGGTAATGAGATTTTCTTCAAAATTGCAGGGTAGTTAGATCTTGCTGTGCTGATCATTTCTACCCTATCAGATTTCTGATATTATTAATTGTTTTTGAGTTACTACCCAAAACCTGCAATTTTACCATATGTTCTATTTTTAGTAACAGCGGCCATGTTGGTTGCTGCATGGAATCACCGGACACAATTTTGAAATTAGACACCCTAGTGATGATTCAGAACAAGTGTGGTTCCAATTGGTCTTGTAGTTGCAGAGGAGAAGATCTTTGAACAAATTTACGACGGACGACGGACGACGGACGACAGACGACAGACGACAGACGACGACGGACGCCAAGTGATGGTAATAGCTCAGCTGGCCCTTTGGAGCCCCCTTTAATTACCATAAACATATGTATGATATTATATACGCTTATTACTATGAGTTATAGTTTATGATTTAACTTTTAGGGGAGAGGAAGATTGCAATTGTGCCGTCAAATTTAATAGAAAAATCAATGAAATGATCTGAAAGATGCAAATAAAAAATATCTGGCCCTGCAGTTTTCTATGGATTCTTTTTTTTTATTTTTTTATAAATTTTGAAGATTTGTTATAAATTTTCCGTAATGTTAAAAACGACTTGAATATATTAGAATTTATAAAACTGAAAGCTAAACACCATATAATAGTTATCTAGGTTCTAGACACGTCACAGGGTATACAATATGCATACATTGTCGGAAAATATCAAATTTATTTGTATGTGCTTTAGAAACATGTAGAAAAACGAGTCTTTGACAAGCTTCTCCTGCTTGTTTCGCAGTGTGTGCAAATAGTTACCAATGGTGTCTTTTGTGAAGTCCTCGCTTATAATGTTACCGTTTCTGTCCGTCGTTCTACATGAATCAGCTACCAGAAATGCTTTATTAGGTCCATAACTAAATAACACTGAATTTTATTTGGCCTTTTATGTACTCAAAATCACAGAATTGAAGGATAATGTCATACATAATTTTCCCAGCTCAGTATCCAGTAAAATGCCAGCCAAAGTTGCTTTTATAAATTTACCTATAAAATCATGACCCCATAACATGAACTAAGAGCCATCCCGGTAATAGAAACAAATACGTAGGTTTGACCCGACCGGAAATCTGGAATTGGGTGGGGTACACATTGACCATTATAACACTGAGGCCGTTTGACATAAATGTCTTTATACAGTATATGTTATTTTCTAATATATATATATATATATATATATATATATATATATACATTTGTATATAATTTAATTTGATTTGAATATTTCAATCTAATTGGATAATCCGCCTGGAGAAAATTTTGGTTATACTCGATAACCTGGGTTGGTATTGTGTTCATCCACCAACGACACATTCAAATAGTCACATGAAATAATCGTAATTAAAATCGAGGAATCATTAAATTTTGCTGTAAAAATTAAATTATAAGGAATATTTGAAATTGTTGAAAGAGGTTATACTTACATAACCTGGTTTGGGTCAGTTTACGCTGTACATAAACCGCTTATTAACTATATACGCTTATTACTATGAGTTATAGTTTATGATTTAACTTTTAGGGGAGAGGAAGATTGCAATTGTGCCGTCAAATTTAATAGAAAAATCAATGAATTGATCTGAAAGATGCAAATAAAAAATATCTGGCCTGCAGTTTTCTATGGATTCTTTTTTTTAATTTTTTTATAAATTTTGAAGATTTGTTATAAATTTTCCGTAATGTTAAAAACGACTTGAATATATTAGAATTTATAAAACTGAAAGCTAAACACCATATAATAGTTATCTAGGTTCTAGACACGTCACATGGTATACAATATGCATACATTGTCGGAAAATATCAAATTTATTTGTATGTGCTTTAGAAACATGTAGAAAAACGAGTTTTTGACAAGCTTCTCCTGCTTGTTTCGTAGTGTGTGCAAATAGTTACCAATGGTGTCTTTTGTGAAGTCCTCGCTTATAATGTTACCGTTTCTGTCCGTCGTTCTACATGAATCAGCTACCAGAAATGCTTTATTAGGTCCATAACTAAATAACACTGAATTTTATTTGGCCTTTTTTGTACTCAAAATCACATAATTGAAGGATAATGTCATACATAATTTTCCCAGCTCAGTATCCAGTAAAATGCCAGCCAAAGTTGCTTTTATAAATTTACCTATAAAATCATGACCCCATAACATGAACTAAGAACCATCCCGGTAATAGAAACAAATACGTAGGTTTGACCCGACCGGAAATCTGGAATTGGGTGGGGTACACATTGACCATTATAACACTGAGGCCGTTTGACATAAATGTCTTTATACAGTATATGTTATTTTCTAATATATATATATATATATATATATACATTTGTATATAATTTAATTTGATTTGAATATTTCAATCTAATTGGATAATCCGCCTGGAGAAAATTTTGGTTATACTCGATAACCTGGGTTGGTATTGTGTTCATCCGCCAACGACACATTCAAATAGTCACATGAAATAATCGTAATTAAAATCGAGGAATCATTAAATTTTGCTGTGAAAATTAAATTATAAGGAATATTTGAAATTGTTGAAAGAGGTTATACTTGCATAACCTGGTTTGGGTCAGCTTACGCTGTACATAAACCGCTTATTAACCAGGTTATATCGTATAACCTGTTCAGCAATTTCAAATATTCCTTAAATATATATATATATATATATATATATATATTACGGATTTAGTTTGTTACACAAATTTGCATTGGCCGTTCAACCATGAATGTCAGCATATATTCGGAAAACAGACGGGGTATATATTTCAGTCTCCTAAAACGATAACAACATGGACGACAACAAAATTACGCTTCACTGAATCAATAGAATAATATTTCTACCAAAGTTGGGACTTCGTCCCATATTAAATAACAAGTTTCTTTTCTTCTTCTTAAAAAATCACCCTCTGTATTAACTTTATACAGCGGGAATATTTTGAAATGTCCTCCAGAACAATGATGGAAATGTTCATTACCTCTTATTAAAGTAAGGTCCTGGTGACTTGTTTGTTGTCTATGAACAGTCACTCGAGTCCGCAATTCAGTTTTGGTTTCACCTACATAGAACACGTCTGAAAATTAAACCAAACAGTGTTAGAATTAGATTTTTGAGCTGTCAATTTTTTGTTCTTCCCTCGACGGGATTTGAACTCACACCATTGATACACTGTAGCACCAATCGCTTAGCCTTATGTCCAGCGCACTAGACCACTCAATCACATCCGCTCCATTATAATGGAGCTTTAATAATCGAAGTGTTACCTTGTCTCGTAAGGAAAATCTGGAGATAAACATAATACATGTGTCTAAGCGTGTGTAGATGGTATATACATGTACATATAACTGTTATAGAATTATGTCCTTTGAAATTAGAAAAAAACCTCAACACAACACAGATTGGACAGTGGATGGAATGACGTGTTGGATTATATGACATACAATTTCAGGGATAATCGTTCAATTCTACTGGCTTTTTTTTCTACTTTTTGACTTCATTCATTGTAGTTTCTATGATAACTTGGTGCATATCACCATGATGATTTATTCTGTTTACAAATACATATTTTCATTGATTAATTGATTATTAACCTTCAATAATACATCCATTAGTGGTTCTTCCGAAAAATAGATTTAAAATTTGTTGCCATTGCATGCTGTGTTACATGTTTAAGCCGCTGGGTTCTGATCCCAAATACATTGATTTTCAAAGCTTAATTTCTATTTTAACAAAAATACTTCATTGTAAATAAAATTAAATTTGCCTAGAGTGTGGACCCAATACACACTGGAGTCTTCACCTCACTTCATTTGTAAAAGCTTAAATCTGCATTTCACAATTATGATAATTAGTTCTTAGGAAAATATTTTAAATATTTTCACAATTTACTACTTTAGTAGAGCAGTTTTGTATGAGAAGATATAAATCATTAAATAGGTCAAGTTTACTGCAGACCGGCTTCTAATTGATACTACATTGTACAAGTGCAACAGGCCTTTGGTCAGATAAGCTAATATAAATATATTAATGATGAACTGAATATAAGATAAACAAACAGCAATATCACTCACTAATCATTCGGGAAAATTATTATCAGTGCAGAGTTACATAGTTCTGACTTTTTACATAAGTACTACAAGTTTCATGTCAGATATCTAAGTGATATGATGGTGGTGTCGTGACAATAATCGCCGGACCTGTGGGTCCGCCGATCCGATCCCTTGTCTGGATTTTTCGGGGATTTTTGGGACAGAATTTGGACCGTTCCTTTCCCTTTTAGAGCAAACAAAAATTATCCCTCCCCTTTCAGAAAGTCTGGATACGCAGGGCCGGATTTAGCAATAGGCAGAGTAGGCCATTGACCTAGGGCCCACGGGTATCTGGGGTCCCACTGAAAATAATTTGTCACGCAGCATGCCAGAGTATAACCTTGTTTCAAGTGTACACTGGGTATTTCATTACGGAACATAATATTTTCAAAACCATAAGGGCCCATGAACAATAACTTAAGTAATTTAATTAAAATAATGATGTGTTACATTGTGTTGTCGTATTACATTATAATATTATGATATTAATGTAGTATTTGTTGACATTATAATATTATGATATTAATGTAGTATTTGTTGACATTATAATATTATGATATTAATGTAGTATTTGTTGACATTATAATATTATGATATTAATGTAGTATTTGTTGACATTATAATATTATGATATTAATGTAGTATTTGTTGACATTATAATATTATGATATTAATGTTGTATTTGTTGACATTATAATATTATGATATTAATGTAGTATTTGTTGACATTATAATATTATGATATTAATGTAGTATTTGTTGACATTATAATATTATGATATTAATGTAGTATTTGTTGACATTATAATATTGTGATATTAATGTAGTATTTGTTGACATTATAATATTATGATATTAATGTAGTATTTGTTGACATTACAATATTATGATATTAATGTAGTATTTGTTGACATTATAATATTATGATATTAATGTAGTATTTGTTGACATTATAATATTATGATATTAATGTAGTATTTGTTGACATTATAATATTATGATATTAATGTAGTATTTGTTGACATTATAATATTATGATATTAATGTAGTATTTGTTGACATTATAATATTATGATATTAATGTAGTATTTGTTGACATTATAATATTAGGATATTAATGTAGTATTTGTTGACATTATAATATTATGATATTAATGTAGTATTTGTTGACATTATAATATTATGATATTAATGTAGTATTTGTTGACATTATAATATTATGATATTAATGTAGCATTTGTTGACATTATAATATTATGATATTAATGTAGCATTTGTTGACATTATAATATTATGATATTAATGTAGTATTTGTTGACATCATAATATGATATTAATATAGTATTTGTTGACATTATAATATTATGATTTTAATGTAGTATTTGTTGACATTATAATATTGTGATATTAATGTAGTATTTGTTGACATTATAATATTATGATATTAATGTAGTATTTGTTGACATTATAATATTATGATATTAATGTAGTATTTGTTGACATTATAATATTATGATATTAATGTAGTATTTGTTGACATTATAATATTATGATATTAATGTAGTATTTGTTGACATTATAATATTATGATATTAATGTAGTATTTGTTGACATTATAATATTATGATATTAATGTAGTATTTGTTGACATTATAATATTATGATATTAATGTAGTATTTGTTGACATTATAATATTATGATATTAATGTTGCATTTGTTGACATTATAATATTATGATATTAATGTAGTATTTGTTGACATCATAATATGATATTAATGTAGTATTTGTTGACATTTGGCC
Organism: Bathymodiolus septemdierum; assembly: GCA_963383655.1. NCBI lineage: Eukaryota > Metazoa > Mollusca > Bivalvia > Mytilida > Modiolidae > Bathymodiolus > Bathymodiolus septemdierum. Next base: position 54,787,816 of record OY726527.1, read on the forward strand.
ATTTAAAAAAAATAGAGTAATATATATATATATATTGGATACTGAAACATGCCAACATTTCTATAAATTTGGGGGCCCACTGATGAGTTTAGCCTAGGGCCCACAAGTAGGTAAATCTGGCACTGTGTATACGTCTGCTGATAGCTACTTCTGTCCCGACACAACTATTTTGTTCGTTTGGATAAAATCTCCTGGGACATTTTTTCCAAAACCAAATCAACATGGGGGTTTAACGTAGACGGAATCACGTGCACCACTGCCAGTATATCCCCGCACCCACCAGTTTGGAAAAACTCGAGTAAATAAGAAACTGTAAACACCAGTAAAGGTAGGGACAGACCAAAGCATTCAAAGAGAATATGAAATAAGATTTGTTTTACATGAAAATCGATTTTTGCCCCCTCCATCCAAAAGAAAACCAAGAGGCAAAAACATAAAAACAAATGGAAATACAAAACACAAAGCAAAACCCCCCAACAATAAATGTTGAATGGCCGTTTACAGACTCGCGATGGACAACAATAAATCTAACCTACCTTTAACTTAAGCATAGACAGATCCAGCGGGGTCTAAATTAACGGAACCAAAATCTGGAATTTTTCTTTTCTTTAAAAAAGAGTTGTCTCGTCTGTCTCAATGGTAGTTACGGCCCTGGCAGTGGACAATAATAAATGAAACCTACCTTTAACTTAAGCATCAACGTATCCTGGTTCCACAATGGACTGTTCCTCATTGTTGATTGATATCCCCCAGACACAACCAGTCGAGATGAAATTGAAATAAAACACAACTCCAACTGGTTTAACCTGGGGGCCCCTAGGGATCCATTCCTCACCACTTAGCACAATAAATTGTGATGGCGTGGTCGCTGTGAGAAACTTCACCCCGAGAACCAAAAAAAAAAGTTTAAAAAAAGTTAGTTAAGGGTGACTAAAAAGTCCCCAGAACGAAGTAAGCGTTATTTTCTCCTATTCCAAGTTTGCATTTTGCCGAAGTAAGCTGTGAAACACCCAAGATCATAGACGAAGCTACAATCTTTTTAGACGGGTATCTGGTGAAAATGGAGTCCGCGCTTGTATTTATACTACTCACTCTGCTGACACAATGATATTTTGTGTTTACGTTTGTAATATTTATGCTGACACATGGTATACAGTTATAAATAGATATTTTCCACAGGTAAGCACTACGTCGTGTTTAAATTTAGACATGATTTACAGGTAAAATTGATTAGTGTACATATTTTGTATTTGGAAACAAAATTTGACCAATTTGTTATAGATCACTTATAATACTATTACTAATATCAATTTTTATAAAGGAGGGAATCCGTAATATAGTGAAAGTATAAAGCTAAAAATAAGAGTTGCCCCCCCCCCCCCCTCCCAAACGAAATATATAAAAAAGTGAAAATTAGACAGATTATCAACATCGAGTGTGATTTCACAATCATTTGCAATACAACACAACAGGTACTTCGTTCCCCGATCATACGACGTACCTGCGATGTATTGTTTTCGTCCTGTCTGTCCGTTCGTCAAAAAGTTTGCATGTACAACTCGAATATTTAAGCTGGGATTTACTTAAAACTCTACATTATGCTCATTACAATATGGAGATTCACATATCACTATTTAATAAGACCATATGGAGATTTATATATTCTTCCGATGGTTTGATTGAACCTGTTTTATATAGAATAACTGTTCTTACTATTACTCCTACATTTTAAATGGGTTTGTTTGTTTGTTTGTTTGTTTTATGGTTTTTAACGCCACATTCAACAATATTCCAGTTACATTTGTGTATATCGTAGCGGTCAGTTTTATTTGTGGAAGAAACCGACTGAGGAACCCGGAAAAAACCACCGACCTGTCGCAAGTCACTGACAAACTTTATCACATAATGTTGTACACCTCGTGACCTGATCGAGATTCGAACTAACAACACCAGTGGTGATAGGAACTGATTGCATAGGTAGTTGTTTATCCAAATACCATACGATCACGACCACGACGGCCCCTCATTTTAAATGGGAAGTACTTACACGTTTGTACTTATGCTCATAAGGAGATATCAGTTTGGCAGGTTGATGTTTGAATGGGTTAAGCGTAATTATATTATAAACCTCATAGAAATATAATTACCATAAATAGATTATGGTGTCAAAGTATGACATATGAACAATATAATACTATGAATATAAACGATCTAGAAGACTTCAAATGTAGTCAGTGCAAACTAGAGTTAAAAGACTTACAATGCACAGAAACGAGCAAGACACAGAAACAAGCAAGATTACTCATCAGAATGTGATGATACATTTACCACAAAGTCCTGAACCAGATACGAGATATTATTTACATTTGTTTTTTGTGGGGTACAGTTTCTATTTACTACATTGTCTTTTGAAAATGAAAATTATTTTAGAAAAAAGAAGGGTGGCTTAAATATGCGTCCAATGTTGAATACGGCCCAAAACGGTTTTCTAAATGTCTTAACCATTACTTATCATTTCCTCCAATCATTTTCTAAATGTCTTAACCATTACTTATCATTTCCTCCAATCATTTTCTAAATGTCTTAACCATTACTTATCATTTCCTCCAATCATTTTCTAAACGTCTTAACCATTACTTATCATTTCCTCCAATCATTTTCTAAACGTCTTAACCATTACTTATCATTTCCTCCAATCATTTTCTAAATGTCTTTACCATTACTTATCATTTCCTCCAATCATTTCCTCCAATCATTTCATCCAATCATTTTCATTTTGATTTGTATTTATAGTGCATGTGTCGTCACTATTTTATATGTACAAGAAAACATTTCTCCAATTAATATTTAGCCTGATCGGTGGTGTAATTGTTAACGTGCTCGTGCCACATCGGTGGTGCCATTGTTAACGTGCTCGTGCCACATCGGTGGTGCCATTGTTAACGTGCTCGTGCCACATCGGTGGTGTAATTGCTAACGTGCTCGTGCCACATCGGTGGTGCCATTGTTAACGTGGTCGTGCCACATTGGTGGTGTAATTGTTAACGTGCTCGTGCCACATCGGTGGTGTAATTGTTAACGTTCTCGTGCCACATCGGTGGTGTAGTTGTTAACGTGGTCGTGCCACATCGGTGGTGTAATTGTTAACGTGCTCGTGCCACATCGGTGGTGTAATTGTTAACGTGTTCGTGCCACATCGGTGGTGTAATTGGTAACGTGCTCGTGCCACATCGGTGGTGTAATTGTTAACGTGCTCGTGCCACATCGGTGGTGTAATTGTTAACGTGCTCGTGCCACATCGGTGGTGCCATTGTTAACGTGATCGTGCCACATCGGTGGTGTAATTGTTAACGTGCTCGTGCCACATCGGTGGTGTAATTGTTAACGTGCTCGTGCCACATCGGTGGTGTAATTGTTAACGTGCTCGTGCCACATCGGTGGTGTAATTGTTAACGTGCTCGTGCCACATCGGTGGTGCCATTGTTAACGTGCTCGTGCCACATCGGTGGTGTAATTGTTAACGTGCTCGTGCCACATCGATGGTGTAATTGTTAACGTGCTCGTGCCACATCGGTGGTGTAATTGTTAACGTGATCGTGCCACATCGGTGGTGCCATTGTTAACGTGCTCGTGCCACATCGGTGGTGTAATTGTTAACGTGATCGTGCCACATCGGTGGTGCCATTGTTAACGTGCTCGTGCCACATCGGTGGTGCCATTGTTGACGTGATCGTGCCACATCGGTGGTGTAATTGTTAACGTGCTCGTGCCACATCGGTGGTGCCATTGTTAACGTGCTCGTGCCACAATCGAGTTAAACGAAAGACTATAACATTGATATTTGCTTCTTCTCCTCTAAGCACGCAGCATTAAGGAGAAATGGCTAAGACTGGTTTGCGGTCAGGTGGAGGAAACTGGAATACTTGGTGAAAACCACCGACCAGTCGCATGTCACTGACAAGCTTTATCACATAATGTTGTATCGAGCACACCTCGCCATGAACGGGGTTCAAACTCATAACATTAGTGGTGATAGGCACTGATTGCACAACTAGTTGTAAATCCAAATACCATATGGTTACGACGACTACCATCCTCTAAGTGACACTATGAACAGTATAGATCCTCTTAGTTTACCACAAAGAACATTTAACAAAATATTGAGGAAAATCACTAAAATCATTTCAAATTTCATTGCTGATTCAATAAATATACCTAATGATTTTATAAATTATTGACATTTTAATAGAAAGACATGTAGTCATGGTTACTCACAACCTGGACATTACAAATGTTACTTAGTGTAGATTCCCATAGCTGAGTGAGTCAGTGATTTTTATTTAACACCAAATTAGCAACTGTCCAGCTATATTGATGGAGAGAACATGTTACATTACGATGAGATGATAATGATGTCCATTTTGTACTAGAAAAACATACTGAATCGGATTTTTGAGTTTTTGATTGATCATTGAGGGAATGAGTGAGTGAGTGAGTGAGTGAGTGAGTGAGTGAGTGAGTGAACGAGTGAGTGAGTGAGGGAATGAGTGAGTGAGTGAGTGAGTGAGTGAGTGAGTGAGTGAGTGAGTGAGTGAGTGAGTGAGTGAGTGAGTGAGTGAATGAATGAGTGAGTGAGTGAGTGAGTGAGTGAGTGAGTGAATGAGTGAGTGAGTGAGTGAGTGAGTGAGTGAGTGAGTGAGTGAGTGAGTGAGTGAGTGAGTATTACATAACACCACGTGATCACCCGTAACATGGCGAGAACAAGTTACATTTCGATGAGATGAGATGATGATGATGATGTTCTTTTTGTACTAGTCAAGCACACTCGGATATTTTCTGGGTGTTAGATCATTAAATCGACCGCTCATACATGTTTCTCTACTCTGATATATTTTCCTTAATTCTAACCAAACTGTCTTTGTGTCTACGCCTTAATGCTAGGAGTTAAGCTGTGAAGCAATGGAGGGTAGTCACCTTTTATTACCCAACCCTTGATTGAAACCATTATTAACAGCACTAGAGTCCAATAGTTAACCATTGCCACACAAAAGTGGGTTGATGAAATGAATAAACCAGAAGTGTTTATTTTTCATGCTGCTTTCGCAATTGTCAAATATATTATATATTATATATAGATATAACTTTCAGTTGTGCCTAGTTTTATGTGTAATGATTTGTAGATCGTTGTCTGTACTTTTGACCCTTTCTTTTGGTGGATGTGTTGTCTGTACTTTTGACCTTGTCTTTTGGTGGATGTGTTGTCTGTACTTTTGACCCTTTCTTTTGGTGGATGTGTTGTCTGTACTTTTGACCTTGTCTTTTGGTGAATGTGTTGTCTGTACTTTTGACCTTGTCTTTGGTGGATGTGTTGTCTGTACTTTTGACCCTGTCTTTTGGTGGATGTGTTGTCTCTACTTTTGACCTTGTCTTTTGGTGGATGTGTTGTCTGTACTTTTGACCCTGTCTTTTGGTGGATGTGTTGTCTGTACTTTTGACCCTGTCTTTTGGTGGATGTGTTGTCTGTTGTTTGTTCTTTTGATCTTGTCTTTTGGTGGATGTGTTGTCTGTGCTTTTGACCCTGTCTTTTGGTGGATGTGTTGTCTGTACTTTTACCCCTGTCTTTTGGTTGATGTGTTGTTTGTTCGTTTGACCCTGTCTTTTGGTGGATGTGTTGTCTGTACTTTTGACCCTGTCTTTTGGTGGATGTTTTGTCTGTTCTTTTGACTTTGTCTTTTGGTGGATGTAATGTCAGTTGTCTGTACTTTTGACCCTTTCTTTTGGTGGATGTTTTGTCTGTACTTTTGACCCTGTCTTTTGGTGGATGTTTTGTCTGTACTTTTGACCCTGTCTTTTGGTGGATGTGTTGTCTGTACTTTTGACTGTCTTTTTACCCTGTCTTTTTGTAGATGTTTTGTCTGTACTTTTGCCCCTTTCTTTTGGTGGATGTGTTGTCTGTACTTTTGACCCTCTCTTTTGGTGGATGTGTTTGTCTGTACTTTTGACCCTGTCTTTTGGTGGATGTGTTGTCTGTACTTTTGACCCTGTCTTTTGGTGGATGTGTTGTCTGTTGTTTGTTCTTTTGATCTTGTCTTTTGGTGGATGTGTTGTCTGTGCTTTTGACCCTGTCTTTTGGTGGATGTGTTGTCTGTACTTTTACCCCTGTCTTTTGGTTGATGTGTTGTTTGTTCGTTTGACCCTGTCTTTTGGTGGATGTGTTGTCTGTACTTTTGACCCTGTCTTTTGGTGGATGTTTTGTCTGTTCTTTTGACTTTGTCTTTTGGTGGATGTAATGTCAGTTGTCTGTACTTTTGACCCTTTCTTTTGGTGGATGTGTTGTCTGTACTTTTAACCCTGTCTTTTGGTGGATGTGTTGTCTGTACTTTTGACCTTGTCTTTTGGTGGATGTGTTGTCTGTATTTTTGACCTTGTCTTTTGGTGGATGTGTTGTCTGTACTTTTGACCCTGTCTTTTGGTGGATGTGTTGTCTGTTCTTTTGCCGCTCTATTTTGGTGGATGTGTTGTCTGTACTTTTAACCCTGTCTTTTGGTAGATGTGTTGTCTGTACTTTTGACCTTGTCTTTTGGTGAATGTGTTGTCTGTACTTTTGACCCTGTCTTTTGGTGGATGTTTTGTCTGTTCTTTTGACTTTGTCTTTTGGTGGATGTAATGTCAGTTGTCTGTACTTTTGACCCTTTCTTTTGGTGGATGTGTTGTCTGTACTTTTAACCTTGTCTTTTGGTGGATGTGTTGTCTGTACTTTTGACCTTGTCTTTTGGTGGATGTGTTGTCTGTATTTTTGACCCTCTCTTTTGGTGGATGTGTTTGTCTGTACTTTTGACCTTGTCTTTTGGTGGATGTGTTGTCTGTACTTTTGACCCTGTCTTTTGGTGGATGTGTTGTCTGTTCTTTTGCCGCTCTATTTTGGTGGATGTGTTGTCTGTACTTTTAACCCTGTCTTTTGGTAGATGTGTTGTCTGTACTTTTGACCTTGTCTTTTGGTGAATGTGTTGTCTGTACTTTTGACCTTGTCTTTTGGTGGATGTGTTTTCTGTACTTTTGACCTTGTCTTTTGGTGGATGTGTTTGTCTGTACTTTTGACCTTGTCTTTTGACCCTGTCTTTTGGTGGATGTGTCTGTCTGTAATTTTGACCTTGTCTTTTGGTGGATGTGTTTGTTTGTACTAGATTTACGTATTCTGATTACCCCTATGGTGTCTTCAATCTCTTCCTCCTTTGCAAAAACCATCTAATTAAAAAAACATTTGTGCCTAACAATTGCAATAATGGAATCGGGGTCGTGGGGGTAGATTTGAATAAATAAAATGTAAATATATATCTAGTAAATAAACATATAGATCTATAAAAGATAGTATTGATTTAACAATACAAGATAGTGTTGATTTAACAATACGAGATAGTATTGATTTAACAATACAAGATAGTATTGATTTAACAATACAAGATAGTATTGATTTAACAATACAAGATAGTATTGATTTAACAATACGAGATAGTATTGATTTAACAATACAAGATAACCTATTTTGATATGAGGTACATGTGAACTAAAACAGTTCCCCAAAAATAGCATAATTATCATTAATGATAGTGTAATCCCTCATCCCCATAACCCACTATGATGAGTAGTATGAAACATATTAACGTTTTGCTGGGTTTGCAACAGAAGTAATATGAAAGTCGTTACTAGTGGAGTAGAAACTGCTTACCATACCGGATTACTTGAGATCGGCCCGGTTTTTAGTGGAGTTCTTGTTTGTCATTTTGACTAATTACTCAAGTTACTTGTGAAGTCCTCTACGATTTCCACGTTTAAATGTACAAGATATTCGGTTTACTCTGATTTGTCTTGCAGGGTTCATGTTTTATCTATGTTATTTGTATTTACCCGTTCGGAACACATGTGTTTACCCCCGTTGTTTAATAAAGTTCATATTGCTCTATCTTTTGCTTTGTGATGTTATATCGATCATTGTTTTTGTCTTTTTATTCTTTTTCTTTATTCCATTGAGTGTGTCCTTCGAATTACAGCGTCTGATTATCCCTTTGTATCTACATAATTTTATTGCAAAATGGACACCCCCCCCCCCCCAAATGGAAAGCAATCAATAATTAGCAATCTTCTCCTTCAAATCAAAATAGTTTCCATTCACACAATAATTCTTTAGACAAGACTTTACCAACATATATTATTAAAGGGCCGTCGTGGTCTAGATCATATAGTAGTTGAATTAACAACTAACCCTGTAATATCAGTGACTATGACTATGAGTTAGAATTCCGGTCATGGTTAGGTGTACTCGATACAAGAGTATGTGATAAAGTTTGTCAGTAACATGCAGCAGCTAGGTAGTTTTCTGTGGATACTCCGGATTCCGCCATCAATAAAGCTTATTGCCGGGAAACACCGTATTCATGAACCCTATCTCACTGTGTATTTAATTCAAATGATTAAATTCTATCTTCGTTTCTGTTTCTGATGTCTAAAACCACTGAACAAGTTAAATACAGAAATGTACATCTGATGTCTGAAAGCCATGAACAAGTTAAAATCAAATATATACATCTGGTGTCTAGAAGACATGCACAAATTACATGCAATTATGTATATCTGGTGTCTAGAAACCCTGAATAGATTAAATACAGAAATGTACATCTGGTGTCTAGAACCGCTGGACAAGTTAAACAGAGAACTGTACATCTGGTGTTTAGAACCACTGAACAAGCTAAATACAGATATGTAAATCTAGTGTCTGGAAGCCATGAAGAAGTTAAATATAGAGATGTGCATCTTGTGTCAAGAACCCATCAAAAATTTAATCACAGAAATGGACATCTGGTGTCTAAAAGCCATGAACAAGTTCAATATAGAAATGTGCATCTGGTGTCTAGAACCACTAAACAAGTTAAAATCAGAAATGTACATCTTGTGTCTAGAACCACTGAACAAGAATACAGAAATGTACATCCTGTGTATTAATTTGATAATATTGAAATCTTTTATGTTTATTATAATGAGCTATATGAATTACATGAAGTAGACTTACTAGTCAAGACGAAGGGGTATGAAGGGGTAATATTAATAAGTCAAAGTTATTTCCTTAAAATAAAAACCACTTTATTTAATGGTGTATATTGTTCTGCTTTTCTTCTACTGTCCTCTTGTAACATCAAACAGAAAAGCAGTACTGCTACGATTTACTACTAATAACCTATTGGTAGATTGGTCATAGTTAAGTACACATGGGTATGACAAATCATCCGTGGAAGACAATAGTTGTCTATAACGTTGTCCATCTGGGGAGATAACCACGAGGCTGTTAGAATTAGAACCGACGACATACACGTTCCCATGATTGTCTACAGAGATACCAAGTGGACCCTGTAGAACACGGCTATCTTTGAATTGCCATTGTGTTGTACCATGTAAATCACAACATGTCACGGTATGTGTGATACAGTTTGTGTAGTAAAGTTTGTCTTCATATGTAGCTACGTAATCAACGCTAGACATCTTACTCTTGGTAATATCACTTACAGATTTATCACTAAGATTTAACATCTGTAGTCCTTTACCACTTGTACAGTAATATATTGTTCTACCTCTAACCACCATGCCATAACTGCTCGTATCTATGGGAATAGTTGTTATGTCTTTCTTACTTTCTATGTCTATTATAGTAATACATTTATTAACTACCCATCCAGATGATACAGCAATGGTATTGTTATCTTTAATATAAACTGTATCATAAGTAGAGGATCTTGTTTTATCTTTACCTATCTGGAATAATTCTACTCCATCTTTACTGATGAATCTTACAGTATTAGAACTGCAACAGGAAAATACCATTCTACCATCTGGAAGAAAAGAACAGCCTCTGATAGCTATACCTGTGGTGTTTTTTTGTTTGTTTTTTTTTAGATTCAGCTTTTGTTTTAGATTCAGTTGTATATTTTGAATGGACATGGGTGGTGATTGTTCAGATACCATCATCTGGGCTTGTTTAGCTTTTCTTCGGACAAGAACCATCTCACAAGGCTTTGATACAACAACTACTTCGGCAAACTTTTGAATGCTGGTGGTAATATTCTTCAGACCGGTGTCTATCTTGTATGTTAGTGTGGTTTGATTTAGACTATCGCTGTTGACTAATGACTGCAAACACGTGTCGTGGGTTTCTACGTCTTTCTCTATTTGCTTTACTGCTATAAATGTTTGTAGGTCTGACGCGTACTTTTTTATGTCGACTATATTTGTCTGGTATTCGATCAGTTTTGTCTGTTTCTCGCCTAAAGATGCAAGTAGCTCACGTGTTTCTTCTGTTACTTGTTTTTCTGCTTCAGTCAATTCCTTCATCAGATTTTCTTGTAACTTGTCAAGATGATTGTTGACTTTCGTCCTCAGTTCATGTATTTCATTCTCAATTATTCGTTTCTGTTCTTTAACAGATCTGGAGTTGGTCTCTCTATTTTGTCTAATTTTACCAATATTTTCAAGCATTTCTTTAATCAAATGCTCGGTTTCATTGAACATAGTTGATGTTTTCACGTTCTTTGTTATATTTTCAAGAATAGTTACCTCCTTACAGTCTTTATGATTTTCCACGTTGCAAATTCCACAACACGGACACTCATGTTCTTTACAGTATAAATTGAACTTTTCGTGATGTTCGTTGCAATGCTCTTTAATTTCCAACACGTACGACGGCAATTTCTGGTATTCCTCTATGGGTATCGTGGTATGACTTCGTGACAGTTTCACTGAACTGTGGTATTCAATGCATTCTGTACAAAGACCTTCCTCACATTCTCGACACCAAACTTCCGATGGCTTAGAAATATGGCGGCTATCACACATTCCACAGAAGGATGGAGAACTTGACATGATGTTGATATCCTGTAATATATTACTGGTATTAAAATAGAAATTAACATTTATTAATTGACTTCAGTCACTTTGATTTCTGTACACGAATTAAATTAATTAATTAAAATCAGATTGACTTTTCAATTAACCCTGTCTTTCCTGGCGCTGTCTTATAGTACACTGTAGATACATATGGAATAAAAGATAGAAAAAATTCACACCGTCCGCAGTTCTCATATCCAATGAGAAAATCGTAGAATCATAGCAAATTTTGTTTTCCATGATTAAGCTAGAGGCTCATTTGAGCATGTATCATTCACCCGCATTATTCAAATACAGTTTGTGTTCAGTGAAATCTAGATTTTGAGAGAAACAATATCTTATTCGTTTTCATGTAAGGTCCTATGTTAAACTTTAGCTCATTCAAATTGGACTTTGAAAAGTGGGTGTTGTTCCCTTTCAATCATTTCATATCTCCGAAATAGTAAGAGCTACAACACATGTTTTGGAACACTTCAGTCAGGAATATTGGATGAAATTTAAAAAGTTCAAATTTTGAAGTCCTCCTTAATATTATAATGCATTGCATTATTTCTGAAAGGGATTCCCTATAAAGTTCACTAAAACAAGAATTTACTGTGTCAAAGGGACACTATGTCCTGCCACTATGCGTTCACAACTTTCATTCATATTGAAATTGCATGATAATGGTAAAAGTCCCATAACTCCTACAAAAAACCTCAGAGGAGTCGTCTTTTCAACGAGAAGCGGTGCAGACGAATGAACAAACGGACGGACAAAGGAATGAACGAACGAATGAAAAGGACAATTTTTTTCAGCTATTTCATGGTAAGAACAAGTCACATTTTGATGATAATGATGATGATCATGTACGCTTGGTAGTATGCAAACACGCTGGGTTTGTTTTTTCATAGTACTTGCTCACTGACAAAACCGTCCGCTGGTAGACATGTCGCTCCATTCGGACACTTTAGTATTCTGATTCCGAGCCAACCACTGTTTATTCTTACTTCTTAGTGGTGCGACATTAGCTGAGAAGCAACAACTACCAGTTTACAATTTTTGGTTTGTTTCGACCAGGGCTTGAGTCAACAATCCACTGCACCATCGTGGGGAGAAAAATAACCATTGCATCACCTATGTGGTTATATGAACAAATATGGAACTCCGAATTTACTGAAACTGAAATAAGTACACCTTTCTTTAAATAAATTCACCTCTGTAGAACATATTTGTTCCGTGGTTCAATCCCGCTCATGGCGGGTGTATTTGATACAACAATGTGATTTAGTTTGTCAGTGACTTGCAACTGCGACAGCTCGGTGGTTTTCTTCTGGTACTCCGGTTTCCTGCACCAATAAAACTGACCGCCACGATATAACTGAAAACTGAAATATTGCTGAAAGTGGCATTAAGCACCATAACCCTGACCCTTATTCCAAAGTTCAATTGATTTGTTGCGCTGTTGAATTTATTTGTTGCAAGATGCAAATGATTTATTGCGAGATGCTAAAGAATTGTTTTCATAATTGAAAGTGAAGTACAAATCCTCTCTTTGGCTTAATTGTACCGACACAATTGGGAAGAAACCATATTGCCATTGAGTATGTCGTCAAACCAAAGTAGGAAAATACTATGGCCATTATTCAAGCATGCCATCAAATTGTGAAAATTTGTATTGCCATTAGGCATGAAATCAACACAAAGTGGGACAGAGAAAATCCTTTTTGTCATCCTTCACCACCTTTTCACAATTCTAATAAATAACACTTGTTTTACGGTGTTTATGGTCTCTGAAGTATTTCTGCATTTTCTTGGCCATATCGTGATTGAAAGACATACTGGGGGGGGGGGGGAGAGGCAGTTTTGAAATATATAGCGAACTGACAAACCACACGTCATTGGTACGTGTCTGCAGAAGCGGACGGGATTTTCGAACAGGTAACGACATCCTTCATCTACAAGGTCGGTCCAATGGTCAATAAAATGTTGTTAATCTGAGCGTTCCGTATATTTCATCATGCAAGTGGGGGTGTAGACAATTGTCCACCTCTTCATTCTTTAAATGCCTGTTCGGCTACACATTAGACAATTAAGGGATTGAAACGTTTCTAATACATTTCTAATAATTGACACTTGTTTAGTTAGTTTTTGTTTTTTGGTGTTTATGGTCTCTCTCATCATTTTAATGACTATGTCGTGACTACTAGTTATAATAGGGGAGAAAGGCGTTGACATATAACTGTCAAGTGACACATCAGTCATTTATAGGCATCCGGAGAAGGGGATTGGATCATTAAACCGCTCCAGGCATCCGTTATCTACCATTTATCTGCGCGTCCCACATCCTGCATCATGCAAGTGGACAATTGTGCCCTTCTTCATGTTTTAAATGCCTTGTGGGTTGTAATCCAGAGATGCTGGCAGCATTGGGTACACAAGAGTCACACAGTACGACGACAAACAAAGCAAAAGACACAAAACAGAAAGCTAAAACAATGAGCAATACGGACCCCAGAAAAAACCGGGGGTGTACCCATGTGTTCACGGAGGTTAATGATTTTAACCTTGACGTACTTATTCTTATTCATACTTTCAAATGCACATAATGCTAAACTTCACTGATAAATATGTCGTAGGGTCAAATTCTCAATGGAATAATAAAAACCACGACGTTGTAAATTGAAATACTTCCAAATAAAGACCCGGTAATAACAATATTAAAACCAATAAATAATGGATCAAGAAAGATAACTCTGATAGTTTATGTATACCAATAGGTAAATATTTAGAATAAAATAAATTACAATTCTGACATGTTTCTATTCCATTATTCTAGCAAAATATTCATTCTCTATGGATGAATTATATACTAGCTCATGGTTCTCATGGACATTTTCTAATATCAAACAAAAGTGTTATTACATGTAAAATAAACAGCTGCGCCAAGAGCGCATGATACGCCCGTCGTCAACATTCATATAATATTTGTAAAGACTTTCTTTCCCATAACTCTGGAATGAAAAATCTAAATTTCACCAACAGCGGCACCATAAACATGAATTGGAACATTTATACAATATCTATACAATTGAAAACAACATTTTTTGAGAAATAAGTAAAGACTATCAATTCCAATAACAGTTAGAAGTTTGAAGTGAATTGGCGAAGGGGTTCTCAATTTACAGCTCGACATTCGAAAAATCGCCTACAATTTGATGAATAAAGTCCCTTAACTCTGGAATGAAAAATTGTAATTTCACCAAAAAGTATACAGACCGTAAGACCACCAATTTCAATAACTCTGTGAAATGTGAAGTGAATTGTTAAAGGGCTTCTTAAATTAGAGCGCGATATGTGAAACGGACGGACGGACAGTCGGACATTGGTATACCATAATACGTCCCGTCTTAAAGACGGGCGTATAAAAACCCAGCTTCACACGAAGAAACAAAATAACAGCAATAATAAGAATAAAATAAGCATTATAATACCAAACAAAATAATCACAAAAATAAGCATAAACTCAACATTATAATAAGTAGCAAAGTAAAATTAGCATTAATATGCAAAACTATAAAAACAACTATCTTTACCTCACACTGGGGTGCAAAGGTCTTGTAATCAAAATACAGGATATACCTCAAGGATCACAATATCATGCTGTTGTTTATCAGTGTTTATTATATCATGACAACCTGAATATAAAATTAGGTTCATAACTATTGTGCTCAAAACACAGATTACAACTACAATTGTGTAATAACTCACCTTTTAATATTTTAATGGTAAAAATAGTATTATCATCATATTAAATTCACATTTAATAGTTTATATATTATCTCATTTAACTTTTTACATTTTAATAGCATTTAATATGTTTTATTAGTTTATCAGTTTTATAAATCAGTCAATCTGCAATCAATCAATTCAATCTCACTAAGAATGTTACTCTATAGAAAATTAGCAAGTTTAGTAAGTATGATTACCTTAAATGATATTAGTGGTGACAAATAGAAATAGTATATCAGTTCATCCTGGTTTCAAATAGTCATCAAAAAGAATATGTATATGGAGTTGACAATATGTCTGCCATCCAAGCGTATGGAAAATTACAGAGTGTCTCAAAAGAACAATAGAATTTCCCAGCAAAAATGCATGCGACTCAAATAGTCAATGACATGAACTCAACTAATCAAAAATGTAAAATAAGGATACATATCAGGGTCACTTTCATGAACTGAGGTCATGACCCTAATTAGCATATAAAACATTACAAAGTTGACAATATGTCGGTCATCCAAGCTGATGAAAAATTATAGAGTGTCTCAAAAGAACAACAGAATTTCCCACCAAAATAAGGATACATATCAGGGTCACTTTCCTCAACTTAGGTCATGACCCTAATTAGCATTTAAAACATAACAAAGTTGTAGACCTCATTCATTTTATTACTCAAAGATTTTCAATATCATAAATAAATGGGGAATATCATAAAGGTAATTATCATAGCATATTTTATTCATAAAAATGTATTTTATGATCATAGTAAAAATTTTAATTCCTAAAGATTAAATTATTTACAAACTGTCAAAATTCACTCTTCCACAAATAGATGATATCGATTACTAAATGAATTTTACCTTTTAAGATAAATTAATGCAGTTTAAATAGATTTCTAGACGACTGACTTATTTATGCGAGAACATATGACAATTATAATGTCTGTTTGACATAACAACAACATACATTACCTGAAAATAATGTCTTTTGACGAAATATCACCAAATCAGGAAAACAGCAAAAGAGGAAGTTAAATAGTCACGTGATTTACCTGTCGTTACGACTGACACGAGACCTGTTCAAACAAATATTAAATATCTTTAAAATCCACCTGTGATGCAAACAATTTAATACTTTGTACTTTAGATACTATACACAGACGTTTTTTTGCTACAAGATTAATAAATAATAAAATTAATAAAGTACAATGGGCGGATTTTAAGTTGGAGAATGTCCTCGTATCTCTCCATTCCTTAAAAACAATGGGCCTCGGCTCCATTATCTTTAAGGAATGGAGAGTTACTTGGACATTCTTCTATACAGAATAATCCTTCTTGGACACACTTTACCACCAGCTTGCAGTTGAATAATCTTTGCTTCATTTACTACTTGTTCTTTCTGTAGAAGTTTTACCATAACAAAGATGTTGTGATGTGAACGCTGGCATGATTTGTTGACTTTACTATGCCATCCCTCGATATGGTTAGTTGTTCTGGCTAAGTCGTTGTCAAACTGGTTCCAACCTTGAATACTACCTTCTACCCAGGTTTCTGTAACATAATCCTTGAACTTGGTTGTTTGAATACTGTTGTCATCGTTGTCTACAAGGGCATTTAACCAAACATTATCTACTTGTTGGGCTGGTACTAAGGGTAGAACTGCAGCTCGTCGCACTAGTTTCTGTGTCTGTGAATCTTGTCGGTATTGGACTGCTAGACCAGAAGCTTGTGCCTTTCTCCAGATGCACTGCGTAAAATGGAAGAAACAGCCAAGAATATGTTGATTTAAGAAAAAAAAACTAAAATCACAAATTCAATGAGAACTGAAATAATATATTTGTTGTAATGTAATTTATAAGTGCAATATCACATGTTATATTTAGTTAAAATCTAATGAAAATGAAGTAAAACAGATTTGAAAAAATATATTTGTTGAAATTTAATCTAAAAAAAAAGTAATTAATAAGTGAGGTATCACATGCTATATTTAGTTAAAATCTAACGAAAATGAAGTAAGACAAAACAAATTATTTCTTTCATTTATATGTAACTTGACTTGTTAATTATAAAAATTAGTGAACAATCAAGCTTGGAAAACATATTTCATGTGTGCTTATATTTCTAAAGTTTAATATAAATATTAATTATTATATTGCATTATGTTTTCGTATTTTATGTAATTCCATTTATGTAGAAAGAACAAAAAAAAACACACTCAAATTTATCTTTATTTACCTGTGATTACCCTGATTGTTCACCCTTAATGGGACCACTTAATCCCTTTTAATTAGGACACCAATAATTATTATGTGGTTAACATGTTTTAAATTGTTCTACATAAAGGACAATTCAGTCGGAAATTAGGTTGACTTCATTAAACTAGAGGCTCACAGGAGCCTGTATTGCTCACCTGGGTATAATAACAACATCAGTCAATAAAACTTGATAACTTCGGTCAAAAAATAACAAATGTAGCCCTCGTCATTGCAGACCCCATCTCCAAAAACATTTGGGCAGGGGTTCCCCATTTAATGTAAGTTATCAACAATCCTGTAAGAAAACATAAATATCAATGATTCTCAAAATTTAGCTTTTGCTACTTCACATTTTGCAATAAAGTTGCTTCCCTTTGATTATTTGAGTAACCAAGAGCAGTGAAAGTCAACACAAAAATGCATTTCAAGAGGAATAACTCTTCACACAGCTGTCGGACATGTTCAACTGTGGAACTGTTTTGTAGATCTTGACATGCTGAACATTTTTGCAGTTTGAACTTTCCCTCTATCTCTAATAGTTTTTGAGATATAAGATGAAAGTATTAAAATTTAGAACATTTGATGAAAAAAGGGCAATAATTCCAAAACCGATAATGGGATTTACTTAATTGAATTGCAGGGTAGGTAGATCTTGACATGCTGCACATTTTTGCAATTTAAACTTAACCTTTATCTCTTATAGTTTTTGAAATATAAGACGAAAAGTTTTTAAAAATGTTCTGAAAAAAGGGCTCCAAGATGGGTAATCAGATTTACTTCAAAATTGCATGGTAGGTAGATCTTGACAAGTCACATGCTGAACATGTTTGCAGTTAAACTTAACATGTATCTCTTATAGTTTTTGAAATAAAGCACGAAAAGTATTAAAATTTTGAAAATTTGATGAAAAAGGGCAATAACTCCAAAATGAGTACTCGGATTTACTTCAAAATTGCAGGGTAGGTAGATCTTGACATGTTGAACCCGATTGCAATTAAACTTAACCTCTATCTCTTATAGTTATTGAAATATAAGACGAAACATATTACAATTTTGAAAATTTGATGAAAAAGGGCAATAACTCCAAGATGGGTAATGAGATTTTCTTCAAAATTGCAGGGTAGTTAGATCTTGCTGTGCTGATCATATTTACTCTGTCAGAATTCTGATATTATTAATGGTTTTTGAGTTACTCCCCAAAACCTGCAATTTTACCATATGTTCTATTTTTAGCAACAGCGGCCATGTTGATTGCTGCACGGAATCAACGGACACAATTTTGAAATTAGACACCCTAGTGATGATTCAGACCAAGTGTGGTTCCAATTGGTCTTGTAGTTGCAGAGGAGAAGATCTTTGAACAATTTTACGACGGACGACGGACCACAGACGACAGACGACGACGACGGACGCCAAGTGATGGCAATAGCTCAGCTGGCCCTTTGGAGCTCCCTTTAATTACCATAAACATATGCATGATATTATATACGCTTATTACTATGAGTTATAGTTTATGATTTAACTTTTAGGGGAGAGGAAGATTGCAATTGTGCCGTCAAATTTAATAGAAAAATCAATGAAATGATCTGAAAGATGCAAATAAAAAATATCTGGCCCTGCAGTTTTCTATGGATTCTTTTTTTTTATTTTTTTCATAAATTTTGAAGATTTGTTATAAATTTTCCGTAATGTTAAAAACGACTTGAATATATTAGAATTTATAAAACTGAAAGCTAAACACCATATAATAGTTATCTAGGTTCTAGACACGTCACAGGGTATACAATATGCATACATTGTCGGAAAATATCAAATTTATTTGTATGTGCTTTAGAAACATGTAGAAAAACGAGTCTTTGACAAGCTTCTCCTGCTTGTTTCGCAGTGTGTGCAAATAGTTACCAATGGTGTCTTTTGTGAAGTCCTCGCTTATAACGTTACCGTTTCTGTCCGTCGTTCTACATGAATCAGCTACCAGAAATGCTTTATTAGGTCCATAACTAAATAACACTGAATTTTATTTGGCCTTTTTTGTACTCAAAATCACAGAATTGAAGGATAATGTCATACATAATTTTCCCAGCTCAGTATCCAGTCAAATGCCAGCCAAAGTTGCTTTTATAAATTTACACATAAAATCATGACCCCATAACATGAACTAAGAACCATCCCGGTAATAGAAACAAATACGTAGGTTTGACCCGACCGGAAATCTGGAATTGGGTGGCGTACACGTTGACCATTATAACACTGAGGCCATTTGACATAAATGTCTTTATACAGTATATGTTATTTTCTAAAATATATATATATATATACATTTGTATATAATTTAATTTGATTTGAATATTTCAATCTAATTGGATAATACGCCTGGAGAAATTTTGGTTATACTCGATAACCTGGGTTGGTATTGTGACGTCACCAACGTGTTCATCCGCCAACGACACATTCAAATAGTCACATGAAATAATCGTAATTAAAATCGAGGAATCATTAAATTTTGCTGTAAAAATTAAATTGTAAGGAATATTTGAAATTGTTGAAACAGGTTATACTTGCATAACCTGGTTTGGGTCAGTTTACGCTGTACATAAACCGCTTATTAACCAGGTTATATCGTATAACCTGTTCAACAATTTCAAATATTCCTTAAATATATATATATATATATTACGGATTTAGTTTGTTACACAAATTTGCATTGGCCGTTCAACCATGAATGTCAGCATATATTCGGAAAACAGATGGGGTATATATTTCAGTCTCCTAAAACGATAACAACATGAACGACAAAAAAATTACGCTTCACTGAATCAATAGAATAATATTTCTACCAAAGTTGGGACTTCGTCCCATATTAAATAACAAGTTTCTTTTCTTCTTCTTAAAAAAATCACCCTCTGTATTAACTTTATACAGCGGGAATATTTTGAAATGTCCTCCAGAACAATGATGGAAATGTTCATTACCTCTTATTAAAGTAAGGTCCTGGTGACTTGTTTGTTGTCTATGAACAGTCACTCGAGTCCGCAATTCAGTTTTGGTTTCACCTACATAGAACACGTCTGAAAATTAAACCAAACAGTGTTAGAATTAGAATTTTGAGCTGTCAATTTTTTGTTCTTCCCTCGACGGGATTTGAACTCACACCATTGATACACTGTAGCTGCAGTCGCTTAGCCTTATGTCCAGCGCACTAGACCACTCAATCACATCCGCTCCATTATAATGGAGCTTTTATAATCGAAGTGTTACCTTGTCTCGTAAGGAAAATCTGGAGATAAACATAATACATGTGTCTAAGCGTGTGTAGATGGTATATATATGTACATATAACTGTTATAGAATTATGTCCTTTGAAATTAGAAAAAAAAACTCAACACAACACAGATTGGACAGTGGATGGAATGACGTGTTGGATTATATGACATACAATTTCAGGGATAATCGTTCAATTCTACTGGCTTTTTTTTCTACTTTTTGACTTCATTCATTGTAGTTTCTATGACAACTTGGTGCATATCACCATGATGATTTATTCTGTTTACAAATAAATATTTTCATTGATTAATTGATTATTAACCTTCAATAATACATCCATTAGTGGTTCTTCAGAAAAATAGATTTAAAATTTGTTGCCATTGCATGCTGTGTTACATGTTTAAGCCGCTGGGTTCTGATCCCAAATACATTGATTTTCACAGCTTAATTTCTATTTTAACAAAAATACTTCATTGTAAATAAATTAAATTTGCCTAGAGTGTGGACCCAATACACATTGGAGTCTTCACCTCACTTCATTTGTAAAAGCTTAAATCTGCATTTCACAATTATGATAATTAGTTCTTAGAAAATTATTTTAAATATTTTCACAATTTACTACTTTAGTAGAGCAGTTTTGTATGAGAAGATATAAATCATTAAATAGGTCAAGTTTACTGCAGACCGGCTTATAATTGATACTACATTGTACAAGTGCAACAGGCCTTTGGTCAGATAAGCTAATATAAATATATTAATGATGAACTGAATATAAGATAAACAAACAGCAATATCACTCACTAATCATTCGGGAAAATTATTATCAGTGCATAGTTACATAGTTCTGACTTTTTACATAAGTACTACAAGTTTCATGTCAGATATCTAAGTGATATGATGGTGGTGTCGTGACAATAATCGCCGGACCTGGGGGTCCGCCGATCCGATCCCTTGTCTGCATTTTTCGGGGATTTTTGGGACAGAATTTGGACCGTTCCATTCCCTTTTAGAGCAAAACAAAAATATCCCTCCCTTTTCAGAAAGTCTGGATACGCGGGGCCGGATTTAGCAATAGGCATATTAGGGCATTGACCTAGGGCCCACGGGTATCTGGGGTCCCACTGAAACTAATTTGTCACGCAGCATGCCAGAGTATAACCTTGTTTCAAGTGTACACTGGGTATTTCATTACGGAACATAATATTTTCAAAACCATAAGGGCCCATGTACAATAACTTAAGTAATTTAATTAAAATAATGATGTGTTACATTGTGTTGTCGTATTACATTATAATATTATGATATTAATGTAGTATTTGTTGACATTATAATATTATGATATTAATGTAGTATTTGTTGACATTATAATATTATGATATTAATGTAGTATTTGTTGACATTATAATATTATGATATTAATGTAGTATTTGTTGACATTATAATATTATGATATTAATGTAGTATTTGTTGACATTATAATATTATGATATTAATGTAGTATTTGTTGACATTATAATATTATGATATTAATGTAGTATTTGTTGACATTATAATATTATGATATTAATGTAGTATTTGTTGACATTATAATATTATGATATTAATGTAGTATTTGTTGACATTTGGCCATTTAAAAAAAAAATAAAGTAACGAATATATATATATTGGATACTGAAACATGCCAACATTTCTATAAATTTGAGGGCCCACTGATGAGTTTAGCCTAGGGCCCACAAGTAGGTAAATCCGGCACTGTGGATACGTCTGCTGATAGCTACTTCTGCCCCGACACAAATATTTTGTTCGTTTGGATAAAATCCCATGGGACATGTTTTCCAAAACCAAATCAACATGGGGGTTTAACGTAGACGGAATCACGTGCACCACTGCCAGTGTATTCCCGCACCCACCAGTTCCGAAAAACTCGAGTAAATAAGACTGTAAACACCAGTAAAGGTAGGGACAGGCCAAAGCATTCAAAGAGAATATGAAATAAGATTTGTTTTACATGAAAATCGAGTTTTGCCCCCGCCCAAAAAAAAAACAAAAGGCAAAAACATAAAACAAATGACAATACAAAACACAAAGCAAAACCCCCCAACAATAAATGTTGAATGGCCGTTTACAGACTTGCGATGGACAAAAATAAATCTAACCTACCTTTAACTTAAGCATCAACGTATCCTGGTTCCACAACGGACTGTTCTTCATTGTTGATTGATATCCCCCAGACACAACCAGTCGAGATGAAATTGAAATAAAATACAACTCAAACTGGTTTAAGCTGGGGGCCCCTAGGGATCCATTCCTCACCACTTAGCACAATAAATTGTGATGGCGTGGTCGCTGTGAGAAACTTCACCCCAAGAACCGAAAAAAAAAAGTTTAAAAAAAGTTAGTTAAGGGTGACTAAAAAGTCCCCAGAACGAAGTAAGCGTTATTTTCTCCTATACCAAGTTTGCATTTTGCCGAAGTAAGCTGTGAAACACCCAAGATCATAGACGAAGCTACAATCTTTTTAGACGGGTATCTGGTGAAAATGGAGTCCGCGCTTGTATTTATACTACTCACTCTGCTGACACAATGATATTTTGTGTTTACCTTGGTGATGTATGCAGACACATCGATATACAGTTATAAATAGATATTTTCCACTACGTCGTGTTTAAATTTAGACATGATTTACAGGTAAAATTGATTAGTGTACATATTTTGTATTTGGAAACAAAATTTGACCGATTTGTTATAGATCACTTATAATACTATTACTAATATCATTTTTTATATGGGAGGGAATCCGTAATATAGTGAAAGTTTAAAGCTGAAAATAAGTGTTGCCCCCCCCCCCCGCCCCCCTCCCCCCCCCCCTTTTCGAACGAAAAATAAAAAAATGAAAATTAGACAGATTATCAACATCGAGTGTGATTTCACAATCATTTGCAATACAACACAACAGGTACTTCGTTCCCCGATCATACGACGTATCCCTTCTGCGATGTATTGTTTTCGGCCTGTCTGTCCGTTCGTCAAAAAAGTTTGCATGTACAACTCAAATATTTAAGCTGGGATTTACTTAAAACTCTACATTATGGAGATACACATATCCACGCCGGGTATTCGGACACTTGGAACCGGGTCGAACACTAAGAACCGGGTCAGACAAGTGACAACAACGTTTTCAGGTGAGTATTATATTTTTATCCTCAGCAACCGTCAGCGATATTAACAACAGAAATAAATTGACGCATCGTTTTTACTATTAACGTACTATTATGCCAAGTTTTGAGTATTATAAGTAGATAATAAATCGACAAGAACGCTTAATATCGGAAGTTTCAGAAAAAATATGTGAATCTTTAACTTTAGTCGCTTATATCTACTCACGGAGATCGAGTTCCATGATTGTTTTGGTCGATATACCTCCCATAATCTATACTAGACTATTCATTAAAAAATAGGCTTTTGACTTGCGGTTTCTAGCGCAACATCTATCTTTTTATAACAACGGGTGCATGAAATAGGACACAAAGGACCGCGGGTAACAATAAGTGAAAGATACTAAGAACGCGGGTGTCGGACACTAAGAACAAATCGTATGCAAGGGCAGGTCGGGGATTTAAGCCGTGGATGGCCAACATAGGATTATAATCCGGCGGTTATCAGGCGAGACTGGTAAATTTAAGTCGTTCCCCTATGAAATTTATTTTAAAAGATGCCTGTTTTAAGGATGTTTGGATATGGGAAAATATCCTAATTTATTTGAGATGGCTTGAATTTATCGCCGTTTTACCACGGCTCAGTCACCTTATTTCAAATATTTTATAATATAGGCGTAAAGTGACTAACCGTGGTAAAACGGATGTTCTCTCAAAGCCATTAAAACGTCGTATTAGAATGGGTTATACATGTATGATATATGAAACAAAATTCAAGGGGACATGAGAATCATGAATAATTAGCTGTTAAACATATAGGGTTTAATCCCCCAACTTCTGTACAATACGCTCGTTCCTAGAGAAATACTCTACAATCAAAACAGGTTTTGTTATTGTATATTCTTTTATGCCCAAAATCTAAGACTTAAAAAAATAACAAAGCAGTACTATCATTAAAAAAATCAAAGTAAATTTTGTTGTACACTATTTACTCCACACCTCTGCTTGTGATAGTGCAATATTATAACCTATCTTTTCCCTTTTCAAATAGAAATGTCAGAGGAACCCATCGATTATTTTCCCGCGTTCCATTGTATCATAACCCGCGGTCCTTTGTGTCCGATTTCATGCACTCGTTGTTATAAAAAGATAGATGTTACGCTAGAAACCGCAAGTCAAAAGCCTATTTTTTAATGAATAGTCTAGTATAGATTATGGGAGGTATATCGACCAAAACAATCATGGAACTCGCTCTCCGTGAGTAGATATAAGCGACTAAAGTTAAAGATTCACATATTTTTTCTGAAACTTTCGATATTAAAACGTTCTTGTCGATTTATTCGCTGACGGTCGCTGAGGATAAAAATAGTATACTCACCTGAAAACGTTGTTGTCACTTGTCTGACCCGGTTCTTAGTGTTCGACCCGGTTCCAAGTGTCCGAATACCCGGCGTGATGTCGTTATAACAATTTAATAAGACCATATGGAGATTTATATATTCTTCCGATGGTTTGATTGAACCTGTTTTATATAGAATAATTGTTCTTACTATTACTCCTACATTTTAAATGGGTTTGTTTGTTTGTTTGTTTGTTTGTTTGTTTGTTTGTTTGTATGTTTGTTTGTTTGTCTGATGGTGTTTAGCGCCACATTCAACAATATTTCAGCTACATTTGTGTATATCGTGGCGGTCAGTTTTATTTGTGGAGGAAAACGAGGAACCAGGAAAAAACCACCGACCTGTCGCAAGTCACTGACAAACTTTATCACATAATGTTGTACACCTCGTAACCTCGCCTTGATCGAGATTCGAACAAACAACACCAGTGGTGATAGACACTGATTGCATAGGTAGTTGTTAATCCATCTACCATACGATCTCGACCACGACGGCCCCTTATTTTAAATGGGAAGTACTTACACGTTTGTACTTATGCTCATAAGGAGATATCAGTTTGGCAGGTTGATGTTTGAATGGGTTAAGCGTAATTATATTATAATCCTCATAATATAATTACCATAAATAGATTATGTTGTCAAAGTATGACATATGAACAATATATCAAATAAATAGATTATGGTGTCAAAGTATGACATATGAACAATATGTCAAATAAATAGATTATGGTGTCAAAGTATGACATATGAACAATATTTCAAATAAATAGATTATGGTTTCAAATTATGACATATGAACAATATGTCAAATAAATAGATTATGGTGTCAAAGTATGACACATGAACAATATAATACTATGAATATAAATAAGGGTAATAGCAAAATTACCGAACAATCTTACAAAGGGAAAGTCTAGAAGACTTCAAATGTAGTCAGTGCAAACTAGAGTTAATAGACTTACAATGCACAGAAACAAGCAAGACACAGAAACAAGCAAGATTACTCATCAGAAACAAGCAAGACACAGAAACAAGCAAGATTACTCATCAGAATTGGATGATACATTTACCACAAAGTCCTTAACCAGATACGAGATATTATTTACATGAAAATGAAAATTATTTTAGAAAAAAGAGGGGTGGCTTAAATATGCGTCCAATGTTGAATACGGCCCTAAACGGTTTTCTAAATGTCTTAACCATTACTTATCATTTCCTCCAATCATTTTCTAAATGTCTTAGCCATTACTTATTATTTCCTCCAATCATTTTCTAAATGTCTTAACCATTACTTATCATTTCCTCCAATCATTTTCTAAATGTCTTAGCCATTACTTATTATTTCCTCCAATCATTTTCTAAATGTCTTAACCATTACTTATCATTTCCTCCAATCATTTTCATTTTGATTTGTATTTATAGTGCATGTGTCGTCACTATTTTATATGTACAAGAAAACATTTCTCCAATTAATATTTAGCCACATCGGTGGTGTAATTGTTAACGTGCTCGTGCCAAATCGGTGGTGTAATTGATAACGTGCTCGTGCCACATCGGTGGTGTAATTGTTAACGTGGTCGTGCCACATCGGTGGTGTAATTGTTAACATGCTCGTGCCACATTGGTGGTGTAATTGTTAACGTGCTCGTGCCACATCGGTGGTGTAATTGTTAACGTGCTCGTGCCACATTGGTGGTGTAATTGTTAACGTGCTCGTGCCACATCGGTGGTGTAATTGTTAACGTGCTCGTGCCACACTGGTGGTGTAATTGTTAACGTGCTCGTGCCACATCGGTGGTGCAATTGTTAATGTGCTCGTGCCACATCGGTGGTGTAATTGTTAACGTGCTCGTGCCACATCGGTGGTGTAATTGTTAACGTGCTCGTGCCACATCGGTGGTGTAATTGTTAACGTGCTCGTGCCACATCGGTGGTGCAATTGGTAACGTGCTCGTGCCACATCGGTGGTGTAATTGTTAACGTGCTCGTGCCACATCGGTGGTGCAATTGGTAACGTGCTCGTGCCACATCGGTGGTGTAATTGTTAACGTGCTCGTGCCACATCGGTGGTGTAATTGTTAACGTGGTCATGCCACATCGGTGGTGTAATTGTTAACGTGCTCGTGCCACATCGGTGGTGTAATTGTTAACGTGCTCGTGCCACATCGGTGGTGTAATTGTTAACGTGCTCTTGCCACATCGGTGGTGTAATTGTTAACGTGGTCGTGCCACATCGGTGGTGTAATTGTTAACGTGCTCGTGCCACATCGGTGGTGTAATTGTTAACGTGCTCGTGCCACATCGGTGGTGTAATTGTTAACGTGCTCTTGCCACATCGGTGGTGTAATTGTTAACGTGCTCTTGCCACATCGGTGGTGTAATTGTTAACGTGCTCGTGCCACATCGGTGGTGTAATTGTTAACGTGCTCGTGCCACATCGGTGGTGTAATTGTTAACGTGCTCGTGCCACATCGGTGGTGTAATTGTTAACGTGCTCGTGCCACATCGGTGGTGTAATTGTTAACGTGCTCGTGCCACATAGGTGGGTCAATTGTTAACGTGCTCGTGCCACATCGGTGGTGCCATTGTTAACGTGCTCGTGCCACACTCGAGTTAAACCAAAGACTATAACATTGATATTTGCTGCTTCTCCTCTAAGCACGCAGCATTAAGGAGAAATGGCTAAGACTGGATTGCGGTCAGGTGGAGGAAACTGGAATACTTGGTGAAAACCACCGACCAGTCGCAGGTCACTGACAAGCTTTATCACATAATGTTGTATCGAGTACACCTCACCATGAACGGGGTTCAAACTCATAACTTTAGTGGTGATAGGCACTGATTGCCATATGATCATGACGACTACCACCCTCTAAATGACACTATGAACAGTATAGATCCTCTTAGTTTACCACCAAGAACATTTAACAAAATATAGAGGAAAATCACTAAAATCATTTCAAATTTCATTGCTGATTCAATAAATATACTTAATGATTTTATAAATTATTGACATTTTAATAGAAGGACATGTAGTCATGGTTACTCACAACCTGGAAATTACAAATGTTACTTAGTGTAGATTCCCATAGCTGAGTGAGTCAGTGATTTTTATTTAACACCAAATTGGCAACTGTTCAGCTATATTGATGGAGAGAACATGTTACATTACGATGAGATGATAATGATGTCCATTTTGTACTAGAAAAACATACTGAATCGGATTTTTGAGTTTTTGATTGATCATTAAAGCTACAGTATATACTGGGGCATACCTTTATAGTAGGTTACCATTGTAACGAGGATATGGAGTAACAATATATATATGAGTGCATGAGTTAGTGAGTGAATGAGTGAGTGAGTGCGTGCATGAGTGCATGAGTTAGTGAGTGAGTGAGTGAGTGAGTGAGTGAGTGAGTGAGTGAGTGAGTGAGTGAGGGAATGAGTGCGTGCGTGCGTGCGTGAGTGATTGATTGAGTGAGTGAGTGAGTGAGTGAGTTAGTGAATGAGTGAGTGAGTGCACGAGTGAGTGCATGAGTTAGTGAGTGCGTGCATGAGTGAGTGAGTGAGTGAGTGAGTGAGTGAGTGAGTGAGTGAGTGAGTGAGTGAGTTATTATTGTTTAACATCACGTGATCACCCGTTCAGCTATAGCATGGCAAGAACAAGTTACATTTCGATGAGATGATGATGATGTACTAGTCAAACACACTCGGATATTTTATGGGGGTTAGATAATTAAATCGACCGATCATACATGTCTCTCTACTTTGATATATTTTCCTTAATTCTAACCAAACTGTCTTTGTTTCTACGCCGTAATGCTAGGAGTTAAGCTGTGAAGCAATGGAGGGTAGTCCCGTTTTATTACCCAACCCTTGATTGAAACCAATATCAACAGCACTAGAGGCCAATAGTTAACCATTGCCACACAGAAGTGGGTTGATGAAATGAATAAACCAGAAGTGCTTACTTTTCATGCTGTTTTCGCAATTGTCAAATATATTATATATTATATATAGATATAACTTTCAGTTGTTTTAGTTTTATGTGTAATGATTTGTAGATCGTTGTCTGTACTTTTGACCCTTTCTTTTGGTGAATGTGTTGTTTGTACTTTTAACCTTGCCTTTTGGTGGATGTGCTCTCTGTACTTTTGACCTTGTCTTTTGGTGGATGTGTTGTCTGTACTTTTGACCCTGTCTTTTGGTGGATGTGTTGTCTGTTGTTTGTTCTTTTGACCCTGTCTTTTGGTGGATCTGTTGTCTGTACTTCTGCCCCTGTCTTTTGGTGGATGTGTTTGTTTGTTCTTTTGACCTTGTCTTTTGGTGGATGTGTTGTTTATACTTTTGCTCCTGTCTTTTGGTGGATGTGTTGTCTGTTCTTTTGACCCTGTCTTTTGGTGGATGTGTTGTCTGTACTTTTGACCCTTTCTTTTGGTGGATGTGTTGTCTGTACTTTTGCCCCTGTCTTTTGGTGGATGGATTGTCTGTACTTTTGACCTTGTCTTTTGGTGGATGTGTTTTCTATCCTTTTGACCTTGTCTTTTGGTGGATGTGTTGTCTGTACTTTTGACCCTTTCTTTTGGTGGGTGTGTTGTCTGTACTTTTGACCATTTCTTTTGGTGGGTGTGTTGTCTGTGCTTTTGACCTTGTCTTTTGGTGAATGTGTTTTCTGTACTTTTGACCCTGTCTTTTGGTGGATGTGTTGTCTGTACTTTTGACCTTGTCTTTTGGTGGATGTGCTCTCTGTACTTTTGACCCTTTCTTTTGGTGGATGTGTTGTCTGTACGTTTGCTCTTGTCTTTTGACCCTGTCTTTTGGTGGATGTTTTGTCTGTACTTTTGCCCCTGTCATTTGTTGGATGTGTTGTCTGTACTTTTAGACCTTGTCTTTTGGTGGATGTGTTAGTCTGTACTTTTACCCTGTCTTTTGGTAGATGTGTTCTCTGTACTTTTGACCTTGTCTTTTGACTCTGTCTTTTGGTGGATGTGTTGTCTTTACTTTTGACCTTGTCTTTTGGTGGATGTGTTTGTCTGTACTTTTACCCCTGTCTTTTGGTGGATGTGTTTTCTGTACTTTTGACCCTGTCTTTTGGTGGATGTGTTGTTTTTACTTTTGACCCTTTCTTTTGGTGGATGTGTTTGTACTTTTGACCTTGTCTTTTGGTGGATGTGTTATCTGTACTTTTGTCCCTGTCTTTTGGTGGATGTGTTTTCTGTACTTTTGACCCTTTCTTTTGGTGGATGTTTTGTCTGTACTTTTGCCCCTGTCTTTTGGTGGATTTGTTGTCTGTACTTTTGACCTTGTCTTTTGGTGGATCTATTGTCTGTACCTTTACCCCTGTCTTTTGGTGGATGTGTTGTTTGTACTTTTGACCTTGTCTTTTGGTGGATGTGTTTTCTGTACTTTTGACCCTTTCTTTTGGTGGATGTGTTGTCTGTACATTTGCCCCTGTCTTTTGGTGGAAGTGTTGTCTGTACTTTTGCCCCTGTCTTTTGGTGGATGTGTTGTCTGTACTTTTGCCACTGTCTTTTGGTGGATGTTTTGTCTGTACTTTTGCCCCTGTCTTTTGGTGAATGTGTTGTCTGTACTTTTGCCACTGTCTTTTGGTGGATGCGTTGTCTGTACTTTTGACCCTTTCTTTTGTTGGGTGTGTTGTCTGTACTTTTGACCCTTTCTTTTGGTGGTTGTGTTGTCTCTACTTTTGACCTTGTCTTTTGGTGGATGTGTTTTCTGTAATTTGGACCCTTTCTTTTGGTGGATGTGTTGTCTGTACTTTTGACCATGTCTTTTTGTATATGTGTTGTCTGTACTTTTGACCCTGTCTTTTGGTGGATGTGTTGTTTTTACTTTTGACCCTTTCTTTTGGTGGATGTGTTTGTACTTTTGACCTTGTCTTTTGGTGGATGTGTTATCTGTACTTTTGTCCCTGTCTTTTGGTGGATGTGTTTTCTGTACTTTTGACCCTTTCTTTTGGTGGATGTTTTGTCTGTACTTTTTCCCCTGTCTTTTGGTGGATTTGTTGTCTGTACTTTTGACCTTGTCTTTTGGTGGATCTATTGTCTGTACCTTTACCCCTGTTTTTGGTGGATGTGTTGTTTGTACTTTTGACCTTTTCTTTTGGTGGATGTGTTTTCTGTACTTTTGACCCTTTCTTTTGGTGGATGTGTTGTCTGTACATTTGCCCCTGTCTTTTGGTGGAAGTGTTGTCTGTACTTTTGCCCCTGTCTTTTGGTGGATGTGTTGTCTGTACATTTGCCCCTGTCTTTTGGTGGAAGTGTTGTCTGTACTTTTGCCCCTGTCTTTTGGTGGATGTGTTGTCTGTACTTTTGCCACTGTCTTTTGGTGGGTGTTTTGTCTGTACTTTTGCCCCTGTCTTTTGGTGAATGTGTTGTCTGTACTTTTGCCACTGTCTTTTGGTGGATGTGTTGTCTGTACTTTTGACCCTTTCTTTTGGTGGAAGTGTTTTCTGTACTTTTGACCCTTTCTTTTGGTGGATGTGTTGTCTGTACTTTTGACCATGTCTTTTTGTATATGTGTTGTCTGTACTTTTGACCCTGTCTTTTGGTGGATGTGTTGTCTGTACTTTTGACCTTGTCTTTTGACCCTGTTTTTTGGTGGATATTTTGTCTGTACCTTTGCCACTTTCTTTTGGTGGATGTGTTGTCTGTACTTTTGATCTTGTCTTTTGGTGGATGTGTTTGTCTGTACTTTTACCCCTCTCTTTTGGTGGATGTGTTGTCTGTACATTTGACTATTTCTTTTGGTGGATGTGTTGTCTGTACTTTTGACCCTGTGTTTTGGTGGATGTGTTGTCTGTACTTTTGACCCTTTCTTTTGGTGGATGTGCTGTCTGTACTTTTGACCTTGTCTTTGGTGGATGTGTTGTCTGTACTTTTAACCTTGTCTTTTGGTGGATGTGTTGTCTGTACTTTTGACCCTGTCTTTTGATGGATGTGTTGTCTGTACTTTTGACCTTTTCTTTGGTGGATGTGTTTGACTGTACTTTTGACTTTGTCTTTTGACCCTGTCTTTTGGTGGATGTGTTGTCTGTACTTTTGACCTTGTCTTTTGGTGGATGTGTTTGTCTGTACTTTTGACCTTGTCTTTTGACCCTGTCTTTTGGTGGATGTGTTGTCTGTACTTTTGACCCTGTCTTTTGGTGGATGTGTCTGTCTGTAATTTTGACCTTGTCTTTTGGTGGATGTGTTTGTTTGTACTAGATTTACGTATTCTGATTACGCCTATGGTGTCTTCAATCTCTTCCTCCTTTGCAAAAATCATCTAATTAAAAAAACATTTGTGTCCAACAATTGCAATAATCGAATCGGGGTCGTGGGGGTGCATTTGAATAAATAAAATATAAATATATATCTAGTAAATAAACATATAAATCTATCCAAGATAGTATTAATTTAACAATACAAGATAGTATTGATTTAACAATACAAGATAACCTATTTTTATATGGGGTACATGTGAACTAAAACAGTTCCTCAAAAATAGCATAATTATCATTAATGATAGTGTAATCCCCTATGATGAGTAGTATGAAACATATTAACGTTTTGCTGGGTTTGCAACAGGAGTAACATGAAAGGTGTTACTAGTGGAGTAGAAACTGCTTACCATACCGGATTACTTGAGATCGGCCCGGTTTTTAGTGGAGTTCTTGTTTGTCATTTTGACTAATTACTCAAGTTACTTGTGAAGTCCTCTACGATTTCCACGTTTAAATGTACACGATATTCGGTTTACTCCGATTTGTTTTGCAGGGTTCATGTTTTATCTATGTTATTTGTATTTACCCGTTCGGAACACATGTGTTTACCCTCGTTGCTTAATATAGTTCATATTGCTCTGTCTTTTGTTTTGTGATGTTATATCGATCATTGTTTTTGTCTTTTTATTCTTTTTCTTTATTGCATTGAGTGTGTCCTTCGAATTACAGCATTTGATTATCCCTTTGTATCTTCATAATTTTATTGCAAAATGGACAAGAGTATGTGATAAAGTTTGTCAGTGACATGCAGCAGCTAGGTAATTTTCAAATGATTAAATTCTATCTTCGTTTCTGTTTCTGATGTCTAAAACAACTGAACAAGTTAAATACAGAAATGTACATCTGATATCTGAAAGCCATGAACAATTGGTGTCTAGAACCACTGAACAAGATAAACACAGAAATGTACATCTGAAGCCATGAACAAATGAAATACAATAAATGTACTAGAACTATTGAACAAGAACAAGTTAAATACAGAAATATGCATCCTGTGTATTAATTTGATAATATTGAAATCTTTTATGTTTATTATAATGAGCTATATGAATTACATGAAGTAGACTTACTAGTCAAGACGAAGTGGTAATATTAATAAGTCAAAGTTATTTCCTTAAAATAAAAATCAGTCTATCTGCTTTTCTCCTGCTGTCCTCTTGTAACATCAAACAGAAAAGCAGTACTGCTCTGATTTACTACTAATAACCTATTGGTAGATTGGTCATAGTTAAGTACATATGGGGCTGACAAACCATTCGTGGAAGACAATAGTTGTCTATGACGTTGTCCATCTGGGGAGATAACCGCGACGTTGTTAGAAAAATAACCGACTACATACACGTTCCCATCATTGTCTACAGAGATACCAAGTGGACCATGTAAAACACGGCTATCTCTGAATTCCCATTGTGTTGTACCATGTAAATCACAACATGTCACGGTATGTGTGTAACAGTTTGTGTAGTAAAGTTTGTCTCCATATGTAGCTATGTAATCAACGCTAGACGTCTTACTCTTGGTAATATCACTTACAGATTTATCACTAAGATTTAACATCTGTAGTCCTTTACCACTTGTACAGTAATATATTGTTCTACCTCTAACCACCATGCCATAAATGCTCGTATCTATGGGAATAGTTGTCATGACTTTCTGACTTTCTATGTCTATTATAACTATACATCTATTATCTCTATATCCAGATGACACTGCAATGGTATTGTTATCTTTAATATAAACTGTATCATAGGTACAGGCTCCTGTTTTATCTTTACCTATCTGGAATAATTCTACTCCATCTTTACTGATGAATCTTACAGTATTAGAACTGCAACAGGAAAACACCATTTTACCATCTGGAAGAAAAGAACAGCCTCTGATAGCTATACCCTTGGTGTTTATCTTTTGTTTTAGATTCAGTTGTATATTTTGAACGGACATGAGTGGTGATAGTTCAGATACCATCATCTGGGCTTGTTTAGCTTTTCTTCGGACAAAAACCATCTCACAAGGCTTTGATACAACAACTACTTCGGCAAACATTTGAATGCTGGTGGTAATATTCTTCAGACCGGTGTCTATCTTGTATGTTAGTTTGGTTTGATTTAGACTATCGCTGTTGACTAATGACTGCAAACACGTGTCGTGGGTTTCTACGTCTTTCTCTATTTGCTTTAATGCTATAAATGTTTGTAGGTCTGATGCGTACTTTTTTATGTTGACTATATTTGTCTGGTATTCGATCAGTTTTTTCTGTTTCTCGCCTAAAGATGCAAGTAGCTCACGTGTTTCTTCTGTTACTTGTTTTTCTGCTTCAGTCAATTCCTTCATCAGATTTTCTTGTAACTTGTCAAGATGATTGTTGACTTTCGTCCTCAGTTCATGTATTTCATTCTCAATTATTCGTTTCTGTTCTTTAACAGAGCTGGAGTTGGTCTCTCTATTTTGTCTAATTTTACCAATATTTTCAAACATTTCTTTAATCAAATGCTCGGATTCATTGAACATAGTTGATGTTTTCACGTTCTTTGTTATATTTTCAAGAATAGTTACCTCCTTACAGTCTTTATGATTTTCCACGTTGCAAATTCGACAACACGGACACTCATGTTCTTTACAGTATAAATTGAACTTTTCGTGGTGTTCGTTGCAATGTTCTTTAATTTCCAACACGTACGCCGGCAACTTCTGGTATTCCGCAATAGGTATCGTGGTATGACTTCGTGACAGCTTCACTGAACTGTGGTATTCAATGCATTCTGTGCAGAGACCTTCCTCACATTCTCGACACCAAACTTCCGATGGCTTAGAAATATGGCGGTTATCACACATTCCACAGAAAGATGGAGAACTTGACATGATGTTGATATCCTGTAATATATTACTGTTATTAAAATAGAAATTAACATTTATTAATTGACTTCAGTCACTTTGATTTCTGTACACGAATTAAATTAATTAATTAAAATCAGATTGACTTTTCAATTAACCCTGTCTTTCCTGGCGCTGTCTTATAGTACACTGTAGATACATATGGAATAAAAGATAGAAAAAATTCACACTGTCCGCAGTTCTCATATCCAATGAGAAAATCGTAGAATCATAGCAATTTTTTTTTCATGATTAAGCTAGAGGTTCATTTGAGCATGTATCATTCACCCGCATTATTCAAATACAGTTTGTGTTCAGTGAAGTCTAGATTTTGAGAGAAACAATATCTTATTCGTTTTCATGTAAGGTCCTATGTTAAACTTTAGCTCATTCAAATTGGACTTTGAAAAGTGGGTGTTGTTCCCTTTCAATCATTTCATATCTCCGAAATAGTAAGAGCTACAACGCAGGGTTTGGAACACTTCAGACAGGAATATTGGATGAAATTTAAAAAGTTCAAATTTTGAAATCCTCCTTAATATTATAATGCTTTGCATTTTTCTGAAAGGGATTCCCTATAAAGTTCACTAAAACAAGAATTTACTGTGTCAAAGGGACACTATGTCCCGTCACTATGCGTTCACAACTTTCATTGATATTGAAAATGCATGATAATTTAAAAGTCCCATAACTCCTACAAAAAACCCCAGAGGAGTCGCATTGTCAACGAGAAGCGTGCGGAACGAATGAACAAACGGACGGACAAAGGAATGAACGAACGAATGAAAAGGACAATTTGTTCAGCTATTTCATGGTAAGAACAAGTCACATTTTGATGATAATGATGATGATCATGTACGGTTGGTAGTACGTAAACACGCTGGGTTTGATTTTTATAGTACTTGCTCACTGACAAAACTGTCCGCTGGTATGCATGTCGCTCCATTCGGACACTTTATTATTCTGATTTCGAGCCAATCACTGTTTATTCTTACTCCTTAGTGGTGCAACATTAGCAGAGAAGCAACAACTACCAGTTTACATTTTTTGGTTTGTTTCGACCGTGGCCTGAGTCAACAATCCACTGCACCATCGTGGGGAGAAAAATAACCATTGCATCACCTATGTGGTTATATCAACAAATATGGAACTCCGAATTTACTGAAACTGAAATAAGTACACCTTTCTTTAAATAAATTCACCTCTGTAGAAAATATTTGTTCCGTGGTTCAATCCCGGTCATGGCGGGTGTACTTGATATAACATTGTGATTAAGTTTGTCAGTGATTTACAACTTCGACAGGTCGGGGGTGTTCTCCTGGTACTCCGGTTTCCTGCACCAATAAAACTGACCGCCACGATATAACTGAAAACTGAAATATTGCTGAAAGTGGCATTAAGCACCATAACCCTGACCCTTATTCCAAAGTTCAAATGATTTGTTGCGCTGTTGAATTTATTTGTTGCAAGATGCAAATGATTTATTCCGAGATGCTAAATAATTGTTTTCATTATTGAAAGTGAAGTACAAATCCTCTCTTTGGCTTAATTGTACCGACACAATTGGGAAGAAACCATATTGCCATTGAGTATGTCGTCAAACCAAAGTAGGAAAATACTATGGCCATTATTCAAGCATGCCATCAAATTGTGAAAATTTGTATTGCCATTAGGCATAAAATCAACACAAAGTGGGACAGAGAAAATCCTTTTTGTCATCCTTCACCACCTTTTCACAATTCTAATAATTAACACGTGTTTTTCGGTGTTTATGGTCTCTGAAGTATTTCTGCATTTTCTTGGCCATATCGTAATTGAAAGACATACTAGGGGGGGGGGGGGGGGAGGGAGTTTTGAAATATATAGCGAACTGACAAGACACACGTCATTGGTACGTGTCTGCAGAAGCGGACGGGATTTTCGAACAGGTAACGACATCCTTCATCTACAAGGTCGGTCCAATGGTCAATAAAATGTTGTTAATCTGAGCGTTCCGTATACTTCATCATGCAAGTGGGGGTGTAGACAATTGTCCACCTCTTCATTCTTTAAATGCCTGTTCGGCTACACATTAGACAATTAAGGGATTGAAACGTTTCTAATACATTTCTAATAATTGACACTTGTTTAGTTAGTTTTTTGGTGTTTATGGTCTCTCATCATTTTAATGACTATGTCGTGACTACTAGTTGTAATAGGAATAGGGGAGAAAGACGTTGACATATAACTGCCAAGTGACACACCAGTCATTAATAGGCATCCGGAGAAGGGGATTGAGTCTTCAAACCGCTCCAGGCATCCGTTATCTACCATTAATAAGTTGTTTATCTGAGCGTCCCACATCCTTCATCATGCAAGTGAACAATTGTGCCCTTCTTCATGATGTTTTAAATGCCTTGTGGGTTGCAATCCAGAGATGCTGGCAGCATTGGATACACAAGAGTCACACAGTACGACGACAAACTAAACAAAAGACACAAAACAGAAAGCTAAGAAAATGAGCAATACGGACCCCACAAAAAACCGGGGGTGTACCCATGTGTTCACGGAGGTTAATGATTTTAACCTTGACGTACTTATTCTTATTCATACTTTCAAATGCACATAATGCTAAACTTCACTAATAAATATGTCGTAGAGTCAAATTCTCAATGGAATAATAGATACCATGACGGTGTAAATTGAAATACTTCCAAATAAAGACCCTGTAATAACAATATTAAAACCAATAAATAATGGATCAAGAAAGATAACTCTGATAGTTTATGTATACCAATAGGTAAATATTTAAAATAAAATAAATTACAATTCTGACATGTTTCTATTCCATTATTCTAGCAAAATATTCATTCTCTATGAAGGAATTATATACTAGCTCATGATTCTCATGGACATTTTCTAATATCAAACAAAAGTGTTATTACATGTAAAATAAACAGCTGCGCCAAGAGCGCATGATACGCCCGTGGTCAACATTCATACAATATTTGTAAAGATTTTCTTTCCCATAACTCTTGAATGAAAAATCTAAGTTTCACCAACAGCTGCACCATAAACATGAATTGGAACATTTATACAATATTTATACAATTGAAAACAACATTTTTGAGAAATCAGTTAAGACTATCAATTCCAATAACAGTTTGAAGTTTGAAGTGAATTTGGCGAAGGGGTTCTCAATTTACAGTGCGACATACGAAAAATCGCCTACAATTTGATGAATAAAGTCCCATAACTCTGGAATGAAAAATCGAAATTTCGCCATAAAGCATACAGACCGTAAGAATTCGCTAAGGTGTTCTTAAGTTAGAGCGCGACATGTGAAACGGACGGACCGACGGACGAACAGTCGGACATTGGTATACAATAATACGTCCCGTCTTAAAGACGGGCGTATGAAAACCCAGCTTCACATGAAGAAACAAAATAGCAGCAATAATAAGAATAAAATAAGCATTATAATACCAAACAAAATAATCACAAAAATAAGTATAAACTCAACATTATAATAAGTAGCAAAGGAAAATTAGCATTAATATGCAAAACTATAAAAACAACTATCTTTACCTCACACTGGGATGCAAAGGTCTTGTAATCAAAATACAGGATATACCTCAAGGATCACAATATCATGCTGTTGTTTATCAGTGTTTATTATATCATGACAACCTGAATATAAAATTAGGTTCATAACTATTGTGCTCAAAACACAGATTACAACTACAATTGTGTAATAACTCACCTTTTAATATTTTAATGGTAAAAATAGTATTATCATCATATTAAATTCACATTTAATAGTTTTATATATTATCTCATTTAACTTTTTACATTTTAATAGCATTTAATATGTTTTATTAGTTTATCAGTTTTATAAATCAGTCAATATGCAATCAATCAATTCAATCTCACTAAGAATGTTACTCTATAGACAATTAGCAAGTTTAGGAAATATGATTACCTTGAATGATATTAGTGGTGACAAATAGAAATAGTATATAAGTTCAACCTGGTTTCATATAGTCATCAAAAAGAGTATGTATATGGAGTTGACAATATGTCTGCCATCCAAGCGTATGAAAAATTATAGAGTGTCTCAAAAGAACAATAGAATTTCCCACCAAAAATGCATGTGACTCAAATAGTCAATGACATGAACTCAACTAATCAAAAATGAAAAATAAGGTTGCATATCAGGGTCACTTTCCTGAACTTAGGTCATGACCCTAATTAGCATATAAAACACAACAAAGTTGTAGACCTCATTCATTTTATTACTCAAAGATTTTTAATATCATAAATAAATGGGGAATATCATAAAGGTAATTATTATAGCATATTTTATTCATAAAAATGTATTTTATTATCATGGTAAAATTTAAATTATTTACAAACTGTCAAAATTCACTCTTCCACAAATAGTTGATATCGATTACTAAATGAATTTGATCTTTAAAGATAAATTAATGCAGTTTAAATAGATTTCTAGACGACTGAATTATTTATGCGAGAAAATATGACAATTATGATATCTGTTTGACATAGCAACACCATACATTACCTGATAATAATGTCTTTTGACGAAATATCACCAAATCAGGAAAACAGCGAAAGAGGAAGTTAAATAGTCACGTGATTTACCTGTCGCTACGACTGACACGAGACTTGTTCAAGCAAATATTAAATATCTTTAAAATCCACCTGTGATGTAAATCTATTGTCAAAACTCTCCATTATTTTTAAGGAATGGAGAGTATTTTTTCTCTTTGTACTTTTAAAGTCCCACAAGGGGCAAACAATTTAATACTTTTTACGTTAGATACTATACACAGACTTTTTTTTGTTACAAGATTAATAATTAATAAAATTAATAAAGTACAATGGGTGGATTTTAAGTTGGAGAATGTCCTCGTATCTCTCCATTCCATAAAAACAATGGGACTCGGCCCCATAGGGGCCTCGGCTCCATTATCTTTAAGGAATGGAGTTACTTGGACATTGTTCTATACAGAATAATCCTTCTTGGACACTCTTTACCATCAGCTTGCAGTTGAATAATCTTTGCTTCATTTACTGCTTGTTCTTTCTGTAGAAGTTTTACCATAACAAAGATGTTGGGATGTGAACGCTGGCATGCTTTGTTGACTTTACTATGCCATCCCTCGATATGGTTAGTTTTTATGGCTCCGTCGTTGTCAAACTCGTTCCAACCTTGAATACTACCTTCTACCCAGGTTTCTGTAACATAATCCTTGAACTTGGTTGTTTGAATACTGCTGTCATCGTTGTCTATAAGGGCATTTAACCAAAGATTATCTACTTGTTGGGCTGATACTAAGGGTATAACTGCAGCTCGTCGCACTAGTTTCTGTGTTTGTGGATCTTGTCGGTATTGGACTGCTAGGCCACAAGCTTGTGCCTTTCTCCAGATGCACTGCGTAAAATGTAAGAAACAGCCAAGAATATGTTGATTTAAGAAAAAAATAAAATGACAAATTTAATGAGAAATGAAATAATATATATTTGTGCAATTTAATTTAAAAAAAAGTATTTGTAAGTGAAATATCACATGCAATATTTA
This sequence comes from Bathymodiolus septemdierum, assembly GCA_963383655.1. NCBI lineage: Eukaryota > Metazoa > Mollusca > Bivalvia > Mytilida > Modiolidae > Bathymodiolus > Bathymodiolus septemdierum. The sequence goes on from OY726527.1 coordinate 54,828,313, forward strand.
GTTAAAATCTAATGAAACCGAAGTAAAACACTGTGATTTAAGAAAAAAACTAGAATAACAAATTTAATGAGAAATGAAATAACATATTTGTTGTAATTTAATTTATATGTGCAATATCACATGCTATATTTAGTTAAAATCTAACGAAAAAGAAGTAAGGCAAATCAAATTATTTCTTTCATTTATATGTAATTTGACTTGTTAATTATAAAAAATTAGTGAACAATCAAGCTTGGAGAGCATATTTCACGTGTGCTTATATTTTTAAAGTATAAATATTAATTATTATATTTCATTATGTTTTCATATTTTATGTAATTCCATTTATGTAGAAAGAACCAAAAAAAAACACACTAAAATTTATCTTTATTTACCTGTGATTACCCTGATTGTTCACCCTTAATGGGACCCTTAATTCCTCTTAATTAGGAAGGCCAAAATTCGTTCACAGTCTCACATAGCCAACATTTTTTTCTTACCTGTACCTATATAAAATATAGAATGTTGGCTAAGTGGGACGACACCAATAATTATTATGTGGGTAACATGTTTTAAATTGTTCTACATAAAGGACAATTCAGTCGGAAAATAGGTTGACTTCATTAAACTAGAGGCTCCCAGGAGCCTGTATTGTTCACCTGGGTATAATAAGATCAGTCAGTAAAACTTGATAACTTCGGTCAAAAAAAAAACAAATGTAGCCCTCGTCATTGCAGACCCCCTCTCCAAAAAAATTTGGGCAGAGGTTCCCCATTTAATGTAAGTTATCAACATTGCTGTAAGAAAACATAAATATCAATGATTCTCAAAATATATCTTTTGCTACTTCACATTTTGTAATAGAGTTGCTTCCCTTTGATTATTTGAGTAACCAAGAACAGTGAAAGTCAACACAAAAATACATTTCAAAAGGAATAACTCTTCACACAGTTGTTGGACATTTTCAACTGTGGAACTCTTTTGTAGATCTTGACATACTGAACATTGTTGCAGTTTAAACTTTCTCTCTATCTCTAATAGTTTTTGAGATATAAGATGAAAGTATTAAAATTGAGAGCCATTTGATGAAAAAGGTTAATGACTCCAAAATAGGTAATGGGATTTACTTAATTTAATTGCAGGGTAGGTAGATCTTGACATGCTGCACATTTTTACAATTTAAACTTAACCTTTATCTCTTATAGTTTTTGAAATATAAGACGAACAGTTTTTAATAATTTGATGAAAAAAGGGCAATAACTCCAAGATCGGCAATCAGATTTATTTCAAAATTGCAGGGTAGGTAGATCTTGACAAGTCACATGCTGAACATGTTTGCAGTTAAACTTAACATGTATCTCTTATAGTTTTTGAAATAAAAGACGAAAAGTATTAAAATTTAGAAAATTTGATGAAAAAGGGCAATAACTCCAACATGGGCACTCAGATTTACTTCAAAATTGCAGGGTAGGTAGATCTTGACATGCTGAACACGATTGCAAATAAACTTAACCTCTATCTCTTATAGTTATCGAAATATAAGACGAAACATATTAAAATTTAGAAAATTTGATGAAAAAGGGCAATAACTCCAAGATGGGTAATGAGATTTTCTTCAAAATTGCATTGTAGTTAGATCTTGCTCTGTTGATCATTTCTGATCTGTCAGATTTCAGATATTATTAATGGTTTTTGAGTTATTACACAAAACCTGCAATTTTACCATATGTTCTATTCTTAGTAACAGCGGCCATGTTGGTTGTGCACGGAATCACCGGACACAATTTTAAAACTAGACACCATAGTGATGATTCAGACCAAGTTTAGTTTCAATGGCCTTGTAGTTTCAGAGGAGGAGATCATTGAAAAAATTTACGACGGACGACGGACGATGGACGACAGACGACGACGACGGACACCAAGTGATGGCAATAGCTCACCTGGCCCTTTTGGCCTGTTGAGCTAATAAAAAAATAATGGAGCTCCCTTTAATTACCATAAGCATATGCATGATATTATATACGCTTATTACTATGAGCTATAGTTTATGATTTAACTTTTAGGGGAGAGGAAGATTGCAATTCTGCCGTCAAATTTAATAGAAAAAAAAAATGAAATGATCTGAAAGATGCAAATAAAAAATATCTGGCCCTGCAGTTTTCCATGGATTCTTTTTCTTAATTAATTTTTATAAATTTTGAAGATTTGCTATAAATTTTCCGTAATGTTAAAAACGACTTGAATATATTAGAATTTATAAAACTGAAAGCTAAACACCATATAATAGTTATCTAGGTTCTAGACACGTCACAGGGTATACAATATGCATACATTGTCGGAAAATATCCCAGCTCAGTATCCAGTCAAATGCCAGCCAAAGTTGCTCTTATAAATTTACCAATAAAATCATGACCCCATAACATGAACTAAGAACCATCCCGGTAATAGAAACAAATACGTAGGTTTGACCCGACCGGAAATCTGGAATTGGGGACATGTTGACCATTATAACACTGAGGACGTTTGACATAAATGTCTTTATACAGTATATATCATTTTCTAATATATATATATATATATATATATATATATATACTTAACGTCTGAAAAACCAGTCAACGATCAATCTTACGGGGTGTATATATATACATTTGTATATAATCCGCCTGGAGAAAATTTTGGTCATACTCGATAAACTGGGTTGGTATTGTGACGTCACCAACGTGTTCATCCGCCAACGACAAATTCAAATAGTCACATAAAATAATCGTAATTAAAATCGAGGAATCATTAAATTTTGCTGATAAAAATTAAATTACAAGGAATATTTGAAATTGTTGAAACAGGTTATACTTGCATAACCTGGTTTGGGTCAGCTTACGCTTTTCATAAACAGCTTATTAACCAGATTATATCGTATAACCTATTCAACAATTTCAAATATTCCTTAAATATATATATATATATATATTACGAATTTAGTTTGTTACACATATTTTCATTGGTTCTTCAACCCTGAATGTCAGCATATATTCGGAAAACAGACGGGATATATATTTCAGTACCCAAAAACGATTAAAACATGGACGACAAAACATTACGCTTCACTGAATCAATGGTATAATACGGAATAATAAATGTATGTTTACCAAGTTAAATGCTATTTTCAATACTCAAAACGGCTGCATGAACAAAAAAATATTATAACGATTAATTCCGTCACAAATAGCTGATCGATTCAGCAAACTCCTATGTTCCACGGCTGTACCATAACAAATAAACAAAGCGTTGAGCCTTGAAAACTTTCGACGTCATGGGGCCACACCAAGGTTTTATTTACATGTTGTTAACATTTAAATTATTGAAACTGTTTCGCAAACCCGTTGTTTTGTTATGTGATATATTAATGTTATATTTATAAAGTTAATAAAATTTACTACATATGAAACTGTATTGATTTAGAAAATTAGTACAGTATTTTCCTTCATGAGACACCCTATACATGAAATATGACGTGACACATATTTTGACGTCATTGAAGAATGACGTCAAAGGTACGGAAACGGACATCTAGAGATACGAAAAATGAAAATAAAAGAGGCAAATTTATCTAATACAGTTGGATGTTGTATTTAGAAAAAAAAGTTAAATCCGTAATATATCTGTTATTCAGCTATCAGACAGGGTATATAATGTGACATTCCCGGCTTATACTATATATTCCCTTGGTGGATGTGTTGTCTGTGCTTTTGCCCCTGCCTTTTGGTGGATGTGTTGTCTGTACTGTTGACTTTTTCTTTTGGTGGATGTGTTGTCTGTACTTTTGACCCTGTCATTTGGTGGATGTGTTGTCTGTACTTTTGCCCCTTTCTTTTGGTGGATGTGTTGTCTGTTCTTTTGACCCTGTCTTTTGGTGGATGTTTTGTCTGTACGTTTGACCTTGTCTTTTGGTGGATGTTTTGTCTGTACTTTTGACCCTGTCTTTTGGTGGATGTGTTGTCTGTTCTTTTGACCCTGTCTTTTGGTGGATGTGTTGATTGTTCTTTTGTCCTTGTCTTTTGGTGGATGTGTTGTCTGTACTTTTGACCTTGTCTTTTGGTGGATGTGTTGTCTGTACTTTTAACCCTGTCTTTTGGTGGATGTGTTTGTCTGTACGTTTGTCCTTGTCTTTTGGTGGATGTGTTGTCTGTACTGTTGACCCTGTCTTTTGATGGATGTTTTGTCTGTACGTTTGACCTTGTCTTTTGGTGGATGTTTTGTCTGTACTTTTGACCCTGTCTTTTGGTGGATGTGTTGTCTGTTCTTTTGACCCTGTCTTTTGGTGGATGTGTTGATTGTTCTTTTGTCCTTGTCTTTTGGTGGATGTGTTGTCTGTACTTTTGACCTTGTCTTTTGGTGGATGTGTTGTCTGTACTTTTAACCCTGTCTTTTGGTGGATGTGTTTGTCTGTACGTTTGTCCTTGTCTTTTGGTGGATGTGTTGTCTGTACTTTTAACCCTGTCTTTTGGTGGATGTGTTGTCTGTACTTTTGACCCTGTCTTTTGGTGGATGTGTTGTCTGTACGTTTGACCTTGTCTTTTGATGGATGTTTTGTCTGTACTTTTGACCTTGTCTTTTGGTGGATGTGTTGTCTGTACTTTTAACCCTGTCTTTTGGTGGATGTGTTTGTCTGTACGTTTGTCCTTGTCTTTTGGTGGATGTGTTGTCTGTACTTTTAACCCTGTCTTTTGGTGGATGTGTTGTCTGTACTGTTGACCCTGTCTTTTGATGGATGTGTTTTCTGTACTTTTGACCTTGTCTTTTGGTGGATGTTTTGTCTGTACGTTTGACCTTGTCTTTTGGTGGATGTTTTGTCTGTACTTTTGACCCTCTCTTTTGGTGGATGTTTTGTCTGTACGTTTGACCTTGTCTTTTGGTGGATGTTTTGTCTGTACTTTTGACCCTGTCTTTTGGTGGATGTGTTGTCTGTACTTTTGACCCTGTCTTTTGGTGGATGTGTTGTCTGTACGTTTGACCTTGTCTTTTGATGGATGTGTTTTCTGTACTAGATTTACGTATTCTGATTACCCCTATGGTATCTTCAATCTCTTCCTCCTTTACAAAAATCATCTAATGAAAAAAACAACATTGTGCCCAACAATCACAATAATCGAATCGGGGTCGTGGGGGTACATTTGAATAAATAAAATGTAAATATATATCTATTAAATAAACATATAAATCTATACAAGATAGTGTTGATTTAACAATACAAGATAACCTATTTGTATATGGGGTACATGTGAACTAAAGCATTGATAAACGAATCGATTTGTTTTATAGTAAAGCATGCATTTTATGTACTTCTTTAATGTAACAAATTGTAATTTTGAGAAGACTTCATAAGTCATGCAGTATTATCAGGTAAAGAATCGTGATTGCAGTCAGTGCCACTTGCAATTAAATTGTTAATTTCATTCCAACCGTGACTGGTGTCACTCTAGAAGAATGTTTGTGATAACCTTTGTACATTTCCTGTGGCAGGTTGGTTGTTTTCACCGAATACGCCCGTTTTCTCCACCAATAAATCAGTTCCCAAAAATAGGATAATTATCATTAATGATAGTGTAATCCCCTATGCCCCTCTATGATGAGTAGTATGAAACATATTAACGTTTTGCTGGGTTTGCAACAGGAGTAACATGAAAGGTGTTACTAGTGGAGTAGAAACTGCTTACCATACCGGATTACTTGAGATCGGCCCGGTTTTTAGTAGAGTTCTTGTTTGTCATTTTGACTAATTACTCAAGTTACTTGTGATGTCCTCTACGATTTCCACGTTTAAATGTACAAGATATTCGGTTTACTCCGATTTGTTTTGCAGGGTTCATGTTTAATCTATGTTATTTGTATTTACCCGTTCGGAACACATGTGTTTACCCTCGTTGCTTAATATAGTTCATATTGCTCTATCTTTTGTTTTGTGATGTTATATCGATCATTGTTTTTGTCTTTTTATTCTTTTTCTTTATTCCATTGAGTGTGTCCTTAGAATTACAGCGTCTGATTATCCCTTTGTATCTTCATAATTTTATTGCAAAATGGACAACCCCCCCCCCCCCCCCCCTAATGGAAAACAATCATTAATTAGCAATCTTCTCCTTCAAATCAAAATAGTTTCCATTCACACAATAATTCTTTAGACAAGACTTTACCAACATATATTATTAAAGGGCCGTCGTGGTCGAGATCATATAGTAGTTGGATTAACAACTAACCCTGTAATATCAGTGACTATGACTATGAGTTAGAATTCCGGTCATGGCGAGGTGTACTCGATACAAGAGTATGTGATAAAGTTTGTCAGTGACATGCGGCAGCTAGGTAGTTTTCTGTGGATATTCCGGATTCCGCCATCAATAAAGCTGATTGCCTGGATATAGCTGAAATATTTTGAAAGTGGCGTGAAACACCGTATTCCTGAACCCTATCTCACTGTGTAATTAATTCAAATAATTAAATTCTATCTTCGTTTCTGTTTCTGATGTCTAAAACCACTGAACAAGTTAAATACAGAAATGTACATCTGATGTCTGAAAGCCATGAAGAAGTTAAAATCAAATATGTATATCTGGTGTCTAGAAGACAAGAACAAATTACATGCAATTATGTATATCTGGTGTCTAGAAACCCTGAATAGATTAAATACAGAAATGTACATCTGGTGTCTAGGACCGCTGGACAAGTTAAACAGAGAAATGTACATCTGGTGTCTAGAACCACTGAACAAGCTAAATACAGATATGTAAATCTAGTGTCTGGAAGCCAGGAAGAAGTTAAATATAGAGATGTGCATCTTGTGTCAAGAACCCATCAACAATTTAATCACAGAAATGGACATCTGGTGTCTAAAAGCCATGAACAAGTTCAATATAGAAATGTGCATCTGGTGTCTAGAACCACTAAACAAGTTAAAATCAGAAATGTACATCTTGTGTCTAGAACCACTGAACAAGAATACAGAAATGTACATCCTGTGTATTAATTTGATAATATTGAAATCTTTTATGTTTATTATAATGAGCTATATGAATTACATGAAGTAGACTTAGTAGTCAAGATACGGGGGTAATATTAATAAGTCAAAGTTATGTCCTTAGAATAAAAATCAGTCTATTTAATAGTGTATATTGTTCTGCTTTTCTTCTACTGTCCTCTTGTAACATCAAACAGAAAAGCTGTACTACTCTTATTTACTACTAATAACCTATTGGTAGATTTGTCATAGTCAAGTACATATGGGTCTGACAAACCATCCGTGGAAGACAATAGTTGTCTATGACATTGTCCATCTGGGGAGATAACCACGACGTTGTTAGAAAAATAACCGACTACATACACGTTCCCATCTTTGTCTACAGAGATACCAAGTGGACCCTGTAGAACACGGCTATCTTTGAATTTCCATTGTGTTGTACCATGTAAATCACAACATGTCACGGTAAAGTGTGTGTAGTAAAGTTTGTCTCCATATGTAGCTACGTAATCAACACTAGACGTCTTACTCTTGATAATATCACTTACAGATTTATCACTAAGATTTAACAGCTTTATTCCTTTGCCAATTGCACAGTAATATATTTTCTTACCTCTAACTCCCATGCCATAAATGTACGTATCCATGGAGATAGTTGTCATGACTTTCTGACTTTCTATGTCTATTATAACTATACATTTATCATCTCCATATCCAGATGACACTGCAATGGTATTGTTATCTTTAATATAAACTGTATCATAAGTAGAGGATCCTATTTTATCTTTACCTATGTGGAATAATTCTACTCCATCTTTACTGATGAATCTTAGAGTATTAGAACTGTAACAGGAAAATACCATTCTACCATCTGGAAGAAAAGAACAGCCACTGTTAACTATACCCTTGGTGTTTATCTTTTGGCTTAGATTCAGTTGTATATTTTCAACTGACATGGATGGTGATAGTTCAGATACCATCATCTGGGCTTGTTTAGCTTTTCTTCGGACAAAAACCATCTCACAAGGCTTTGATACAACGACTACTTCGGCAAACTTTTGAATGCTGGTGGTAATATTCTTCAGACCGGTGTCTATCTTGTATGTTAGTTTGGTTTGATTTAGACTATCGCTGTTGATTAATGACTGCAAACACGTGTCGTGGGTTTCTACGTCTTTCTCTATCTGCTTTACTGCTATAAATGTTTGTAGGTCTGACGCGAACTTTTTTATGTTGACTATATTTGTCTGGTATTCGAACAGTTTTGTCTGTTTCTCGCCTAAAGATGCAAGTAGCTCACGTGTTTCTTCTGTTACTTGTTTTTCTGCTTCAGTCAATTCCTTCATTATATTTTCTTGTAACTTGTCAAGATGATTGTTGACTTTAGCCCTCAGTTCATGTATTTCATTCTCAATTATTCGTTTCTGTTCTTTAACAGAGCTGGAGTTGGTCTCTCTATTTTGTCTAATTTTACCAATATTTTCAAACATTTCTTTAATCAAATGCTCGGTTTCATTGAACATAGTTGATGTTTTCACGTTCTTTGTTATATTTTCAAGAATAGTTACCTCCTTACAGTCTTTATGATTTTCCACGTTGCAAATTCGACAACACGGACACTCATGTTCTTTACAGTATAAATTGAACTTTTCGTGGTGTTCGTTGCAATGTTCTTTAATTTTCAACACGTACGACGGCAACTTCTGGTATTCCGCTATGGGTATCGTGGTATGACCTCGTGACAGCTTCACTGAACTGTGGTATTCAATGCATTCTGTACAAAGACCTTCCTCACATTCTCGACACCAAACTACCGATGGCTTAGATATATGGCGGTTATCACACATTCCACAGAAAGATGGAGAACTTGACATGATGTTGATATCCTGTAATATATTACTGGTATTAAAATAGAAATTAACATTTATTAATTGACTTCAGTCACTTTGATTTCTGTACACGAATTAAATTAATTAATTAAAATCAGATTGACTTTTCAATTAACCCTGTCTTTCCTGGCGCTGTCTTATAGTACACTGTAGATACATATGGAATAAAACATAGAAAAAAATTCATACCGTCCGCAGTTCTCATATCCAATGAGAAATTCGTAGAATCATAGCAAATTTTTTTTCCATGATTAAGCTAGAGGCTCATTTGAGCATGTATCATTCACCCGCATTATTCAAATACAGTTTGTGCTCAGTGAAGTCTAGAGTTTGAGAGAAACAATATTTTATTCGTTTTCATGTAAGGTCCTATGTTAAACTTTGGCTCATTCAAATTGGACTTTGAAAAGTGGGTGTTGTTCCCTTTCAATCATTTCATATCTCCGAAATAGTAAGAGCTACAACACATGTTTTGGAACACTTCAGTCAGGAATATTGGATGAAATTAAAAAAGTTCAAATTTTGAAATCCTCCTTAATATTATAATGCTTTGCATTTTTCTGAAAGGGATTCCCTATAAAGTTCACTAAAGCAAGAATTTACTGTGTCAATGGGACACTATGTCCCTTCACTATGCGTTCACAACTTTCATTCATATTGAAAATGCATGATAATGTAAAAGTCCCATAACTCCTACAAGAAACTTCAGAGGAGTCGCATTGTCAACGAGAAGCGGTGCGGACGAATGAACAAACGGACGGACAAAGGAATAAACGAACGAATGAAAAGGACAATTTTTTCAGCTATTTCATGGTAAGAACAAGTCACATTTTGATGATAATGATGATGATCATGTACGCTTGGTAGTACGTAAACACGCTGGGTTTGATTTTTATAGTACTTGCTCACTGACAAAACCGTCCGCTGGTAGACATGTCGCTCCATTCGGACACTTTATTATTCTGATTCCGAACCAACCACTGTTTATTCTTACTCCTTAGTGGTGCAACATTAACTGAGAAGCAACAACTACCAGTTTACAATTTTTGGTTTGTTTCGACCGTGGCCTGAGTCAACAATCCACTGCACCATCGTGGGGAGAAAAATAACCATTACATCACCTATGTGGTTATATAAACAAGTATGGAACTCCGAATTTACTGAAACTGAAATAAGTACACCTTTCTTTAAATAAATTCACCTCTGTAGAAAATATTTGTTCCGTGGTTCAATCCCGGTCATGGCGGGTGTACTTGATACAACATTGTGATTAAGTTTGTCAGTGATTTACAACTGCGACAGCTCGGTGGTGTTCTCCTGGTACTCCGGTTTCCTGCACCAATAAAACTGACCGCCACGATATAACTGAAAACTGAAATATTGCTGAAAGTGGCATTAAGCACCATAACCCTGACTCTTATTCCAAATTTCACATAGCCAGAAATCATGGGTGATTTTGCTCATAAATATTCATAAACCAAATCGCGTCATGTATGACGTCAGCAAATAAACGTTGAACCATATTTGGAAGACGCTGATGAAAACTCGCATCTATTTTTTTTAAATAATATTTTATCACAGTTTTGATCACATAAATATAAATAACTTCATAATTATTTGTGATCGTATCAAAATTAATTGTTATGATATGTTTATTAGGAATTCGATGATGTGTGTAAAAGATCGAAAATATATTTAATGCACTGCCCCCCTTTTTTTCCACGAAATAAAAATATGTAAATAAAAAATATATTGTGCATTTTTTTTCAATTTCTGCACCACATAAGTATTAGAATGTCATTGACATCGTTTAGTATATATATTGTTAAATTTTTTGAACTTTATATATCAGCAGTATTGTTACCAATTGTATTATAGTTACTTCTTCTGTTGTTTTGTCGAAATAAAAAAATACCCTTGTGGAGCCTTTTTTAATTGTTTATTTACATTTACAATGGAATGTGGTGCTTACTCAAATAATGCTATGTCTAGCAGAAGCAGTTTTACGAAATAGTAGATTTTTTTGCGTGAACCCCTATTGAATCTCTACTAGAAAGGTATAAAAAAAACTTGTGAAGCCCTCTTTTAAATTATCGTGGGAACCTTTAATTTTTCAGCAAAATATTTATCGAAGAAAGATTCCTCAACAATGTTACCGGAACTGACCGAATTTGTCCCGGCAACTAGAATGGGGATTGTAAGAAAAGTGCTTTTAGGTCTTGAAAACCGTGCAGGATGCATTTTTTCACTTCTTCTCAACGCTTTTCAATGGTGCTTACGCTTCAAAATTTGAAACTAGGTGGGAACCTTGAGTTTTCATGGTACAGCTGTAATATTTTGAGATATTGTTCAAACCGGTGCATAGTTTAATTTTTTATCCCCGAAAATTGTCCTGCCCAAGCTAACAGAAAGTTTCCCATTCAACTATATGTTAAAATCCAAATTCTCTTTGAGCCGCCATTTTGAATATGCAAATGAGCAAATCACCTATCATTTCTGGCTATGTGAATGATTTGTTGCGCTGTTGAATTTATTTGTTGCGAGGTGCAAATGATTTATTGCGAGATGCTAAAAAATTGCTTTCATAATTGAAAATGAAGTACAAATCCTCTCTTTGGCTTAATTGCACCTACACAATTGGGAAGAAATCATATTGCCATTGAGTATGTCGTCAAACCAAAGTAGGAAAATACTATGGTAATTATTCAAGCATGCCATCAAATTGTGATTTTTTTTTATTGCCATTAAGCATGACATCAACACAAAGTGGGACAGAGAAAATCCTTTTTGTCATCCTTCACCACATTTTCACAATTCTAATAATTATCACTTGTTTTTCGGTGTTTATGGGTCTCTTTGAAGTCTTTCTGCGTTTTCTTAGCCATATCGTGATTAAAAGAAATATGGGGGGGGGGGGGAAAAGCTTTGAAATATATAGCCAACTGACAAGCAGAAGCGGACGGGATTTTCGAACAGGTATAGACATCCTTCATGTACAAGGTCGGTCCATTGGTCAATAAAATGTTGTTAATCTGAGCGTTCCGCATACTTCATCATGCAAGTGGTGTCTAGACAATTGTCCACCTCTTCATTCTTTAAATGCCTGTTCGGCTACACATTAGACAATTAAGGGATTGAAACGTTTCTAATACATTTCTAATAATTGACACTTGTTTAGTTAGTTTTTGTTTTTTGGTGTTTATGGTCTCTCTCATCATTTTAATGACTATGTCGTGACTACTAGTTATAATAGGGGAGAAAGGCGTTGACATATAACTGTCAAGTGACACATCAGTCATTTATAGGCATCCGGAGAAGGGGATTGAGTCTTCAAACCGCTCCAGGCATCCGTTATCTACCATTAATAAGTTGTTTATTTGAGCGTCCCACATCCTTCATCATGCATGTGGACAATTGTGCCCTTCTTCATGATGTTTTAAATGCCTTGTGGGTTGCAATCCAGAGATGCTGGCAGCATTGGGTACACAAGAGTCACACAGTACGACGACAAACAAAGCAAAAGACACAAAACAGAAAGCTAAAAAAATGAGCAATACGGACCCCACAAAAAACCCGGGGGTGTACCAATGTGTTCACGGAGGTTAATGATTTTAACCTTGACGTACTTATTCTTATTCATACTCTCAAATGCACATAATGCTAAACTTCACTGATAAATATGTCGTAGAGTCAAATTCTCAATGGAATAATAGATACCATGACATTGTAAATTGAAATACTTCCAAATAAAGACCCTGTAATAACAATATTAAAACCAATAAATAATGGATCAAGAAAGATAACTCTGATAGTTTATGTATACCAATAGGTAAATATTTAAAATAAAATAAATTACAATTCTGACATGTTTCTATTCCATTATTCTAGCAAAATATTCATTCTCTATGAATGAATTATATACCAGCTCATGGTTCTCATGGACATTTTCTAATATAAAACAAAGGTGTTATTACATGTAAAATAAATAGTTGCGCCAAGAGCGCATGATACGCCCGTCGTCAACATTCATACAATATTTGTAAAGACTGTCTTTCCCATAACTCTTGAATGAAAAATCTAAATTTCACCAACAGCTGCACCATAAACATGAATTGGAACATTTATACAATATTTATACAATTGAAAACAACATGTTTTGAGAAATCAGTAAAGACTATCAATTCCAATAACAGTTCGAAGTTTGAAGTGAATTGGCGAAGAGTTCTCAATTTACAGCGCTACATACGAAAAATCGCCTACAATTTGATGAATAAAGTCCCATAACTCTGGAATGAAAAATCGAAATTTCACCAAAAAGTATACAGATCGTAAGACTATCAATTCCAATAACTATGCGAAGTTTGAAGTGAATTGGCCAAGGAGTTCTCAATTTACAGCGCGCCATACGAAAAATCGCCTACAATTTGATGAATAAAGTCCCATAACTCTGGAATGAAAATTTGTAATTTCACCAAAGAGTATACAGAACATAAGACTATCAATTCCAATAACTATGCGAAGGTTGAAGTGAATTGGCCAAGGGGTTCTCAATTTACAGCGCGATATACGAAAAATCGCCTACAATTTGATGAATAAAGTCCCATAACTCTGGGATGAAAATTCGAAATTTCACCATAAAGTGTACAGACCGTAAGACCACCAATTTCAATAACTCTGTGAAATGCAAAGTGAATTGGCCAAGGGGTTCTTAAGTTAGAGAGCGACATGTGAAACGGACGGACAGACAGACGGACGGACGGACAGACGGACAGTCGGACATTGGTATACCATAATACGTCCCGTCTTAAAGACGGGCGTATAAAAACCCAGCTTCACATGAAAAAACAAAATAGCAGCAATAATAAGAATAAAATAAGCATTATAATACCAAACAAAATAATCACAAAAATAAGTATAAACTCAACATTATAATAAGTAACAAAGTAAAATTAGCATTAATATGCAAAACTATAAAAACAACTATCTTTACCTCACACTGAGGTGCAAAGGTCTTGTAATCAAAATACAGGATACACCTCAAGGATCACAATATCATGCTGTTGTTTATCAGTGTTTATTATATCATGACAACCTGAATATAAAATTAGATTCATAACTATTGTGCTCAAAACACAGATTACAACTACAATTGTGTAATAACTCACCTTTTAATATTTTAATGGTAAAAATAGTATTATCATCATATTAAATTCACATTTAATAGTTTATATATTATCTCATTTTACTTTTTACATTTTAAGAGCATTTAATATGTTTTATTAGTTTATCAGTTTTATAAATCAGTCAATCTGCAATCAATCAATTCAATCTCACTAAGAATGTTACTCTATAGACAATTAGCAAGTTTAGTAAGTATACTTACCTTAAATGATATTAGTGGTGACAAATAGAAATAGTATATCAGTTCATCCTCGTTTCAAATAGTCATAAAAAAGAATATGTATATGGAGTTGACAATATGTCTGCCATCCAAGCGTATGGAAAATTACAGAGTGTCTCAAAAGAACAATAGAATTTCCCACCAAAAATGCATGCGACTCAAATAGTCAATGACATGAACTCAACTAATCAAAAATGTAAAATAAGGATACATATCAGGGTCACTTTCATGAACTGAGGTCATGACCCTAATTAGCATATAAAACATAACAAAGTTGACAATATGTCTGTCATCCAAGCTGATGAAAAATTATAGAGTGTCTCAAAAGAACAATAGAATTTCCCACCAAAATAAGGATACATATCAGGGTCACTTTCCTGAACTTAGGTCATGACCCTAATTAGCATTTAAAACATAACAAAGTTGTAGACCTCATTCATTTTATTACTCAAAGATTTTCAATATCATAAATAAATGGGGAATATCATAAAGGTAATTATCATAGCATATTTTATTCATAAAAATGTATTTTATGATCATAGTAAAAATTTTAATTCCTAAAGATTAAATTATTTACAAACTGTCAAAATTCACTCTTCCACAAATAGTTGATATCGATTACTAAATGAATTTTACCTTTTAAGATAAATTAATGCAGTTTAAATAGATTTCTAGACGACTGACTTATTTATGCGAGAACATATGACAATTATAATGTCTGTTTGACATAACATTAACATACATTACCTGAAAATAATGTCTTTTGACGAAACATCACCAAATCAGGAAAACAACAAAAGAGGAAGTTAAATAGTCACGCGATTTACCTGTCGTTACGACTGACACGAGACCTGTTCAAACAAATATTAAATATCTTTAAAATCCACCTGTGATGTAAATCTATTGTCAAACTCTCCATTATTTTTAAAGAATGGAGAGTAATTGTTCTCTTTGTACTTTTAAGGTCCCACAAGGGGCAAACAATTTAATACTTTGTACTTTAGATACTATACACAGACGTTTTTTTGCTACAAGATTAATAATTAATAAAATTAATAAAGTACAATGGGTGGATTTTAAGTTGGAGAATGTCCTCGTATCTCTCCATTCCTTAAAAACAATGGGCCTCGGCTCCATTATCTTTAAGGAATGGAGAGTTACTTGGACATTCTTCTATACAGAATAATCCTTCTTGGACACACTTTACCACCAGCTTGCAGTTGAATAATCTTTGCTTCATTTACTGCTTGTTCTTTCTGTAGAAGTTTTACCATAATAAAGATGTTGTGATGCGAACGCTGGCATGCTTTGTTGACTTTACTATGCCATCCCTCGATATGGTTAGTTGTTCTGGCTCCGTCGTTGTCAAACTGGTTCCAACCTTGAATACTACCTTCTACCCAGGTTTCTGTAACATAATCCTTGAACTTGGTTGTTTGAATACTGTTGTCATCGTTGTCTACAAGGGCATTTAACCAAACGTTATCTACTTGTTGGGCTGGTACTAAGGGTAGAACTGCAGCTCGTCGCACTAGTTTCTGTGTCTGTGAATCTTGTCGGTATTGGACTGCTAGACCACAAGCTTGTGCCTTTCTCCAGATGCACTGCGTAAAATGGAAGAAACAGCCAAGAATATGTTGATTTAAGAAAAAAAAAACTAAAATCACAAATTTAATGAGAACTGAAATAATATATTTGTTGTAATGTAATTTATATGTGCAATATCACATGTTATATTTAGTTAAAATCTAATGAAAATGAAGTAAAACAGATTTGAAATAATATATTTGTTGAAATTTAATCTAAAAAAAAAGTAATTAATAAGTGAGGTATCACATGCTATATTTAGTTAAAATCTAACGAAAATGAAGTAAGACAAAACAAATTATTTCTTTCATTTATATGTAACTTGACTTGTTAATTAAAAAAATTAGTGAGCAATCAAGCCTGGAGAACATATTTCATGTGTGCTTATATTTCTAAAGTTTAATATAAATATTAATTATTATATTTCATTATGTTTTCGTATTTTATGTAATTCCATTTATGTAGAAAGAACAAAAAAAAAACACACTCAAATTTATCTTTATTTACCTGTGATTACCCTGATTGTTCACCCTTAATGGGACCTTTAATCCCTCTTAATTAGGAAGGCCAAAATTCTTTCAGTCTCACAGAGCCAACATTTTTTTCTTATCTGTACCTATATAAAATATAGAATGTTGGCTAAGTGGGACGACACCAATAATTATTATGTGGGTAACATGTTTTAAATTGTTCTACATAAAGGACAATTCAGTCGGAAATTAGGTTGACTTCATTAAACAAGAGGCTCCCAGGAGCCTGTATTGCTCACCTGGGTATAATAACAACATCAGTCAATAAAACTTGATAACTTCGGTCAAAAATTAACAAATGTAGCCCTCGTCATTGCAGACCCCCTCTCCAAAAAATTTTGGTAGGGGTTCCCCATTTAATGTATGTTATCAACATTCCTGTAAGAAAACATAAATATCAATGATTCTCAAAATTTAGCTTTTGCTACTTCACATTTTGCAATAGAGTTGCTTCCCTTTGATTATTTGAGTAACCAAGAGCAGTGAAAGTCAACACAAAAATGCATTTCAAGAGGAATAACTCTGCACACAGTTGTCGGACATTTTCAACTGTGGAACTGTTTTGTAGATCCTGACATGCTGAACATTTTTGCAGTTTAAACTTTCCCTGTATCTCTAATAGTTTTTGAGATATAAGATGAAAGTATTAAAATTTAGAACATTTGATGAAAAAATGGCTATAACTCCAAAATGGGTAATGTGATTTACTTAATTTAATTGCAGGGTAGGTAGATCTTGACATGCTGCACATTTTTGCAATTTAATCTTAACCTTTATCTCTTATAGTTTTTGAAATATAAGACGAAAAGTTTTTAAAAATGTGATGAAAAAAGGGCTCCAAGATGGGTAATCAGATTTACTTCAAAATTGCAGGGTAGGTAGATCTTGACAAGTCACATGCTGAACATGTTTGCAGTTAAACTTAACATGTATCTCTTACAGTTTTTGAAATAAAGGACGAAAAGTATTGAAAATTTGAAAAGTTGATGAAAAAGGGCAATAACTCCAAAATGAGTAGTTAGATCTTGCTGTGCTGATCAGTTTTATCCTGTCAGATTTCTGATATTATTAATTGTTTTTGAATTATTACCCAAAACCTGCAATTTTATTATATGTTCTATTTTTAGTAACAGTGGCCATGTTGGTTGTTGCACGGAATCACAGGACACAATTTTGAAACTAGAAACAATAGTGATGATTCAGACCAAGTGTGGTTCCAACTGGTCTTGTAATTTTAGAGGAGAAGATCTTTGAAAAAGCTTACGACGGACGACGGACCACAGATGACGGAAGACAGAAGACAACGACGACGACGACGGACGCCAAGTGATGGCAATAGCTCATGGGCCAGATGAGCTATTAAAAAGATAATGGAGCCCCCTTTAATTACCATAAACATATGTATGATATTATATACGCTTATTACTATGAGTTATAGTTTATGATTTAACTTTTAGGGGAGTGGAAGATTGCAATTCTGCCGTCAAATTTAATAGAAAAAAAAAATGAAATATTCTGAAAGATGCAAATAAAAAATATCTGGCCCTGCAGCTTTCCGCGGATTTTTTTTTAAATTTATTTTTATAAATTTTGAAGATTTGTTATAAATTTTCCGTAATGTTAAAAACGACTTGAATATATTAGAATTTATAAAACTGAGAGCTAAGCACCATATAATAGTTATCTAGTTTCTAGACACGTCACAGGGTATACAATATGCATACATTGTCGGAAAATATCAAATTTATTTGTATGTGCTTTAGAAACATGTAGAAAAAACAAGTCTTTGACAAGCTTCTCCTGCTTGTTTCGCAGTGTGTGCAAATAGTTACCAATGGTGTCTTTTGTGAAGTCCTCGCTTATAATGTTACCGTTTCTGTCCGTCGTTCTACGTGAATCAGCTACCATGACTAAATAACACTGAATTTTATTTGGCCTTTTGTTGTACTCAAAATCACAGAATTGAAGGATAATGTCATACATAATTTTTCCAGCTCAGTATCCAGTCAAATGCCAGCCAAAGTTGCTCTTATAAATTTACCTATAAAATCATGACCCCATAACATGAACTAAGAACCATCCCGGTAATAGAAACAAATACGTAGGTTTGACCCGACCGGAAATCTGGAATTGGGTACACGTTGACCATTATAACACTGAGGCCGTTTGACATAAATGTCTTTATACAGTATATGTTATTTTCTAATATATTTATATATATATATTTACATTTGTATATAATTTAATTTGATTTGAATATTTCAATCTGATTGGCTAATCCGACTGGAGAAAATTTTGGTTATACTCGATAATCTGGGTTGGTATTGTGACGTCACCAACGTGTTCATCCGCCAACGACAAATTCAAATAGTCACATGAAATAATCGTAATTAAAATCGAGGAATCATTAAATTTTGCTGTAAAAATTTAAATTATAACGAATATTTGAAATTGTTGAAACAGGTTATACTTGTATAACCTGGTTTGGGTCTGCTTACGCCTTTCATCAACCGCTTATTAACCAGGTTATATCGTATAACCTGTTCAACAATTTCAAATATTCCTTAAATATATATATATATTACGAATTTAGTTTGTTACACATATTTTCATGGGTTCTTCAACCATGAATGTCAGCATATATTCGGAAAACAGACGGGATATATATTTCAGTCCCCAAAAACGATTAAAACATAGACGACAAAACATTACGCTTCACTGAATCAATGGAATAATACGGAATAATAAATGTATTTTCACCAAATTAAATGCTGTTTTCAATACTCAAAACGGCTGCATGAACAAAAACATATTACAACAATTAATTCCGTCACAAATATCTGATCGATTCAGCAAACTCCTATGTTCCACGGCTGTACCATAACAAATAAACAAAACGTTGAGCCTTGAACACTTTCGACGTCATGGGGCCACACCAAGGTTTTATTTACATGTTGTTAACATTTAAATTATTGAAACTGTTTCGCAAACCCGTTGTTTTGTTATGTGATATATTAATGTTATATTTATAAAGTTAATAAAATTTACTACATATGAAACTGTATTGATTTAGAAATTTAGTACAGTATTTTCCTTCATGAGACACCCTATACATGAAATATGACGTGACACATATTTTGACGTCATTAAAGAATGACGTCAAAGGTACGGAAACGGACATCTAGAGATACAAAAAATGAAAATTAAAGAGGCAAATTATTTAATACAGTTGGATGTTGTATTTAAAAAAAAAAAGGTTAAATCCGTAATATATCTGTTATTCAGCTATCAGACAGGGTATATAATGTGACATTCCCGGCTTATGCTATATATTCCCTTGGTGGATGTGTTGTCTGTGCTTTTGCCCCTGCCTTTTGGTGGATGTGTTGTCTGTACTTTTGACCCTGTCTTTTAGTGGATGTGTTGTCTGTACTTTTGACCCTGTCATTTGGTGGATGTGTTGTCTGTACTTTTGACCCTGTCTTGTGGTAGATGTGTTGTCTGTTCTTTTGCCCCTGTCTTTTGGTGGATGTGTTGTTTGTTCTTTTGAACTTGTCTTTTGGTGGATGTGTTGTCTGTACTGTTGACCCTGTCTTTTGGTGGATGTGTTGTCTACTTTTAACCCTGTCTTTTGGTGGATGTGTTCTCTGTACTTTTGACCTTGTCTTTTGGTGGATGTGTCTATACTTTTGACCCTGTCTTTTGGTGGATGTGTTTGTCTGTACTTTTGACCTTGTCTTTTGGTGGATGTGTTGTCTGTACTTTTGACCCTGTCTTTTGGTGGATGTGTTTGTCTGTACTTTTGACCTTGTCTTTTGGTGGATGTGTTGTCTGTACTAGATTTACGTATTCTGATTACCCCTATGGTATATTCAATCTCTTCCTCCTTTACAAAAATCATCTAATAAAAAGAAAACGTTTGTGCCTAACAATAGCAATAATCGAATCGGGGTCGTGGGGGTACATTTGAATAAATAAAATGTAAATATATATCTATTAAATAAACATATAAATCTATTCAAGATAGTGTTGATTTAACAATACAAGATAACCTATTTTTATATGGGGTACATGTGAACTAAAGCATTGAAAAACGAATCGATGTGTTTTATAGTAAAGCATGCATTTTATGTACTTCTTTAATGTAACAAATTGTAATTTTGAGAAGACGTCATAAGTCATGCAGTATTATCAGGTAAAGAATCGTGATTGCAGTCAGTGCCACTTGCAATTAAATTGTTAATTTCATTCCAACCGTGACTGGTGTCACTCTAGAAGAATGTTTGTGATAACATTTGTACATTTCCTGTGGTAGGTTGGTTGTTTTCACTGAATACGCCCGTTTTCTCCACCAATAAAACAGTTCCCCAAAAATAGGATAATTATCATTAATGATAGTGTAATCCCCTATAACCCTCTATGATGAGTAGTATGAAACATATTACCGTTTTGCTGGGTTTGAAAGGTGTTACTAGTGTAGTAGAAACTGCTTACCATACCGGATTACTTGAGATCGGCCCGGTTTTTAGTGGAGTTCTTGTTTGTCATTTTGACTAATTACTCAAGTTACTTGTGAAGTCCTCCACGATTTCCACGTTTAAATGTACACGATATTCGGCTTACTCCGATTTGTTTTGCAGGGTTCATGTTTTATCTATGTTATTTGTATTTACCCGTTCGGAACACATGTGTTTACCCCCGTTGTTTAATAAAGTTCATATTGCTCTACCGTTTGTTTTGTGATGTTATATCGATCATTGTTTTTGTCTTTTTATTCTTTTTCTTTAGTTCACTGAGTGTGTCCTTCGAATTACAGCGTCTGATTACCCCTTTGTATCTTCATAATTTTATTGCAAAATGGACACCCCCCCCCCCCCCCCCCCCCCAATGGAAAAAAATCAATAATTAGCAATCTTCTCCGTCAAATCAAAATAGTTTCCATTCACACAATAATGCTTCAGACAAGACTTAGCCAACATATATTATTAAAGGGCCGTCGTGGTCGAGATCATATAGTAGTTGGATTAACAACTAACCCTGTAATATCAGTGACTATGACTATGAGTTAGAATTCCGGTCATGGTTAGGTTTACTCGATACAAGAGTATGTGATAAAGTTTGTCAGTGACATGCGGCAGCTACGTAGTTTTCTGTGTGTACTTCGGATTCCGCCATCAATAAAGCTGATTGCCGGGATATAGCTGAAATATTTTGACAGTGGCGTTAATCACCTTATTCTCAACCCCTATCTCACTGTGTATTTAGTTCAAATGATTAAATTTTATCTTCGTTTCTGTTTCTGATGTCTAAAACCACTGAACAAGTTAAATACAGAAATGTACAGCTGAAGTCTGAAAGCCATGAACAAGTTAAAATCAAATATGTACATCTGGTGTCTAGAAGACATGAACAAATTACATGCAATTGTGTATATCTGGTGTCTAGAAACCCCGAATAGATTAAATACAGAAATGCACATCTGGTGTCTAGAAATCATGAGCAGGTTAAATACAGAAATGTGCATCTGGTGTCTAGAAGTCAAGAAGCATTTAATTACAGAAGTGGACATCTGGTGTTTGAAAGCCATGTACAAGTTAAATACAGAAATGTACATCTGGTGTCTAGAAGCCATGAACAAGTTAAGTACAGAAATGAAAATCTGGTGTTTGGAAGCCATGAACAAATTAAATACAGAGATGTGCATCTGGTGTCTAGAAGCCATGAACAAGTTAAGTACAGAAACGGACATCTGGTGTTTGGAAGCCATATACAAGTTAAAATCAAATATGTACATGTGGTGTCTAGAAGACATGAGCAAATTACATGTAATTGTGTATATCTGGTGTCTAGAAACGCTGAATAGATTAAATACAGAAATGCACATCTGGTGTCTAGAAATCATGAGCAAGTTAAATACAGAAATGTGCATCTGGTGTCTAGAAGTCATGAAAAAATAAAATAAAATAGATTTGCATCTGGTGTCTAGAAGCCATGAACAATTTAATTACAGAAATGGACATCTGGTGTTTGGAAGCCATATACAAGTTAAATACAGAATTGTACATCTGGTGTTTGGAAGCCATTAACAAGTTAAATACAGAGATGTGCATCTGGTGTCTAGAAGCCATGAACAAGTTAAGTACAGAAATGGATATCTGGTGTCTTGAATCACTGAGCAAGTTAAATACTGAAATGTACAACTGGTGTCTGGAAGCCATGAACACGTTAAATACAGAAATGGACATCTGGTGTCTGGAATCCATAAACGAGTTAAGCACAAAAATGTGCATCTGGTGTCTGGAAGCTATGAACAAGATCAATACAGAAATGTGCATCTGGTGTATGGAAGCCATGAACAAGATCAATACAGAAATGTGCATCTGGTGTCTGGAAACTATGAACAAGATCAATAGAGAAATGTGCATCTGGTGTCTGGAAGCCATGAACAATTTAAGCACAGAAATGGACATCTAGAGTCTAAAAGCCATGAATAAGTTAAAATCAAATATGTACATCTGGTGTCTAGAAGACATGAACAAATTACATGCAATTGTGTATATCTGGTGTCTAGAAACCCCGAATAGATTAAATACAGAAATGCACATCTGGTGTCTAGAAATCATGAGCAGGTTAAATACAGAAATGTGCATCTGGTGTCTAGAAGTCATGAAGCATTTAATTACAGAAGTGGACATCTGGTGTTTGGAAGCCATGTACAAGTTAAATACAGAAATGTACATCTGGTGTCTAGAAGCCATGAACAAGTTAAGTACAGAAATGAAAATCTGGTGTTTGGAAGCCATGAACAAATTAAATACAGAGATGTGCATCTGGTGTCTAGAAGCCATGAACAAGTTAAGTACAGAAACGGACATCTGGTGTTTGGAAGCCATGTACAAGTTAAAATCAAATATGTACATCTGGTGTCTAGAAGACATGAGCAAATTACATGCAATTGTGTATATCTGGTGTCTAGAAACGCTGAATAGATTAAATACAGAAATGCACATCTGGTGTCTAGAAATCATGAGCAAGTTAAATACAGAAATGTGCATCTGGTGTATAGAAATCATGAGCAAGTTAAATACAGAAATGTGCATCTGGTGTATAGAAGTCATGAAAAAATAAAATAAAATAGATTTGCATCTGGTGTCTAGAAGCCATGAACAATTTAATTACAGAAATGGACATCTGGTGTTTGGAAGCCATATACAAGTTAAATACAGAATTGTACATCTGGTGTTTGGAAGCCATTAACAAGTTAAATACAGAGATGTGCATCTGGTGTCTAGAAGCCATGAACAAGTTAAGTACAGAAATGGATATCTGGTGTCTTGAATCACTGAGCAAGTTAAATACTGAAATGTACAACTGGTGTCTGGAAGCCATGAACAAGTTAAATACAGAAATGGACATCTGGTGTCTGGAATCCATAAACGAGTTAAGCACAAAAATGTGCATCTGGTGTCTGGAAGCTATGAACAAGATCAATACAGAAATGTACATCTGGTGTATGGAAGCCATGAACAAGATCAATACAGAAATGTGCATCTGGTGTCTGGAAACTATGAACAAGATCAATAGAGAAATGTGCATCTGGTGTCTGGAAGCCATGAACAATTTAAGCACAGAAATGGACATCTGGAGTCTAAAAGCCATGAACAAGTTAAAATCAAATATGTACATCTGGTGTCTAGAAGACATGAACAAATTACATGCAATTGTGTATATCTGGTGTCTAGAAACCCCGAATAGATTAAATACAGAAATGCACATCTGGTGTCTAGAAATCATGAGCAGGTTAAATACAGAAATGTGCATCTGGTGTCTAGAAGTCATGAAGCATTTAATTACAGAAGTGGACATCTGGTGTTTGGAAGCCATGTACAAGTTAAATACAGAAATGTACATCTGGTGTCTAGAAGCCATGAACAAGTTAAGTACAGAAATGAAAATCTGGTGTTTGGAAGCCATGAACAAATTAAATACAGAGATGTGCATCTGGTGTCTAGAAGCCATGAACAAGTTAAGTACAGAAACGGACATCTGGTGTTTGGAAGCCATGTACAAGTTAAAATCAAATATGTACATCTGGTGTCTAGAAGACATGAGCAAATTACATGCAATTGTGTATATCTGGTGTCTAGAAACGCTGAATAGATTAAATACAGAAATGCACATCTGGTGTCTAGAAATCATGAGCAAGTTAAATACAGAAATGTGCATCTGGTGTCTAGAAGTCATGAAAAAATAAAATAAAATAGATTTGCATCTGGTGTCTAGAAGCCATGAACAATTTAATTACAGAAATGGACATCTGGTGTTTGGAAGCCATATACAAGTTAAATACAGAATTGTACATCTGGTGTTTGGAAGCCATTAACAAGTTAAATACAGAGATGTGCATCTGGTGTCTAGAAGCCATGAACAAGTTAAGTACAGAAATGGATATCTGGTGTCTTGAATCACTGAGCAAGTTAAATACTGAAATGTACAACTGGTGTCTGGAAGCCATGAACACGTTAAATACAGAAATGGACATCTGGTGTCTGGAATCCATAAACGAGTTAAGCACAAAAATGTGCATCTGGTGTCTGGAAGCTATGAACAAGATCAATACAGAAATGTGCATCTGGTGTATGGAAGCCATGAACAAGATCAATACAGAAATGTGCATCTGGTGTCTGGAAACTATGAACAAGATCAATAGAGAAATGTGCATCTGGTGTCTGGAAGTCATGAACAATTTAAGCACAGAAATGGACATCTGGAGTCTAAAAGCCATGAATAAGCTAAGTTCAATATTGAAATGTACATCTGGTGTCTAGAACAACTAAACAAGTTAAAATCAGAAATGTACATCTTGTGTCTAGAACTACTGAACAAGTTAAATACGGATATGTACATCTGGTGTCTAGAACCACGGAACAAGATAAACACAGAAATGTACATCTGGTGACTTAAAGCTTTTTATCGTAAGTCGTAAATCCTAACTATTAGTGAAACGGTCGTAACTCTTAAGAGTACACTTACGTCTACGTTTACGACTTCGACCTTTAGTGAAACGGTCGCCTGGTGTCTAAAAGCCATGAACAAGTTCAATATAAAAATGTACATCTGAAGCAATGAACAAATGAAATACAATAACTGTATATTTTATGGTGTCTAGAACTATTGAACAAGTTAAATACAGAAATATACATCCTGTGTATTAATTTGATAATATTGAAATATTTTATGTTTATTATAATGAGCTATGTGAATTACATGAAGTAGACCTACTAGTCAAGATGAAGGGGTAATACTAGTAAGTCAAAGTTATTTCCTTAAAACAAAAATCAGTCTATTTAATGGTGTATATTGTTCTGCTGTTCTCCTACTGTCCTCTTGTAACATCAAACAGAAAAGCAGTACTGCTATTGGTAGATTGGTCATAGTTAAGTACAGATGGGGCTGACAAACCATCCGTGGAAGACAATAGTTGTCTATGACGTTGTCCATCTGAGGAGATAACCACGACGTTGTTAGAATAATTACCGACTACATACACGTTCCCATCATTGTCTACAGAGATACCAAGTGGACCCTGTAGAACACGGCTATCTTTGAATTTCCATTGTGTTGTACCATGTAAATCACAACATGTCACGGTATGTGTGTTACAGTTTGTGTAGTAAAGTTTGTGTGCATATGTAGCTACGTAGCTAACGCTAGACATCTTACTCTTGGTAATATCACTTACAAATTTATCACTAAGATTTAACATATGTAATCCTTTATCACTTGCACAGTAATAGATTGTTCTACCTCTAACCCCCATGCCACAAATGTTCGTATCCATGGAGATAGTTGTCATGACTTTCTGACTTTCTATGTCTATTATAACTATACATCTATTATCTCTATATCCAGATGACACTGCAATGGTATTGTTATCTTTAATATAAACTGTATCATAAGTAGAGGATCTTGTTTTATCTTCACCTATCTGGAATAATTCTACTCCATCTTTACTGATGAATCTTACAGTATTAGAACTGCTACAGGAAAATACCATTCTACCATTTGGAAGAAAAGAACAGCCTCTGATAGTTATACCATTGGTGTTTATTTCTTGTTTTCGCTTCAGTTGTATATTTTCAACTGACATGGGTGGTGAAAGTTCAGTTACCATCATCTGGGCTTGTTTAGCTTTTCTTCGGACAAAAAACATCTCACAAGTCTTTGATACAACAACTACTTCGGCAAACCTTTGAATGCTGGTGGTAATATTCTTCAGACCGGTGTCTATCTTGTATGTTAGTTTGGTTTGATTTAGACTATCGCTGTTGACTAATAACTGCAAACACATGTCGTGGGTTTCTACGTCTTTTTCTATTTGCTTTACTGCTATAAATGTTTGTATGTCTGACGCGTACTTTTTTATGTTGACTATATGTGCCTGGTATTCGATCAGTTTTCTTTGTTTCCCGCCTAAAGATGCAAGTAGCTCACGTGTTTCTTCTGTTACTTGTTTTTCTGCTTCAGTCAATTCCTTCATCAGATTTTCTTGTAACTTGTCAAGATGATTGTTGACTTTCGTCCTCAGTTCATGTATTTCATTCTCAATTATTCGTTTCTGTTCTTTAACAGAGCTGGAGTTGGTCTCTCTATTTTGTCTAATTTTACCAATATTTTCAAACATTTCTTTAATCAAATGCTCGGTTTCATTGAACATAGTTGATGTTTTCACGTTCTTTGTTACATTTTCAAGAATAGTTACCTCCTTACAGTCTTTATGATTTCCACGTTGCAAATTCCACAACACGGACACTCATGTTCTTTACAGTATAAATTGAACTTATCGTGGTGTTCGTTGCAATGTTCTTTAATTTTCAACAGGTACGACGGCAACTTCTGGTATTCCGCTATGGGTATCGTGGTATGACCTCGTGACAGCTTCCCTGAAATGTGGTATTCAATGCAATCTGTACAAAGACCTTCCTCACATTCTCGACACCAAACTTCCGATGGTTTAGAAATATGGCGGTTATCACACATTCCACAGAAAGATGGAGAACTTGACATGATGTTGATATCCTGTAATATATTACTGTTATTAAAATAGAAATTAACATTTATTAATTGACTTCAGTCACTTTGATTTCTGTACACGAATTAAATTAATTAATTAAAATCAGATTGACTTTTCAGTTAACCCTGTCTTTCCTGGCGCTGTCTTATAGTACACTGTAGATACATATGGAATAAAAGATAGAAAAAATTCACACCGTCCGCAGTTCTCATATCCAATGAGAAAATCGTAGAATCATAGCAAATTTTGTTTTCCATGATTAAGCTAGAGGCTCATTTGAGCATGTATCATTCACCCGCATTCTTCAAATACAGTTTGTGTTCAGTGAAGTCTAGATTTTGAGAGAAACAATATCTTATTCGTTTTCATGTAAGGTCCTATGTTAAACGTTAGCTCATTCAAATTGTACTTTGAATAGTGGGTGTTGTTCCCTTTCAATCATTTCATATCTCCGAAATAGTAAGAGCTACAACACAGGTTTTGGAACACTTCAGACAGGAATCTTGGATGAAATTTAAAAAGTTCAAATTTTGAAATCCTCCTTAATATTATAATGCTTTGCATTTTTCTGAAAAGGAATCCCTATAAAGTTCACTAAAACAAGAATTTACTGTGTCAATGGGACACTATGTCCTGTCACTATGCGTTCACAACTTTCATTCATATTGAAAATGCACGATAATGTAAAAGTCCCATAACTCCTACAAAAAACCTCAGAGGAGTCGCATTGTCAACGAGAAACGGTGCGGACGAATGAACAAACGGACGGACAACGGAATGAACGAACGATTGAAAAGGACAATTTTTTCCAGCTATTTCATGGTAAGAACAAGTCACATTTTGATGATAATGATGATGATCATGTACGCTTGGTAGTACGCAAACACGCTGGGTTTGGTTTTTTTTATAGTACTTGCTCACTGACAAAACCGTCCGCTCGGTGGTTTTCTCCTGGTACTCCGGTTTCCGGCACCAATAAAACTGACCCCCACGATATAACTGAAAACTGAAATATTGCTGAAAGTGGCATTAAACATCATAACCTTGACCCTTATTCCAAAGTTCAAATGATTTTATGTGCTGTTGAATTTATTTGTTGCGAGGTGCAAATGATTTATTGCGAGATGCTAATTTTTTTTTTCATAATTGAAAGTGAAGTACAAATCCTCTCTTTGGCTTAATTGCACCTACACAATTGGGAAGAAACCATACTGCCATTGAGTATGTCGTCAAACCAAAGTAGGAAAATACTATGTCAATTTTTTTTATTGCCATTAGGCATGACATCAACACAAAGTGGGACAGAGAAAATCCTTGTTGTCATCTTTCACCACAATTTCACAATTCTAATAATTATCACTTGTTTTTCGGTGTTTATGGTCTCTTTGAAATGTTTCTGCATTTTCTTAGCCATTTCGTTATTAAAAGACATACTGGGGGAGGGGCAAGCTTTGAAATATATAGCCAACTGAAAAGCCACACGTCATTAGTACGTGTCTGCAAAAGCGGACGGGATTTTCGAACAGGTATAGACATCCTTCATCTACAAGGTCGGTCCATTGGTCAATAAAATGTTGTTAATCTGAGCGTTCCGCATACTTCATCATGCAAGTGGGGGTGTAGACAATTGTCCACCTCTTCATTCTTTAAATGCCTGTTCGGCTACACATTGGACAATTAAGGGATTGAAACGTTTCTAATACATTTCTAATAATTGACACTTGTTTAGTTAGTTTTTAGTTTTTTGGTGTTTATGGTCTCTCTCATCATTGTCATGACTATGTCGTGACTACTAGTTGTAATAGGGGAGAAAGGCGTTGACATATAACTGTAAAGTGACACACCAGTCATTAATAGGCATCTGGAGAAGGAGATTGGGTCTTTAAGCCGCTCCAGGCATCCGTTATTTACCATTAATAAGTTGTTTATCTGAGAGTCCCACATCCTTCATCATGCAAGTGGACAATTGTGCCCTTCTTCATGATGTTTTAAATGCCTTGTGGGTTGCAATCCAGAGACGCTGGCAGCATTGCGTACACAAGAGTCACACAGTACAACGACACGCAAAGCAAAAGACACAAAACAGAAAGCTAAGAAAATGAGCAATACGGACCCCACAAAAAACCCAGGGGTGTACCCATGTGTTCACAGAGGTCAATGATTTTAACCTTGACGTACTTATTCTTATTCATACTTTCAAATGCACACAATGCTAAACTTCACTAATAAATATGTCGTAGAGTCAAATTCTCAATGGAATAATAGATACCATGACGGTGTAAATTGAAATACTTCCAAATAAAGACCATGTAATAACAATATTAAAACCAATAAATAATGGATCAAGAAAGATAACTCTGATAGTTTATGTATACCAATAGGTAAATATTTAAAATAAAATAAATTACAATTCTGACATGTTTCTATTCCATTATTCTAGCAAAATATTCATTCTCTATGAATGAATTATATACCAGCTCATGGTTCTCATGGACATTTCCTAATATCAAGCAAAAGTGTTATTACATGTAAAATAAACAGCTGCGCCAAGAGCGCATGATACGCCCGTCGTCAACATTCATACAATATGTGTAAAGATTTTCATTCCCATAACTCTTGAATGAAAAATCTAAATTTCCCCAACAGCTGCACCATAAACATGAATTGCAACATTTATACAATATTTATACAATTGAAAACAACATTTTTGAGAAATCAGTTTAGACTATCAATTCCAATAACAGTTTGAAGTTTGAAGTGAATTTAGCGAAGGGGTTCTCAATTTACAGTGCGACATACGAAAAATCGCCTACAATTTGATGAATAAAGTCCCATAACTCTGGAATGAAAATTCGAAATTTCACCATAAAGTATACAGACCGTAAGACCACCAATTTCAATAACTCTGTGAAATGTGAAGTGAATTGGCCAAGGGGTTCTTATGTTAGAGCGCGACATGTGAAACGGACGGACGGATAGTTGGATATTGGTATACCATAATACGTGCCGTCTTAAAGACGGGCGTAATAAAACCCAGCTTCACATGAAGAAACAAAATAGCAGAAATAATCACAAAAATAAGCATAAACTCAACATTATAATAAGTAGCAAAGCAAAATTAGCATTAATATGCAAAACTATAAAAACAACTATCTTTACCTCACACTGAGGTGCAAAGGTCTTGTAATCAAAATACAGGATATACCTCAAGGATCACAATATCTTGCTGTTGTTTATCAGTGTTTACTATATCATGACAACCTGAATATAAAATTAGGTTCATAACTATTGTCCTCAAAACACAGATTACAACTACAATTGTGTAATAACTCATCTTTTAATATTTTAATGATAAAAATAGTATTATCATCATATTAAATTCACATTTAATAGTTTTATATATTATCTCATTTAACTTTTTACATTTTAATAGCATTTAATATGTTTTATTAGTTTATCAGTTTTATAAATCAGTCAATCTGCAATCAATCAATTCAATCTCACTAAGAATGTTACTCTATAGACAATTAGCAAGTTTAGTAAATATGATTACCTTAAATGATATTAGTGGTGACAAATAGAAATATTTGTTGTAATGTAATTTATAAGTGCAATATCACATGCTATATATAGTTAAAATCTAATGAAAATGAAGTAAAACAGATTTGAAATAATATATTTGTTGAAATTTAATCTAAAAAAAAGTAATTAATAAGTGAGGTATCACATGCTATATTTAGTTAAAATCTAATGAAAATGAAGTAAGACAAAACAAATTATTTCTTTCATTTATATATAACTTGACTTGTTAATTATAAAAATTAGTGAGCAATCAAGGTTGGAGAACATATTTCATGTGTGCTTATATTTCTAAAGTTTAATATAAATATTAATTATTATATTTCATTATGTTTTCGTATTTTATGTAATTCCATTTATGTAGAAAGAAAAAAAAAAACCACACTCAAATTTATCTTTATTTACCTGTGATTACCCTGATTGTTCACCCTTAATGGGACCCCTTAATCCCTTTTAATTAGGACACCAATAATTATTATGTGGGTAACATGTTTTAAATTGTTCTACATAAAGGACAATTCAGTCGGAAATTAGGTTGACTTCATTAAACTAGAGGCTCACAGGAGCCTGTATTGCTCACCTGGGTATAATAACAACATCAGTCAATAAAACTTGATAACTTCGGTCAAAAAATTACAAATGTAGCCCTCGTCATTGCAGACCCCATCTCCAAAAACTTTTGGGCAGGGGTTCCCCATTTAATGTATGTTATCAACATTCCTGTAAGAAAGCATAAATATCAATGATTCTCAAAATTTAGCTTTTGCTACTTCACATTTTGTAATAGAGTTGCTTCCCTTTGATTATTTGAGTAACAAAGAGCAGTGAAAGTCAACACAAACATGCATTTCAAGAGGAATAACTCTTCACACAGTTGTCGGACATTTTCAACTGTGGAACTGTTTTGTAGATCTTGACATGCTGAACATTTTTGCAGTTTGAACTTTCCCTCTATCTCTAATAGTGTTTGAGATATAAGATGAAAGTATTAAAATTGAGAACATTTGATGAAAAAAGGGCAATAACTCCAAAAGGGATAATTGGATTTACTTAATTTAATTGCAGGGTAGGTAGATCTTGACATGCTGCACATTTTTGCAATTTAATCTTAACCTTTATCTCTTATAGTTTTTGAAATATAAGACGAAAAGTTTTTAAAAATGTTATGAAAAAAGGGCTCCAAGATGGGTAATCAGATTTACTTAAAAATTGCATGGTAGGTAGATCTTGACAAGTCACATGCTGAACATGTTTGCAGTTAAACTTAACATGTATCTCTTATAGTTTTTGAAATAAAGGACGAAAAGTATTAACATTTTGAAAATTTAATGAAAAAGGGCAATAACTCCAAGATGGGTATTGAAATTTTCTTCAAAATTGCAGGGTAGTTAGATCTTGCTGTGCTGATCACTTTTACTCTGTCAGATTTCTGATATTATTAATGGTTTTTGAGTTACTACCCAAAACTTGCAATTTTACCATATTGGTTGCTGCACGGAATCATCGGACACAATTTTGAAATTAGACACCCTAGTGATGATTCAGACCAAGTGTGGTTCCAATTGGTCTTGTAGTTGCAGAGGAGAAGATCTTTGAAAATTTTTACGACGGACCACAGACGACAGACGACAGACGACGACGACGGACGCCAAGTAATGGCAATAGCTCAGCTGGCCCTTTGGAGCCCCCTTTAATTACCATAAACATATGTATGATATTATATACGCTTATTACTATGAGTTATAGTTTATGATTTAACTATTAGGGGAGAGGAAGATTGCAATTGTGCCGTCAAATTTAATAGAAAAATCAATGAAATGATCTGAAAGATGCAAATAAAAAATATCTGGCCCTGCAGTTTTCTATGGATTCTTTTTTTTTATTTTTTTAAAAATTTTGAAGATTTGTTATAAATTTTCCGTAATGTTAAAAACGACTTGAATATATTAGAATTATAAAACTGAAAGCTAAACACCATATAATAGTTATCTAGGTTCTAGACACGTCACAGGGTATACAATATGCATACATTGTCGGAAAATATCAAATTTATTGGTATGTGCTTTAGAAACATGTAGAAAAACGAGTCTTTGACAAGCTTCTCCTGCTTGTTTCGCAGTGTGTGCAAATAGTTACCAATGGTGTCTTTTGTGAAGTCCTCGCTTATAATGTTACCGTTTCTGTCCGTCGTTCTACATGAATCAGCTACCAGAAATGCTTTATTAGGTCCATAACTAAATAACACTGAATTTTATTTGGCCTTTTTTGTACTCAAAATCACAGAATTAAAAGGATAATGTCATACATAATTTTCCTAGCTCAGTATCCAGTCAAATGCCAGTCAAAGTTGCTTTGATAAATTTACCTATAAAATCATGACCCCATAACATGAACTAAGAACCATCCCGGTAATAGAAACAAATACGTAGGTTTGACCCGACCGGAAATCTGGAATTGGGTGGGGTACACGTTGACCATTATAACACTGAGGCCGTTTGACATAAATGTCTTTATACAGTATATGTTATTTTCTAATATATATATATAATATATATATATATATATATATATATATATACATTTGTATATAATTTAATTTGATTTGAATATTTCAATCTAATTGGATAATCCGCCTGGAGAAAATTTTGGTTATACTCGATAACCTGGGTTGGTATTGTGTTCATCCGCCAACGACACATTCAAATAGACACATGAAATAATCGTAATTAAAATCGAGGAATCATTAACTTTTCCTGTAAAAATTAAATTATAAGGAATATTTGAAATTGTTGAAACAGGTTATACTTGCATAACCTGGTTTGTGTCAGTTTACGCTGTACATAAACCGCTTATTAACCAGGTTATATCGTATAACCTGTTCAACAATTTCAAATATTCCTTAAATATATATATATATATATTACGGATTTAGTTTGTTACACAAATTTGCATTGGCCGTTCAACCATGAATGTCAGCATATATTCGGAAAACAGATGGGGTATATATTTCAGTCTCCTAAAACGATAACAACATGGACGACAAAAAAATTACGCTTCACTGAATCAATAGAATAATATTTCTACAAAAGTTGGGACTTCGTCCCATATTAAA
The DNA here is from genome assembly GCA_963383655.1 of Bathymodiolus septemdierum. Lineage (NCBI taxonomy): Eukaryota > Metazoa > Mollusca > Bivalvia > Mytilida > Modiolidae > Bathymodiolus > Bathymodiolus septemdierum. Next base: position 54,862,479 of record OY726527.1, read on the forward strand.
TAACAAGTTTCTTTTCTTCTTCTTAAAAAATCCCCCTCTGTATTAACTTTATACAGCGGGAATATTTTGAAATGTCCTCCAGAACAATGATGGAAATGTTCATTACCTCTTATTAAAGTAAGGTCCTGGTGACTTGTTTGTTGTCTATGAACAGTCACTCGAGTTCGCAATTCAGTTTTGGTTTATCCTACATAGAACACGTCTGAAAATTAAACCAAACAGTGTTAGAATTAGATTTTTGAGCTGTCAATTTTTTGTTCTTCCCTCGACGGGATTTGAACTCACACCATTGATACACTGTAGCACCAATCGCTTAGCCTTATGTCCAGCGCACTACACCACTCAATCACATCCGCTCCATTATAATGGAGCTTTAATAATCGAAGTGTTACCTTGTCTTGTAAGGAAAATCTGGAGATAAACATAATACATGTGTCTAAGCGTGTGTAGATGGTATATACATGTACATATAAACTGTTATAGAATTATGTCCTTTGAAATTAGAAAAAAACCTCAACACAATACAGATTGGACAGTGGATGGAATGACGTGTTGGATTATATGACATACAATTTCAGGGATAATCGTTCAATTCCACTGGCTTTTTTTTCTACTTTTTGACTTCATTCATTGTAGTTTCTATGACAACTTGGTGCATATCACCATGATGATTTATTCTGTTTACAAATAAATATTTTCATTGATTAATTGATTATTAACCTTCAATAATATTTCCATTAGTGGTTCTTCAGAAAAATAGATTTAAAATGTGTTGCCATTGCATGCTGTGTTACATGTTTAAGCCGCTGGGTTCTGATCCCAAATACATTGATTTTCAAAGCTTAATTTCTATTTTAACAAAAATACTTCATTGTAAATAAAATTAAATTTGCCTAGACTGTGGACCTAATACACACTGGAGTCTTCACCTCACTTCATTTGTAAAACCTTAAATCTGCATTTCACAATTATGATAATTAGTTCTTAGAAAATTATTTTAAATATTTTCACAATTTACTACTTTAGTAGAGCAGTTTTGTATGAGAAGATATAAATCATTAAATAGGTCAAGTTTACTGCAGACCGGCTTATAATTGATACTACATTGTACAAGTGCAACAGGCCTTTGGTCAGATAAGCTAATATAAATATATTAATGATGAACTGAATATAAGATTAACAAACAGCAATATCACTCACTAATCATTCGGGAAAATTATTATCAGTGCAGAGTTACATAGTTCTGACTTTTTACATAAGTACTACAAGTTTCATGTCAGATATCTAAGTGATATGATGGTGGTGTCGTGACAATAATCGCCGGACCTGGGGGTCCACCGATCCGATCCCTTGTCTGGATTTTTCGGACAGAATTTGGACCGTTCCATTCCCTTTTAGAGCAAAACAAAATTATCCCTACCCTTTCAGAAAGTCTGGATACGCAGGGCCGGATTTAGCAATAGGCATATTAGGCCATTGACCTAGGGCCCACGGGTATCTGGGGTCCCACTGAAACTAATTTGTCACGCAGCATGCCAGAGTATAACCTTGTTTCAAGTGTACACTGGGTATTTCATTACGAACATAATATTTTCAAAACCATAAGGGCCCATGTACAATAACTTAAGTAATTTAATTAAAATAATGATGTGTTACATTGTGTTGTCATATTACATTATATAGTAGTATTTGTTGACATTATAATATTATGATATTAATGTAGTATTTGTTGACATTATAATATTATGATATTAATGTAGTATTTGTTGACATTATAATATTATGATATTAATGTAGTATTTGTTGACATTATAATATTATGATATTAATGTAGTATTTGTTGACATTATAATATTATGATATTAATGTAGTATTTGTTGACATTATAATATTATGATATTAATGTAGTATTTGTTGACATTATAATATTATGATATTAATGTAGTATTTGTTGACATTATAATATTATGATATTAATGTAGTATTTGTTGACATTATAATATTATGATATTAATATAGTATTTGTTGACATTATAATATTATGATATTAATGTAGTATTTGTTGACATTATAATATTATGATATTAATGTAGTATTTGTTGACATTTGGCCATTTAAGAAAATAATAAAGTAACGAATATATATATATTGGATACTGAAACATGCCAACATTTTTATAAATTTGGGGGCCCACTGATGAGCTTAGCCTAGGGCCCACAAGTAGGTAAATCCGGCACTGTGTATACGTCTGCTGATAGCTACTTCTGCCCCGACACAAATATTTTGTTCGTTTGGATAAAATCCCATGGGACATGTTTTCCAAAACCAAATCAACATGGGAGTTTAACGTAGACGGAATCACGTGCACCACTGCCAGTGTATCCCCGCACCCACCAGTTCCGAAAAACTCGAGTAAATAAGACTGTAAACACCAGTAAAGGTAGGGACAGGCCAAAGCATTCAAAGAGAATATGAAATAAGATTTGTTTTACATGAAAATCTATTTTTGCCCCCCCCCCCCCAAAAAAAAACAAAAGGCAAAAACATAAAAACAAATGAAAATACAAAACACAAAGCAAAACCCCCCAACAATAAATGTTGAATGGCCGTTTACAGACTTGCGATGGACAAAAATAAATCTAACCTACCTTTAACTTAAGCATCAACGTATCCTGGTTCCACAATGGACTGTTCTTCATTTTTGATTGATATCCCCCAGACACAACCAGTCGAGATGAAATTGAAATAAAACACAACTCAAACTGGTTTAACCTGGGGGCCCCTAGGGATCCATTCCTCACCACTTAGCACAATAAATTGTGATGGCGTGGTCGCTGTGAGAAACTTCACCCCAAGAACAAAAAAAAAAGTTTAAAAAAAGTTAGTTAAGGGTGACTAAAAAGTCCCCAGAACGAAGTAAGCGTTATTTTCTACTATACCAAGTTTGCATTTTGCCGAAGTAAGCTGTGAAACACCCAAGATCATAGACGAAGCTACAATCTTTTTAGACGGGTATCTGGTGAAAATGGAGTCCGCGCTTGTATTTATACTACTCACTCTGCTGACACAATGATATTTTGTGTTTACCTTTGTGATGTATGCAGACACATCGATATACAGTTATAAATAGATATTTTCCACTACGTCGTGTTTAAATTTAGACATGATTTACAGGTAAAATTGATTAGTGTACATATTTTGTATTTGGAAACAAAATTTGACCGATTTGTTATAGATCACTTATAATACTATTACTAATATCATTTTTTATATGGGAGGGAATCCGTAATATAGTGAAAGTTTAAAGCTGAAAATCACCTCTGCTTGTGATAGTGCAATATTATAACCTATCTTTTCCCTTTTCAAATAGAAATGTCAGGGGAACCCATCGATTATTTTCCCGCGTTCCATTGTATCATAACCCGCGGTCCTTTGTGTCCGATTTCATGCACTCGTTGTTATAAAAAGATAGATGTTACGCTAGAAACCACAAGTCAAAAGCCTATTTTTTAATGAATAGTCTAGTATAGATTATGGGAGGTATATCGACCAAAACAATCATGGAACTCGCTCTCCGTGAATAGATATAAGCGACTAAAGTTAAAGATTCACATATTTTTTCTGAAACTTTCGATATTAAAACGTTCTTGTCGATTTATTCGCTGACGGTCGCTGAGGATAAAAATAGTATACTCACCCGAAAACGTTGTCACTTGTCTGACCCGGTTCTTAGTGTTCGACCCGGTTCCAAGTGTCCGAATACCCGGTGTGATGTCGTTATAGCAATTTAATAAGACCATATCGAAATTTATATATTCTTCCGATGGTTTAATTGAGCCTGTTTTATATAGAATAATTGTTCTTACTATTACTCCTACATTTTAAATGGGTTTGTTTGTTTGTTTGTTTGTATGTTTGTTTGTATGTTTGTTTGTTTGTTTGTTTGATGGTGTTTAGCGCCACATTCAACAATATTTAAGCTACACATGTGGCGGTCAGTTTTATTTGTGGACACACTTTATCACATAATGTTGTACACCTCGTAACCTCGCCTTAATCGAGATTCGAACAAACAACACCAGTGGTGATAGGCACTGATTGCATAGGTAGTTGTTAATCCATCTACCATACGATCTCGACCACGACGGCCCCTCATTTTAAATGGGAAGTACTTACACGTTTGTACTTATGCTCATAAGGAGATATCAGATTGACAGGTTGATGTTTGAATGGGTTAAGCGTAATTATATTATAAACCTCATAATATAATTACCATAAATAGATTATGTTGTCAAAGTATGACATATGAACAATATGTCAAATAAATAGATTATGGTGTCAAAGTATGACATATGAACAATATTTCAAATAAATAGATTATGGTTTCAAATTATGACATATGAACAATATGTCAAATAAATAGATTATGGTGTCAAAGAATGACATATGAACAATATAATACTATGAATATAAATAAGTGTAATAACAAAATTACCGAACAATCTTACAAAGGGAAAGTCTAGAAGACTTCAAATGTAGTCAGTGCAAACTAGAGTTAATAGACTTACAATGCACAGAAACAAGCAAGACACAGAAACAAGCAAGATTACTCATCAGAAACAAGCAAGACACAGAAACAAGCAAGATTACTCATCAGAAACAAGCAAGACACAGAAACAAGCAAGATTACTCATCAGAAACAAGCAAGACACAGAAACAAGCAAGATTACTCATCAGAAACAAGCAAGACACAGAAACAAGCAAGATTACTCATCAGAAACAAGCAAGATTACTCATCAGAATGTGATGATACATTTACCACAAAGTCCTGAACCAGATACGAGATATTATTTACATTTGTTTTTTGTGGGGTACAGTTTCTATTTACTACATTGTCTTTTAAAAATGAAAATTATTTTAGAAAAAAGAGGGGTGGCTTAAATATGCGTCCAATGTTGAATACGGCCCTAAACGGTTTTCTAAATGTCTTTACCATTACTTATCATTTCCTCCAATCATTTTCTAAATGTCTTAACCATTACTTATCATTTCCTCCAATCATTTTCTAAATGTCTTCACCATTACTTATCATTTCCTCCAATCATTTTCTAAATGTCTTCACCATTACTTATCATTTCCTCCAATCATTTTCTAAATGTCTTCACCATTACTTATCATTTCCTCCAATCATTTCCTCCAATCATTTCATCCAATCATTTTCATTTTGATTTGTATTTATAGTGCATGTGTCGTCACTATTTTATATGTACAAGAAAACATTTCTCCAATTAATATTTAGCCTGATCGGTGGTGTAATTGTTAACGTGCTCGTGCCACATCGGTGGTGTAATTGTTAAAGTGCTCGTGCCACATCGGTGGTGTAATTGTTAACGTACTCGTGCCACATCGGTGGTGTAATTGTTAACGTGCTCGTGCCACATCGGTGGTGTAATTGTTAACATGCTTGTGCCACATCGGTGGTGTAATTGGTAATGTGCTCGTGCCACATCGGTGGTGCAATTGTTAACGTGCTCGTGTCACATCGGTGGTGTAATTGTTAACGTGCTCGTGCCACATCGGTGGTGTAATTGTTAACGTGCTCGTGCCACATTGGTGGTGTGACTGTTAACGTGCTCGTGCCACATCGGTGGTGTAATTGTTAACGTGCTCGTGCCACATTGGTGGTGTAATTATTAATGTGCTCGTGCCACATCGGTGGTGTAATTGTTAACGTGCTCGTGCCACATCGGTGGTGTAATTGTTAACGTGCTCGTGCCACATTGGTGGTGTGATTGTTAACGTGCTCGTGCCACATCGGTGGTGTAATTGTTAACGTGCTCGTGCCACATCGGTGGTGTAATTGTTAACGTGCTCGTTCCACATCGGTGGTGCAATTGTTAACGTGCTCGTGCCACATCGGTGGTGTAATTGTTAACGTGCTCGTGCCAGATCCGTGGTGTAATTGTTTACGTGCTCGTGCCACATCGGTGGTGCCATTGTTAACGTGCTCGTGCCACATCGGTGGTGTAATTGGTAACGTGCTCGTGCCACATCGGTGGTGTAATTGTTAACGTGCTCGTGCTACATCGGTGGTGCAATTGTTAACGTGCTCGTGCCACATAGGTGGGTCAATTGTTAACGTGCTCGTGCCACATCGGTGGTGCCATTGTTAACGTGCTCGTGCCACACTCGAGTTAAACCAAAGACTATAACATTGATATTTGCTGCTTCTCCTCTAAGCACGCAGCATTAAGGAGAAATGGCTAAGACTGGTTTGTGGTTAGGTGGAGGAAACTGGAATACTTGGTGAAAACCACCGACCAGTCGCAGGTCACTGACAAGCTTTATCACATAATGTTGTATCGAGTACACCTCACCATGAACGGGGTTCAAACTCATAACTTTAGTGGTGATAGACACTGATTGCACAACTAGTTGTAAATCCAAATACCATATGATTACGACGACTACCATCCTCTAAGTGACACTATGAACAGTATAGATCATATTAGTTTACCACAAAGAACATTTAACAAAATATTGAGGAAAATCACTAAAATCATTTCAAATTTCATTGCTGATTCAATAAATATACTTAATGATTTTATAAATTATTGACATTTTAATAGAAAGACATGTAGTCATGGTTACTCACAACCTGGAAATTACAAATGTTACTTAGTGTAGATTCCCATAGCTGAGTGAGTCAGTGATTTTTATTTAACACCAAATTGGCAACTGTTCAGCTATATTGATGGAGAGAACATGTTACATTACGATGAGATGATAATGATGTCCATTTTGCACTAGAAAAACATACTGAATCGGATTTTTGAGTTTTTGATTGATCATTAAAGCTACAGTATATACTGGGGCATACATTTATAGTAGGTTACCATAGTAACGAGTATATGGAGTAGCAATATCTATATGAGTGCATGAGTTAGTGAGTGTGTGAGTGAGTTAGTGAGTGAGTGAGTGAGTGAGTGAGTGCATGAGTGCGTGAGTGAGTCAGTGAGTGAGTGAATGAGTGAGTGAGTGTGTGAGTGCATGAGTGAGTGAGTGCGTGAGTGAGTGAGTTAATGAGAGAATGAATGAGTGAATGAGTGAGTGAGTGAGTGTGTGAGTGCATGAGTGAGTGAGTGAGTGAGTGAGTCAGTGAGTGAGTGAGTGAGTGAGTGAGTGAGTGCATGAGTGCGTGAGTGAGTGAGTGAGTGAGTGAATGAGTGAGTGAGTGTGTGAGTGCATGAGTGAGTGAGTGCGTGAGTGAGTGAGTGAGTGAGTGAGTGTGTGAGTGCATGAGTGAGTGAGTGCGTGAGTGAGTGAGTTAATGAGAGAATGAATGAGTGAGTGAGTGAGTGAGTGAGTGAGTGAGTGAGTGAGTGTGTGAGTGCATGAGTGAGTGAGTGCGTGAGTGAGTGAGTTAATGAGTGAATGAATGAGTGAGTGAGTGAGTGAGTGAGTGAGGGAGTGAGTGAGTGAGTGAGTGAGTAAGTGAGTGAGTGAGTGAGTGAGTGAGTGAGTGAGTTAATGAGTGAATGAATGAATGAGTGAGTGAGTGAGTGAGTGAGTGAGTGAGTGAGTGAGTGAGTGAGTGAGTGAGTGAGTGAGTGAGTGAGTGAGTGCATGAGTGAGTGAGGGCGTGATTGAGTGAGTTAATGAGTGAATGAATGAGTGAGTGAGTGAGTGAGTGAGTGAGTGAGTGAGTGAGTGAGTGAGTGAGTGAGTGTGTGAGTGCATGAGTGAGTGAGTGCGTGAGTGAGTGAGTGAATGAGTGAATGAATGAGTGAGTGAGTGAGTGAGTGAGTGAGTGAGTGAGTGAGTGAGTGAGTGAGTGAGTGCATGAGTGAGTGAGTGCGTGAGTGAGTGAGTTAATGAGTGAATGAATGAATGAGTGAGTGAGTGAGTGAGTGAGTGAGTGAGTGAGTGAGTGAGTGAGTGAGTGAGTGAGTGAGTGAGTGAGTGAGTGAGTGAGTATTGTTTAACACCACGTGATCACCCGTAACATGGCGAGAACAAGTTACATTTCGATGAGATGATGATGATGTTCTTTTTGTACTAGTCAAGCACACTCGAATATTTTCTGGGGGTTAGATCATTAAATCGACCGCTCATACATGTCTCTCTACTCTGATATATTTTCCTTAATTCTAACCAAACTGTCTTTGTGTCTACGCCTTAATGCTAGGAGTTAAGCTGTGAAGCAATGGAGGGTAGTCACCTTTTATTACCCAACCCTTGATTGAAACCATTATTAACAGCACTAGAGGCCAGTAGTTAACCATTGCCACACAAAAGTGGGTTGATGAAATGAATAAACCAGAAGTGTTTACTTTTCATGCTGCTTTCGCAATTGTGAAATATATTATATATTATATATAGATATAACTTTCAGTTGTGTTTAGTTTTATGTGTAATGATTTGTAGATCGTTGTCTGTACTTTTGACCCTTTCTTTTGGTGGATGTGTTGTCTGTACTTTTGACCTTGTCTTTTGGTGGATGTTTGTCTGTACTTTTAACCCTGTCTTTTGGTGGATGTGTTGTCTGTACTTTTGACCTTGTCTTTTGGTGGATTTTTGTCTGTACTTTTAACCCTGTCTTTTGGTGGATGTGTTGTCTGTACTTTTGACCTTGTCTTTGGGTGGATGTGTTGTCTGTACTTTTGACCCTGTCTTTTGGTGGATGTGTTGTCTGTACTTTTGACCCTTTCTTTTGGTGGATGTGTTGTCTGTACTTTTGACCTTTTCTTTTGGTGGATGTGTTGTCTGTACTTTTAACCTTGTCTTTTGGTGGATGTGTTGTCTGTATTTTTGACCTTGCCTTTTGGTGGATGTGTTGTCTGTACTTTTGCCCCTGTCTTTTGGCGGATGTGTTGTCTGTACTTTTGACCCTGTCTTTTGGTAGATGTGTTGTCTGTACTTTTGACCCTGTCTTTTGGTGGATGTGTGGTCTGTTGTTTGTTCTTTTGACCCTGTCTTTTGGTGGATGTGTTGTCTGTACTTTTGACCTTGTCTTTTGGTGGATGTGTTGTCTGTACTTTTGACCCTTTCTTTTGGTGGATGTGTTGTCTGTGCTTTTGACCTTGTCTTTTGGTGGATGTGTTGTCTGTACTTTTGCCCCTGTCTATTGGTGGATGTGTTGTCTGTACTTTTGACCCTGTCTTCTGGTGGATATGCTGTCTGTACTTTTGCCCCTGTCTTTTGGTGGATGTTTTGTTTGTTCTTTTGACTCTGTCTTTTGGTGGATGTAATGTCAGTTGTCTGTACTTTTGACCCTTTCTTTTGGTAGATGTTTTGTCTGTACTTTTGACCCTTTTTTTTGTGGATGTTTTGTCTGTACTGTTGACCCTGTCTTTTGGTGGATGTGTTGTCTGTACTTTTGACCCTGTCTTTTGGTGGATGTGTTTTCTGTACTTTTGACCCTGTCTTTTGGTGGATGTGTTTGTCTGTACTTTTTACCCTGTCTTTTGGTGGATGTGTTGTCTGTACTTTTCACCTTGTCTTTTGGTGGATGTGTTTTCTGTACTTTTGCCCCTGTCATTTGGTGGATGTGTTGTCTGTTCTTTTGCCCCTGTCTTTTGGTGGATGTGTTGTTTGTTCTTTTGACCTTTTCTTTTGGTGGATGTGTTGTCTGTACTTTTGACCCTGGCTTTTGGTGGATGTGTTTTCTGTACTTTTAACCCTGTCTTTTGGTGGATATGTTGTCTGTACTTTTGACCTTGTCTTTTGGTGGATGTGTTTTCTGTATTTTTGACCCTGTCTTTTGGTGGATTTGTTTGTCTGTACTTTTGACCTTGTCTTTTGGTGGATGTGTTGTCTGTACTTTTGACCCTGTTTTTTGGTGGATGTGCGGTCTGTTCTTTTCCCCTGTCTTTTGGTGGATGTGTTGTCTGTACTTTTAACCCTGTCTTTTGGTGGATGTGTTGTCTTTACTTTTGACCTTGTCTTTTGGTGGATGTGTTGTCTGTACTTTTGACCCTTTCTTTTGGTTGATGTGTTGTTTGTACTTTTGCCGCTGTCTTTTGGTTGATGTGTTGTTTGTTCTTTTGACCTTGTCTTTTGGTGGATGTGTTGTCTGTACATTTAACACTTTCTTTTGGTGGATGTGTTGTCTGTGCTTTTGACCCTGTCTTTTGGTGGATGTGTTGTCTGTACTTTTGCCCCTTTCTTGTGGTGGTTGTGTTATCTGTACTTTTGACCCTGTCTTTTGGTGGATGTGCTGTCTGTACTTTTGCCCCTGTCTTTTGGTGGATGTTTTGTCTGTTCTTTTGACTCTGTCTTTTGGTGGATGTAATGTCAGTTGTCTGTACTTTTGACCCTTTCTTTTGGTGGATGTTTTGTCTGTACTTTTGACCCTGTCTTTTGGTGGATGTGTTTTCTGTACTTTTAACCCTGTCTTTTGGTGGATATGTTGTCTGTACTTTTGACCTTGTCTTTTGGTGGATGTGTTTTCTGTATTTTTGACCCTGTCTTTTGGTGGATTTGTTTTTCTGTACTTTTGACCTTGTCTTTTGGTGGATGTGTTGTCTGTACTTTTGACCCTGTTTTTTGGTGGATGTGCGGTCTGTTCTTTTCCCCTGTCTTTTGGTGGATGTGTTGTCTGTACTTTTAACCCTGTCTTTTGGTGGATGTGTTGTCTTTACTTTTGACCTTGTCTTTTGGTGGATGTGTTGTCTGTACTTTTGACCCTTTCTTTTGGTTGATGTGTTGTTTGTACTTTTGCCGCTGTCTTTTGGTTGATGTGTTGTTTGTTCTTTTGACCTTGTCTTTTGGTGGATGTGTTGTCTGTACATTTGACACTTTCTTTTGGTGGATGTGTTGTCTGTGCTTTTGACCCTGTCTTTTGGTGGATGTGTTGTCTGTACTTTTGCCCCTTTCTTGTGGTGGTTGTGTTATCTGTACTTTTGACCCTGTCTTTTGGTGGATGTGCTGTCTGTACTTTTGCCCCTGTCTTTTGGTGGATGTTTTGTCTGTTCTTTTGACTCTGTCTTTTGGTGGATGTAATGTCAGTTGTCTGTACTTTTGACCCTTTCTTTTGGTGGATGTTTTGTCTGTACTTTTGACCCTGTCTTTTGGTGGATGTTTTGTCTGTACTTTTGCCACTTTCTTTTGGTGGATGTGTTGTCTGTACTTTTGACCCTGTCTTTTGGTGGATGTGTTTGTCTGTACTTTTGACCCTGTCTTTTGGTGGATGTGTTGTCTGAACTTTTGCCCCTGTCTTTTGATGGATGTGTTGTCTGTTCTTTTGCCCCTGTCTTTTGGTGGATGTGTTGTTTGTTCTTTTGACCTTGTTTTTTGGTGGATGTGTTTTTCTGTACTTTTGACCCTGGCTTTTGGTGGATGTGTTTTCTGTACTTTTAACTCTTTCTTTTGGTGGATGTGTTGTCTGTACTTTTGACCTTGTCTTTTGGTGGATGTGTTGTCTGTATTTTTGACCCTGTCTTTTGGTGGATTTGTTTGTCTGTACTTTTGACCTTGTCTTTTGGTGGATGTGTTGTCTGTACTTTTGTCCCTGTTTTTTGGTGGATGTGCGGTCTGTTCTTTTGCCCCTGTCTTTTGGTGGATGTGTTGTCTGTACTTTTAACCCTGTCTTTTGGTGGATGTGTTGTCTTTACTTTTGACCTTGTCTTTTGGTGGATGTGTTGTCTGTACTTTTGACCCTGTCTTTTGGTGGATGTGTTGTCTGTACTTTTGCCGCTGTCTTTTGGTTGATGTGTTGTTTGTTCTTTTGACCTTGTCTTTTGGTGGATGTGTTGACTGTACATTTGATCCTTTCTTTTGGTGGATGTGTTGTCTGTGCTTTTGACCCTGTCTTTTGGTGGATGTGTTGTCTGTACTTTTGCCCCTGTCTTGTGGTGGATGTGTTGTCTGTACTTTTGACCCTGTCTTTTGGTGGATGTGCTGTCTGTGCTTTTGCCCCTGTCTTTTGGTGGATGTTTTGTCTGTTCTTTTGACTCTGTCTTTTGGTGGATGTAATGTCAGTTGTCTGTACTTTTGACCCTTTCTTTTGGTGGATGTTTTGTCTGTGCTTTTGACCCTGTCTTTTGGTGGATGTTTTGTTTGTACTTTTGGCCCTTTCTTTTGGTGGATGTGTTGTCTGTACTTTTGACCCTGTCTTTTGGTGGATGTGTTTGTCTGTACCTTTGACCCTGTCTTTTGATGGATGTGTTGTCTGTTCTTTTGCCCCTGTCTTTTGGTGGATGTGTTGTTTGTTCTTTTGACCTTGTTTTTTGGTGGATGTGTTGGCTGTAGTTTTGACCTTTTCCTTTGGTGGATGTGTTGTCAGTATTTTTGACCCTGTCTTTTGGTGGATGTGTTGTCTGTGCTTTTGACCCTGTCTTTTGGTGGATGTGTTGTCTGTACTTTTGCCCCTTTCTTGTGGTGGTTGTGTTATCTGTACTTTTGCCCCTGTCTTTTGGTGGATGTGCTGTCTGTACTTTTGCCCCTGTCTTTTGGTGGATGTTTTGTCTGTTCTTTTGACTCTGTCTTTTGGTGGATGTAATGTCAGTTGTCTGTAATTTTGACCCTTTCTTTTGGTGGATGTTTTGTCTGTACTTTTGACCCTGTCTTTTGGTGGATGTTTTGTCTGTACTTTTGCCACTTTCTTTTGGTGGATGTGTTGTCTGTACTTTTGACCCTGTCTTTTGGTGGATGTGTTTGTCTGTACTTTTGACCCTGTCTTTTGGTGGATGTGTTGTCTGAACTTTTGCCCCTGTCTTTTGATGGATGTGTTGTCTGTTCTTTTGCCCCTGTCTTTTGGTGGATGTGTTGTTTGTTCTTTTGACCTTGTTTTTTGGTGGATGTGTTTTTCTGTACTTTTGACCCTGGCTTTTGGTGGATGTGTTTTCTGTACTTTTAACTCTTTCTTTTGGTGGATGTGTTGTCTGTACTTTTGACCTTGTCTTTTGGTGGATGTGTTGTCTGTATTTTTGACCCTGTCTTTTGGTGGATTTGTTTGTCTGTACTTTTGACCTTGTCTTTTGGTGGATGTGTTGTCTGTACTTTTGTCCCTGTTTTTTGGTGGATGTGCGGTCTGTTCTTTTGCCCCTGTCTTTTGGTGGATGTGTTGTCTGTACTTTTAACCCTGTCTTTTGGTGGATGTGTTGTCTTTACTTTTGACCTTGTCTTTTGGTGGATGTGTTGTCTGTACTTTTGACCCTGTCTTTTGGTGGATGTGTTGTCTGTACTTTTGCCGCTGTCTTTTGGTTGATGTGTTGTTTGTTCTTTTGACCTTGTCTTTTGGTGGATGTGTTGACTGTACATTTGATCCTTTCTTTTGGTGGATGTGTTGTCTGTGCTTTTGACCCTGTCTTTTGGTGGATGTGTTGTCTGTACTTTTGCCCCTGTCTTGTGGTGGATGTGTTGTCTGTACTTTTGACCCTGTCTTTTGGTGGATGTGCTGTCTGTGCTTTTGCCCCTGTCTTTTGGTGGATGTTTTGTCTGTTCTTTTGACTCTGTCTTTTGGTGGATGTAATGTCAGTTGTCTGTACTTTTGACCCTTTCTTTTGGTGGATGTTTTGTCTGTGCTTTTGACCCTGTCTTTTGGTGGATGTTTTGTTTGTACTTTTGGCCCTTTCTTTTGGTGGATGTGTTGTCTGTACTTTTGACCCTGTCTTTTGGTGGATGTGTTTGTCTGTACCTTTGACCCTGTCTTTTGATGGATGTGTTGTCTGTTCTTTTGCCCCTGTCTTTTGGTGGATGTGTTGTTTGTTCTTTTGACCTTGTTTTTTGGTGGATGTGTTGGCTGTAGTTTTGACCTTTTCCTTTGGTGGATGTGTTGTCAGTATTTTTGACCCTGTCTTTTGGTGGATGTGTGGTCTGTTCTTTTGCCCCTGTCTTTTGGTGGATGTTTTGTCTGTACTTTTAACCCTGTCTTTTGGTGGATGTGTTGTCTGTATTTTTAACCTTGTCTTTTGGTGGATGTGTTGTCTGTATTTTTGACCCTGTCTTTTGGTGGATTTGTTTGTCTGTACTTTTGACCTTGTCTTTTGGTGGATGTGTTGTCTGTACTTTTGACCCTGTTTTTTGGTGGATGTGCGGTCTGTTCTTTTGCCCCTGTCTTTTGGTGGATGTGTTGTCTGTACTTTTAACCCTGTCTTTTGGTGGATGTGTTGTCTTTACTTTTGACCTTGTCTTTTGGTGGATGTGTTGTCTGTACTTTTGACCCTGTCTTTTGGTGGATGTGTTGTCTGTACTTTTGCCGCTGTCTTTTGGTTGATGTGTTGTTTGTTCTTTTGACCTTGTCTTTTGGTGGATGTGTTGACTGTACATTTGATCCTTTCTTTTGGTGGATGTGTTGTCTGTGATTTTGACCCTGTCTTTTGGTGGATGTGTTGTCTGTACTTTTGCCCCTGTCTTGTGGTGGATGTGTTGTCTGTACTTTTGACCCTGTCTTTTGGTGGATGTGCTGTCTGTGCTTTTGCCCCTGTCTTTTGGTGGATGTTTTGTCTGTTCTTTTGACTCTGTCTTTTGGTGGATGTAATGTCAGTTGTCTGTACTTTTGACCCTTTCTTTTGGTGGATGTTTTGTCTGTGCTTTTGACCCTGTCTTTTGGTGGATGTTTTGTTTGTACTTTTGCCCCTTTCTTTTGGTGGATGTGTTGTCTGTACTTTTGACCCTGTCTTTTGGTGGATGTGTTTGTCTGTACTTTTGACCCTGTCTTTTGGTGGATGTGTTGTCTGTACTTTTGCCCTTGTCTTTTGGTGGATGTGTTGTCTGTACTTTTGTCCCTGTCATTTGGTGGATGTGTTGTCTGTACCTTTGACCCTGTCTTTTGATGGATGTGTTGTCTGTTCTTTTGCCCCTGTCTTTTGGTGGATGTGTTGTTTGTTCTTTTGACCTTGTTTTTTGGTGGATGTGTTGGCTGTAGTTTTGACCTTTTCCTTTGGTGGATGTGTTGTCAGTATTTTTGACCCTGTCTTTTGGTGGATGTGTGGTCTGTTCTTTTGCCCCTGTCTTTTGGTGGATGTGTTGTCTGTACTTTTAACCTTGTCTTTTGGTGGATGTGTTGTCTGTATTTTTGACCTTGCCTTTTGGTGGATGTGTTGTCTGTACTTTTGCCCCTGTCTTTTGGCGGATGTGTTGTCTGTACTTTTGACCCTGTCTTTTGGTGGATGTTTTGTCTGTACTTTCAACCCTGTCTTTTGGTGGATGTGTTGTCTGTACTTTTAACCCTGTCTTTTGGTGGATGTGTTGTCTTTACTTTTGACCTTGTCTTTTGGTGGATGTGTTGTCTGTACTTTTGACCCTGTCTTTTGGTGGATGTGTTGTCTGTACTTTTGCCGCTGTCTTTTGGTTGATGTGTTGTTTGTTCTTTTGACCTTGTCTTTTGGTGGATGTGTTGACTGTACATTTGATCCTTTCTTTTGGTGGATGTGTTGTCTGTGCTTTTGACCCTGTCTTTTGGTGGATGTGTTGTCTGTACTTTTGCCCCTGTCTTGTGGTGGATGTGTTGTCTGTACTTTTGACCCTGTCTTTTGGTGGATGTGCTGTCTGTGCTTTTGCCCCTGTCTTTTGGTGGATGTTTTGTCTGTTCTTTTGACTCTGTCTTTTGGTGGATGTAATGTCAGTTGTCTGTACTTTTGACCCTTTCTTTTGGTGGATGTTTTGTCTGTGCTTTTGACCCTGTCTTTTGGTGGATGTTTTGTTTGTACTTTTGGCCCTTTCTTTTGGTGGATGTGTTGTCTGTACTTTTGACCCTGTCTTTTGGTGGATGTGTTTGTCTGTACCTTTGACCCTGTCTTTTGATGGATGTGTTGTCTGTTCTTTTGCCCCTGTCTTTTGGTGGATGTGTTGTTTGTTCTTTTGACCTTGTTTTTTGGTGGATGTGTTGGCTGTAGTTTTGACCTTTTCCTTTGGTGGATGTGTTGTCAGTATTTTTGACCCTGTCTTTTGGTGGATGTGTGGTCTGTTCTTTTGCCCCTGTCTTTTGGTGGATGTTTTGTCTGTACTTTTAACCCTGTCTTTTGGTGGATGTGTTGTCTGTATTTTTAACCTTGTCTTTTGGTGGATGTGTTGTCTGTATTTTTGACCCTGTCTTTTGGTGGATTTGTTTGTCTGTACTTTTGACCTTGTCTTTTGGTGGATGTGTTGTCTGTACTTTTGACCCTGTTTTTTGGTGGATGTGCGGTCTGTTCTTTTGCCCCTGTCTTTTGGTGGATGTGTTGTCTGTACTTTTAACCCTGTCTTTTGGTGGATGTGTTGTCTTTACTTTTGACCTTGTCTTTTGGTGGATGTGTTGTCTGTACTTTTGACCCTGTCTTTTGGTGGATGTGTTGTCTGTACTTTTGCCGCTGTCTTTTGGTTGATGTGTTGTTTGTTCTTTTGACCTTGTCTTTTGGTGGATGTGTTGACTGTACATTTGATCCTTTCTTTTGGTGGATGTGTTGTCTGTGATTTTGACCCTGTCTTTTGGTGGATGTGTTGTCTGTACTTTTGCCCCTGTCTTGTGGTGGATGTGTTGTCTGTACTTTTGACCCTGTCTTTTGGTGGATGTGCTGTCTGTGCTTTTGCCCCTGTCTTTTGGTGGATGTTTTGTCTGTTCTTTTGACTCTGTCTTTTGGTGGATGTAATGTCAGTTGTCTGTACTTTTGACCCTTTCTTTTGGTGGATGTTTTGTCTGTGCTTTTGACCCTGTCTTTTGGTGGATGTTTTGTTTGTACTTTTGCCCCTTTCTTTTGGTGGATGTGTTGTCTGTACTTTTGACCCTGTCTTTTGGTGGATGTGTTTGTCTGTACTTTTGACCCTGTCTTTTGGTGGATGTGTTGTCTGTACTTTTGCCCTTGTCTTTTGGTGGATCTGTTGTCTGTACTTTTGTCCCTGTCATTTGGTGGATGTGTTGTCTGTACCTTTGACCCTGTCTTTTGATGGATGTGTTGTCTGTTCTTTTGCCCCTGTCTTTTGGTGGATGTGTTGTTTGTTCTTTTGACCTTGTTTTTTGGTGGATGTGTTGGCTGTAGTTTTGACCTTTTCCTTTGGTGGATGTGTTGTCAGTATTTTTGACCCTGTCTTTTGGTGGATGTGTGGTCTGTTCTTTTGCCCCTGTCTTTTGGTGGATGTGTTGTCTGTACTTTTAACCTTGTCTTTTGGTGGATGTGTTGTCTGTATTTTTGACCTTGCCTTTTGGTGGATGTGTTGTCTGTACTTTTGCCCCTGTCTTTTGGCGGATGTGTTGTCTGTACTTTTGACCCTGTCTTTTGGTGGATGTTTTGTCTGTACTTTCAACCCTGTCTTTTGGTGGATGTGTTGTCTGTACTTTTAACCTTGTCTTTTGGTGGATGTGTTGTCTGTATTTTTGACCTTGCCTTTTGGTGGATGTGTTGTCTGTACTTTTGCCCCTGTCTTTTGGCGGATGTGTTGTCTGTACTTTTGACCCTTTCTTTTGGTGGATGTGTTGTCTGTACTTTTGACCCTTTCTTTTGGTGGATGTGTTGTCTGTGCTTTTGACCCTGTCTTTTGGTGGATGTGTTGTCTGTACTTTTGCCCCTGTCTATTGGTGGATGTGTTGTCTGTACTTTTGACCCTGTCTTTTGGTGGATATGCTGTCTGTTCTTTTGCCCCTGTCTTTTGGTGGATGTTTTGTCTGTTCTTTTGACTCTGTCTTTTGGTGGATGTAATGTCAGTTGTCTGTACTTTTGACCCTTTCTTTTGGTGGATGTTTTGTCTGTACTTTTGCCCCTGTCTTTTGGTGGATGTTTTGTCTGTACTTTTGACCCTGTCTTTTGGTGGATATTTTGTCTGTACTGTTGACCCTGTCTTTTGGTGGATGTGTTGTCTGTACTTTTGACCCTGTCTTTTGGTGGATGTGTTGTCTGTACTTTTGACCCTGTCTTTTGGTGGATGTGTTTGTCTGTACTTTTTACCCTGTCTTTTGGTGGATGTGTTGTCTGTACTTTTCACCTTGTCTTTTGGTGGATGTGTTGTCTCAACTTTTGCCCCTGTCTTATGATGGATGTGTTGTCTGTTCTTTTGCCCCTGTGTTTTGGTGGATGTGTTGTTTGTTCTTTTGACCTTGTCTTTTGGTGGATGTGTTGTCTGTACTTTTGACCCTGGCTTTTGGTGGATGTGTTTTCTGTACTTTTAACCCTGTCTTTTGGTGGATGTGTTGTCTGTACTTTTGACCTTGTCTTTTGGTGGATATGTTGTCTGTATTTTTGACCTTGTCTTTTGGTGGATTTGTTTGTCTGTACTTTTGACCTTGTCTTTTGGTGGATGTGTTGTCTGTACTTTTGACCCTGTTTTTTGGTGGATGTGCGGTCTGTTCTTTTGTCCCTGTCTTTTGGTGGATGCGTTGTCGGTACTTTTAACCCTCTCTTTTGGTGGATGTGTTGTCTTTACTTTTGACCTTGTCTTTTGGTGGATGTGTTGTCTGTACTTTTGACCCTGTCCTTTGGTGGATGTGTTGTCTGTACTTTTGCCGCTGTCTTTTGGTTGATGTGTTGTTTGTTCTTTTGACCTTGTCTTTTGGTGGATGTGTTGTCTGTACTTTTGACCTTGTCTTTTGGTGGATGTGTTGTCTGTACTTTTGACCCTTTCTTTTGGTGAATGTGTTGTCTGTGCTTTTGACCCTGTCTTTTGGTGGATGTGTTGTCTGTACTTTTGCCCCTGTCTATTGGTGGATGTGTTGTCTGTACTTTTGACCCTGTCTTTTGATGGATGTGCTGTCTGTACTTTTGCCCCTGTCTTTTGGTGGATGTTTTGTCTGTTCTTTTGACTCTGTCTTTTGGTGGATGTAATGTCAGTTGTCTGTACTTTTGACCCTTTCTTTTGGTAGATGTTTTGTCTGTACTTTTGACCCTGTCTTTTTGTGGATGTTTTGTCTGTACTGTTGCCCCTGTCTTTTGGTGGATGTGTTGTCTGTATTTTTAACCCTGTCTTTTGGTGGATGTGTTGTCTGTACTTTTGACCTTGTCTTTTGGTGGATGTGTTGTCTGTACCTTTGACCCTGTCTTTTGGTGGATGTGTTGTCTGTACTTTTGACCCTGTCTTTTGGTTGATGTGTTGTTTGTTCTTTTGACCCTGTCTTTTGGTGGATGTGTTGTCTGTACTTTTGACCTTGTCTTTTGGTGGATGTTTTTGTCTGTACTTTTGACCTTGTCTTTTGACCCTGTCTTTTGGTGAATGTGTTGTCTGTATTTTTAACCCTGTCTTTTGGTGGATGTGTTTGTCTGTACTTTTGACCTTGTCTTTTGATGGATGTGTTGTCTGTACATTTGCCCCTGTCTTTTGGTTGATGTGTTGTTTGTTCTTTTGACCCTGTCTTTTGGTGGATGTGTTGTCTGTACTTTTGACCTTGTCTTTTGGTGGATGTGCTTGTCTGTACTTTTGACCTTGTCTTTTGACCCTCTCTTTTGGTGGTTGTGTCTGTCTGTAATTTTGACCTTGTCTTTTGGTGGATGTGTTTGTTTGTACTAGATTTACGTATTCTGATTACCCCTATGGTGTCTTCAATCTCTTCCTCCTTTGCTAAAATCATCTAATTAAAAAAACATTTGTGCCCAACAATTGCAATAATCGAATCGGGGTCGTCGGGGTAGATTTTAAAAAATAAAATGTAAATATATATCTAGTAAATAAACATATCAATCTATTCAAGATAGTATTGATTTAACAATACAAGATAGTATTGATTTAACAATACAAGATAGTATTGATTTAACAATACAAGATAACCTATTTTTATATGGGGTACATGTGAACTAAAACAGTTCCCAAAAATAACATAATTATCATTAATGATAGTGTAATCCCTTATAACCCTCTATGATGAGTAGTATGAAACATATTAACGTTTTGCTGGGTTTGCAACAGAAGTAATATGAAAGTTGTTACTAGTGGATTAGAAACTGCTTACCATACCGGATTACTTGAGATCGGCCCGGTTTTTAGTGGAGTTCTTGTTTGTCATTTTGACTAATTACTCAAGTTACTTGTGAAGTCCTCTACGATTTCCACGTTTAAATGTACACGATATTCGGTTTACTCCGATTTGCTTTGCAGGGTTCATGTTTTATCTATGTTATTTGTATTTACCCGTTCGGAACACATGTGTTTACCCCCGTTGTTTAATAAAGTTCATATTGCTCTATCTTTTGTTTTGTGATGTTATATCGATCATTGTTTTTGTCTTTTTATTCTTTTTCTTTAGTCCATTGAATGTGTCCTTCTAATTACAGCGTCTGATTACCCCTTTGTATCTACATAATTTTATTGCAAAATAGACACCCCCCCCCCCCCAGCCCCAAAGGGAAAGCAATCAATAATTAGCAATCTTCTCCTTCAAATCAAAAAATAGTTTCCATTCACACAATAATTCTTTAGACAAGACTTTACCAACATATATTATTAAAGGGCCGTCGTGGTCGAGATCATATAGTAGTTGGATTAACAACTAACTCTGTAATATCAGTGACTATGACTATGACTATGAGTTAGAATTCCGGTCATGGTTAGGTGTACTCGATACAAGAGTATGTGATAAAGTTTGTCAGTAACATGCAGCAGCTAGGTAGTTTTCTGTGGATACTCCGGATTCCGCCATCAATAAAGCTGATTGCCGGGAAACACCGTATTCATGAACCCTATCTCACTGTGTATTTAATTCAAATGATTAAATTCTATCTTCGTTTCTGTTTCTGATGTCTAAAACCACTGAACAAGTTAAATACAGAAATGTACATCTGATATCTGAAAGCCATGAACAAGTTAAAATCAAATATGTACATCTGGTGTCTAGAAGACATGCACAAATTACATGCAATTATGTATATCTGGTGTCTAGAAACCCTGAATAGATTAAATACAGAAATGTACATCTGGTGTCTAGAACCGCTGGACAAGTTAAACAGAGAAATGTACATCTGGTGTCTAGAACCACTGAACAAGCTAAATACAGATATGTAAATCTAGTGTCTGGAAGCCATGAAGAAGTTAAATATAGAAATGTGCATCTTGTGTCAAGAACCCATCAACAATTTAATCACAGAAATGGACATCTGGTGTCTAAAAGCCATGAACAAGTTCAATATAGAAATGTGCATCTGGTGTCTAGAACCACTAAACAAGTTAAAATCAGAAATGTACATCTTGTGTCTAGAACCACTCAACAAGAATACAGAAATGTACATCCTGTGTATTAATTTGATAATATTGAAATCGTTTATGTTTATTATAATGAGCTATATGAATTACATGAAGTAGACTTACTAGTCAAGACGAAGGGGTATGAAGGGGTAATATTAATAAGTCAAAGTTATTTCCTTAAAATAAAAATCAGTCTATTTATGGTGTATATTGTTCTGCTTTTCTTCTACTGTCCTCTTGTAACATCAAACAGAAAAACAGTACTGCTACGATTTACTACTAATAACCTATTGGTAGATAGCAATTTTTCTCATCAAAAATAGGCTTACGATTTACGACTTACGAGTACCTACCACCACTCTTAACTTTGCGATCACTTTTTATCGTAAGTCGTAAATCCTAACTATTAGTGAAACGTTCGTAACTCTTAAGAGTTCACTTACGTCTACGTTTACGACTTACGACCTTTAGTGAAACGGTCGCCTGGTGTCTAAAAGCCATGAACAAGTTCAACATAGAAATGTACATCTGAAGCCATGAACAAATGAAATACAATAAATGTACATTTTATGGTGTCTAGAACTATTGAACAAGTTAAATACAGAAATATACATCATGTGTATTAATTTGATAATATTGAAATCTTTTATGATTATTATAATGAGCTATGTGAATTACATGAAGTAGACTTACTAGTCAAGATGAAGGGGTAATATTAATAAGTCAAAGTTATTTCCTTAAAATAAAAACCACTTTATTTAATGGTGTATATTGTTCTGCTTTTCTCCTATTGTCCTCTTGTAACATCAAACAGAAAAGCTGTACTACTCTTATTTACTACTAATAACCTATTGGTAGATTGGTCATAGTTAAGTACACGTGGGTATGACAAATCATCCGTGGAAGACAATAGTTGTCTATGCCGTTGTCCATCTGGGGAGATAACCACGAGGCTGTTAGAATTAGAACCGACGACATACACGTTCCCATCATTGTCTACAGAGATACCAAGTGGACCCTGTAGAACACGGCTATCTTTGAATTCCCATTGTGTTGTACCATGTAAATCACAACATGTCACGGTATGTGTGTTACAGTTTGTGTAGTAAAGTTTGTCTCCATATGTAGCTACGTAATTAACGCTAGGCGTCTTACTCTTGGTAATATCACTTACAGATTTATCACTAAGATTTAACATATGTAGTCCTTTACCACTTGTACAGTAATATATTGTTCTACCTCTAACCACCATGCCATAAATGTACGTATCTATGGGAATAGTTGTCATGTCTTTCTTACTTTCTATGTCTATTATAGTAATACATTTATTAACTCCCCATCCAGATGATACAGCAATGGTATTGTTATCTTTAATATAAACTGTATCATAAGTACGGGCTCCTGTTTTATCTTCACCTATCTGGAATAATTCTACTCCATCTTTACTGATGAATCTTACAGTATTAGAACTGCAACAGGAAAATACCATTCTACCATCTGGAAGAAAAGAACAGCCACTGATAACTATACCCTTGGTGTTTATCTTTTGGTTTAGATTCAGTTGTATATTTTCAACTGACATGGGTGGTGATAGTTCAGATACCATCATCTGGGCTTGTTTAGCTTTTCTTCGGACAAAAACCATCTCACAAGGCTTTGATACAACAACTACTTCGGCAAACTTTTGAATGCTGGTGGTAATATTCTGCAGACCGGTGTCTATCTTGTATGTTAGTTTGGTTTGATTTAGACTATCGCTGTTGATTAATGACTGCAAACACGTGTCGTGGGTTTCTACGTCTTTTTCTATTTGCTTTACTGCTATAAATGTTTGTAGGTCTGACGCGAACTTTTTTATGTTGACTATATTTGTCTGGTATTCGATCAGTTTTGTCTGTTTCTCGCCTAAAGATGCAAGTAGCTCACGTGTTTCTTCTGTTACTTGTTTTTCTGCTTCAGTCAATTCCTTCATTATATTTTCTTGTAACTTGTCAAGATGATTGTTGACTTTCGCCCTCAGTTCATGTATTTCATTCTCAATTATTCGTTTCTGTTCTTTAACAGAGCTGGAGTTGGTCTCTCTATTTTGTCTAATTTTACCAATATTTTCAAACATTTCTTTAATCAAATGCTCGGTTTCATTGAACATAGTTGATGTTTTCACGTTCTTTGTTATATTTTCAAGAATAGTTACCTCCTTACAGTCTTTATGATTTTCCACGTTGCAAATTCGACAACACGGACACTCATGTTCTTTACAGTATAAATTGAACTTTTCGTGGTGTTCGTTGCAATGTTCTTTAATTTTCAACACGTACAACGGCAACTTCTGGTATTCCTCTATGGGTATCGTGGTATGACCTCGTGACAGCTTCCCTGAACTGTGGTATTCAATGCATTCTGTACAAAGACCTTCCTCACATTCTCGACACCAAACTTCCGATGGCTTAGATATATGGCGGTTATCACACATTCCACAGAAAGATGGAGAACTTGACATGATGTTGATATCCTGTAATATATTACTGGTATTAAAATAGAAATTAACATTTATTAATTGACTTCAGTCACTTTGATTTCTGTACACGAATTAAATTAATTAATTAAAATCAGATTGACTTTTCAATTAACCCTGTCTTTCCTGGCGCTGTCTTATAGTACACTGTAGATACATATGGAATAAAACATAGAAAAAAATTCATACCGTCCGCAGTTCTCATATCCAATGAGAAAATCGTAGAATCATAGCAAATATTTTTTTCCATGATTAAGCTAGAGGCTCATTTGAGCATGTACCATTCACCCGCATTATTCAAATACAGTCTGTGCTCAGTGAAGTCTAGAGTTTGAGAGAAACAATATCTTATTCGTTTTCATGTAAGGTCCTATGTTAAGCTTTAGCTCATTCAAATTGGACTTTGAAAAGTGGGTGTTGTTCCCTTTCAATCATTTCATATCTCCGAAATAGTAAGAGCTACAACACATGTTTTGGAACACTTCAGTCAGGAATATTGGATGAAATTTAAAAAGTTCAAATTTTGAAATCCTCCTTAATATTATAATGCTTTGCATTTTTCTGAAAGGGATTCCCTATAAAGTTCACTAAAACAAGAATTTACTGTGTCAATGAGACACTATGTCCCGTCACTATGCGTTCACAACTTTCATTCATATTGAAAATGCATGATAATGTAAAAGTCCCATAACTCCTACAAGAAACCTCAGAGGAGTCGCATTGTCAACGAGAAGCGGTGCGGACGAATGAACAAACGGACAGACAAAGGAATGAACGAACGAATGAAAAGGACAATTTTTTCAGCTATTTCATGGTAAGAACAAGTCACATTTTGATGATAATGATAATGATGATGGTCATGTACGCTTGGTAGTACGTAAACATGCTGGGTTTGATTTTTATAGTACTTGCTCACTGACAAAACCGTTCGCTGGTAGACATGTCGCTCCATTCGGACACTTTGTTATTCTGATTCCGAGCCAACCACTGTTTATTCTTACTCCTTAGTGGTGCAACATTAGCTGAGAAGCAACAACTACCAGTTTACAATTTTTGGTTTGATCCGACTGGGGCTTGAGTCAACAATCCACTGTACCATCGTGGGGAGAAAAATAACCAGTGCATCACCTATGTAGTTATATCAACAAATATGGAACTCCGAATTTACTGAAACTGAAATAAGTACACCTTTCTTTAAATAAATTCACCTCTGTAGAAAATATTTGTTCGTGGTTCAATCCCGCGCATGGCGGGTGTACTTGATACAACATTGTGATTAAGTTTGTCAGTGACTTGCAACTGCGACAGCTCGGTGGTGTTCTCCTGGTACTCCGGTTTCCTGCACCAATAAAACTGACCGCCACGATATAACTGAAAACTGAAATATTGCTGAAAGTGGCATTAAGCACCATAACCCTGACTCTTATTCCAAAGTTCAAATGATTTGTTGCGCTGTTGAATTTATTTGTTGCGAGGTGCAAATGATTTATTGCTAAATGCTAAAAAATGTTTTTCATAATTGAAAATGAAGTACAAATCCTCTCTTTGGCTTAATTGCACCTACACAATTGGGAAGAAACCATATTGTCATTGAGTATGTCGTCACACCAAAGTAGGAAAATACTATGGCAATTATTCAAGCATGCCATCAAATTGTGATTTTTTTTAATTGCCATTAGGCATGACATCAACACAAAGTGGGACAGAGAAAATCCTTTTTGTCATCCTTCACCACATTTTCACAATTCTAATAATTATCACTTGTTTTTCGATGTTTATGGGTCTCTTTGAAGTTTTTCTGCGCTTTCTTAGCCATATCGTGATTAAAAGAAATACGGGGGGGGGAGGGGAAGCTTTGAAATACATAGCCAACTGACAAGCAGAAGCGGACGGGATTTTCGAACAGGTATAGACATCCTTCATGTACAAGGTCGGTCCATTGGTCAATAAAATGTTGTTAATCTGAGCGTTCCGCATACTTCATCATGCAAGTGGTGTCTAGACAATTGTCCACCTCTTCATTCTTTAAATGCCTGTTCGGCTACACATTAGACAATTAAGGGATTGAAACGTTTCTAATACATTTCTAATAATTGACACTTGTTTTCTTAGTTTTTAGTTTTTTGGTGTTTATGGTCTCTTTCATCATTTTCATGACTATGTCATGACTACTAGTTGTAATGGAGGAGAAAGGCGTTGACATATAACTGTCAAGTGACACACCAGTCATTTATATGCATCCGGAGAAGGGGATTGGGTCTTTAAACCGCTTCAGGCATCCGTTATCTACCATTTATCTGAGCGTCCCACATCCTTCATCATGCAAGTGGACAATTGTGCCCTTCTTCATGTTTTAAATGCCTTGTGGGTTGTAATCCAGAGATGCTGGCAGCATTGGGTACACAAGAGTCACACAGTACGACGACAAACAAAGCAAAAGACACAAAACAGAAAGCTAAAACAATGAGCAATACGGACCCCAGAAAAAACCGGGGGTGTACCCATGTGTTCACGGAGGTTAATGATTTTAACCTTGACGTACTTATTCTTATTCATACTTTCAAATGCACATAATGCTAAACTTCACTGATAAATATGTCGTAGGGTCAAATTCTCAATGGAATAATAAAAACCACGACGTTGTAAATTGAAATACTTCCAAATAAAGACCCGGTAATAACAATATTAAAACCAATAAATAATGGATCAAGAAAGATAACTCTGATAGTTTATGTATACCAATAGGTAAATATTTAGAATAAAATAAATTACAATTCTGACATGTTTCTATTCCATTATTCTAGCAAAATATTCATTCTCTATGAATGAATTATATACTAGCTCATGGTTCTCATGGACATTTTCTAATATCAAACAAAAGTGTTATTACATGTAAAATAAACAGCTGCGCCAAGAGCGCATGATACGCCCATCGTCAACATTCATATAATATTTGTAAAGACTTTCTTTCCCATAACCCTTGAATGAAAAATCTAAATTTCACCAACAGCGGCACCATAAACATGAATTGGAACATTTATACAATATCTATACAATTGAAAACAACATTTTTTGAGAAATCAGTAAAGACTATCAATTCCAATAACAGTTAGAAGTTTGAAGTGAATTGGCGAAGGGGTTCTCAATTTACAGCTCGACATACGAAAAATCGCCTACAATTTGATGAATAAAGTCCCTTAACTCTGGAATGAAAAATTGTAATTTCACCAAAAAGTATACAGACCGTAAGACCACCAATTTCAATAACTCTGTGAAATGTGAAGTGAATTGTTAAAGGGGTTCTTAAGTTAGAGCGCGATATGTGAAACGGACGGACGGACAGTCGGACATTGGTATACCATAATACGTCCCGTCTTAAAGACGGGCGTAAAAAAAACCAGCTTCACACGAAGAAACAAAATAACAGCAATAATAAGAATAAAATAAGCATTATAATACCAAACAAAATAATCACAAAAATAAGCATAAACTCAACATTATAATAAGTAGCAAAGTAAAATTAGCATTAATATGCAAAACTATAAAAACAACTATCTTTACCTCACACTGGGGTGCAAAGGTCTTGTAATCAAAATACAGGATATACCTCAAGGATCACAATATCATGCTGTTGTTTATCAGTGTTTATTATATCATGACAACCTGAATATAAAATTAGGTTCATAACTATTGTGCTCAAAACACAGATTACAACTACAATTGTGTAATAACTCACCTTTTAATATTTTAATGGTAACAATAGTATTATCATCATATTAAATTCACATTTAATAGTTTTATATATTATCTCATTTAACTTTTTACATTTTAATAGCATTTAATATGTTTTATTAGTTGATCAGTTTTATAAATCAGTCAATCTGCAATCAATCAATTCAATCTCACTAAGAATGTTACTCTATAGACAATTAGCAAGTTTAGTAAGTATAATTACCTTAAATGATATTAGTGGTGACAAATAGAAATAGTATATCAGTTCAACCTGGTTTCAAATAGTCATCAAAAAGAATATATATATGGAGTTGACAATACGTCTGCCATCCAAGCGTATGAAAAATTATAGAGTGTCTCAAAAGAACAATAGAATTTCCCACCAAAAATGGATGTGACTCAAATAGCCAATGACATGAAATATCTGGTCAAACTGACCTCAACTAATCAAAAATGCAAAATAAGGATACATATCAGGGTCACTTTCCTGAACTTAGGTCATGACCCTAATTAGCACATAAAACACAACAAAGTTGTAGACCCCATTCATTTTATTACTCAAAGATTTTCAATATCATAATTAAATGGGGAATATCATAAAGGTAATTATTATAGCATATTTTATTCATAAAAATGTATTTTATGATCATAGTAAAAATTTAAATTCCTAAAAATTAAATTATTTACAAACTGTCAAAATTCACTCTTCCACAAATAGTTGATATCGATTACCAAATGAATTTTACCATTTAAGATAAATTAATGCAGTTTAAATAGATTTCTAGACGACTGACTTATTTATACGAGAAAATATGACAATTATAATATCTGATTGACATAGCAACAACATACATTACCTGATAATAATGTCTTTTGACGAAATATCACCAAATCAGGAAAACAGCAAAAGAGGAAGTTAAATAGTCACGTGATTTACCTGTCGTTACGACTGACACGAGACCTGTTCAAACAAATATTAAATATCTTTAAAATCCACCTGTGATGTAAATCTATTGTCAAAACTCTGCGTTATTTTTAAGGAATGGAGAGTAATTGTTCTCTTTGTACTTTAAAGGTCTCACAAGGGGCAAACCATTTAATACTTAAAAACAATGGGCCTCGGCTCCATTATCCTTCAGGAATGGAGAGTTACTTGGACATTCTCCTATACATAATAATCCTTCTTGGACACTCTTTACCACCAGCTTGCAGTTGAATAATCTTTGCTTCATTTACTGCTTGTTCTTTCTGTAGAAGTTTTACCATAGCAAAGATGTTGTGATGTGAACGCTGGCATGCTTTGTTGACTTTACTATGCCATCCCTCGATATGGTTAGTTGTTCTGGCTCCGTCGTTGTCAAACTGGTTCCAACCTTGAATACTACCTTCTACCCAGGTTTCTGTAACATAATCCCTGAACTTGGTTGTTTGAATACTGTTGTCATCGTTGTCTACAAGGGCATTTAACCAAACGTTATCTACTTGATGGGCTGGTACTAAGGGTAGAACTGCAGCTCGTCGCACTAGTTTCTGTGTCTGTGGGTCTTGTCGGTATTGGACTGCTAGACCACAAGCTTGTGCCTTTCTCCAGATGCACTGCGCAAAATGGAAGAAACAGCCAAGAATATGTTGATTTAAGAAAAAAAAAATTAAATCACAAATTTAATGAGAGCTGAAATAATATATTTGTTGTAATGTAATTTATAAGTGCAATATCACATGTTATATTTAGTTAAAATCTAATGAAAATGAAGTAAAACAGATTTGAAATAATATATTTGTTGAAATTTAATCTAAAAAAAAAGTAATTAATAAGTGAGGTATCACATGCTATATTTAGCTAAAATCTAACGAAAATGAAGTAAGACAAAACAAATTATTTTTTCATTTATATGTAACTTGACTTGTTAATTATAAAAATTAGTGAACAATCAAGCTTGGAGAACATATTTCATTTGTGCTTATATTTCTAAAGTTTAATATAAATATTAATTATTATATTTCATTATGTTTTCGTATTTTATGTAATTTCATTTATGTAGAAAGAACAAAAAAAAACACACTCAAATTTATCTTTATTTACCTGTGACTACCCTGATTGTTCACCCTTAATGGGACCCCTTAATCCCTTTTAATTAGGACACCAATAATTATTATGTGGGAAACATGTTTTAAATTGTTCTACATAAAGGACAATTCAGTCGGAAATTAGGTTGACTTCATTAAACTAGAGGCTCACAGGAGCCTGTATTGCTCACCTGGGTATAATAACAACATCAGTCAATAAAACTTGATAACTTCGGTCAAAAAATAACAAATGAAGCCCTCGTCATTGAAGACCCCATCTCCAAAAACATTTGGGCAGGGGTTCCCCATTTAATGTAAGTTATCAACATTCCTGTAAGAAAACATAAATATCAATGATTCTCAAAATTTAGCTTTTGCTACTTCACATTTTGCAATAGAGTTGCTTCCCTTTGATTATTTGAGTAACCAAGAGCAGTGAAAGTCAACACAAAAATGCATTTCAAGAGGAATAACTCTTCACACAGCTGTCGGACATGTTCAACTGTGGAACTCTTTTGTAGATCTTGACATGCTGAACATTTTTGCAGCTTGAACTTTCCCTCTATCTCTAATAGTTTTTGAGATATAAGATGAAAGTATTAAAATTTAGAACATTTGATGAAAAAAGGGCAATAATTGCAAAACCGATAATGGGATTTACTTAATTGAATTGCAGGGTAGGTAGATCTTGACATGCTGCACATTTTCGCAATTTAAACTTAACCTTTATCTCTTATAGTTTTTGAAATATAAGACGAAAAGTTTTTAAAAATGTTCTGAAAAAAGGGCTCCAAGATGGGTAATCAGATTTACTTCAAAATTGCATGGTAGGTAGATCTTGACAAGTCACATGCTGAACATGTTTGCAGTTAAACTTAACATGTATCTCTTATAGTTTTTGAAATAAAGGACGAAAAGTATTAAAATTTAGAAAATTTGATGAAAAAGGGCAATAACTCCAAAATGAGTACTCGGATTTACTTCAAAATTGCAGGGTAGGTAGATCTTGACATGCTGAACCCGATTGCAATTAAACTTAACCTCTATCTCTTATAGTTATTGAAATATAAGACGAAACATATTACAATTTTGAAAATTTGATGAAAAAGGGCAATAACTCCAAGATGGGTAATGAGATTTTCTTCAAAATTGCAGGGTAGTTAGATCTTGCTGTGCTGATCATATTTACTCTGTCAGATTTCTGATATTATTAATGGTTTTTGAGTTACTACCCAAAACCTGCAATTTTACCATATGTTCTATTTTTAGCAACAGCGGCCATGTTGATTGCTGCACGGAATCAACGGACACAATTTTGAAATTAGACACCCTAGTGATGATTCAGACCAAGTGTGGTTCCAATTGGTCTTGTAGTTGCAGAGGAGAAGATCTTTGAACAATTTTACGACGGACGACGGACCACAGACGACAGACGACGACGACGGACGCCAAGTGATGGCAATAGCTCAGCTGGCCCTTTGGAGCTCCCTTTAATTACCATAAACATATGCATGATATTATATACGCTTATTACTATGAGTTATAGTTGATGATTTAACTTTTAGGGGAGAGGAAGATTGCAATTGTGCCGTCAAATTTAATAGAAAAATCAATGAAATGATCTGAAAGATGCAAATAAAAAATATCTGGCCCTGCAGTTTTCTATGGATTCTTTTTTTTTTTTTTTTCATAAATTTTGAAGATTTGTTATAAATTTTCCGTAATGTTAAAAACGACTTGAATATATTAGAATTTATAAAACTGAAAGCTAAACACCATATAATAGTTATCTAGGTTCTAGACACGTCACAGGGTATACAATATGCATACATTGTCGGAAAATATCAAATTTATTTGTATGTGCTTTAGAAACATGTAGAAAAACGAGTCTTTGACAAGCTTCTCCTGCTTGTTTCGCAGTGTGTGCAAATAGTTACCAATGGTGTCTTTTGTGAAGTCCTCGCTTATAATGTTACCGTTTCTGTCCGTCGTTCTACATGAATCAGCTACCAGAAATGCTTTATTAGGTCCATAACTAAATAACACTGAATTTTATTTGGCCTTTTTTGTACTCAAAATCACAGAATTGAAGGATAATGTCATACATAATTTTCCCAGCTCAGTATCCAGTCAAATGCCAGCCAAAGTTGCTTTTATAAATTTACACATAAAATCATGACCCCATAACATGAACTAAGAACCATCCCGGTAATAGAAACAAATACGTAGGTTTGACCCGACCGGAAATCTGGAATTGGGTGGCGTACACGTTGACCATTATAACACTGAGGCCATTTGACATAAATGTCTTTATACAGTATATGTTATTTTCTAAAATATATATATATATATACATTTGTATATAATTTAATTTGATTTGAATATTTCAATCTAATTGGATAATACGCCTGGAGAAAATTTTGGTTATACTCGATAACCTGGGTTGGTATTGTGACGTCACCAACGTGTTCATCCGCCAACGACACATTCAAATAGTCACATGAAATAATCGTAATTAAAATCGAGGAATCATTAAATTTTGCTGTAAAAATTTAATTGTAAGGAATATTTGAAATTGTTGAAACAGGTTATACTTGCATAACCTGGTTTGGGTCAGTTTACGCTGTACATAAACCGCTTATTAACCAGGTTATATCGTATAACCTGTTCAACAATTTCAAATATTCCTTAAATATATATATATATATATTACGGATTTAGTTTGTTACACAAATTTGCATTGGCCGTTCAACCATGAATGTCAGCATATATTCGGAAAACAGATGGGGTATATATTTCAGTCTCCTAAAACGATAACAACATGAACGACAAAAAAATTACGCTTCACTGAATCAATAGAATAATATTTCTACCAAAGTTGGGACTTCGTCCCATATTAAATAACAAGTTTCTTTTCTTCTTCTTAAAAAATCACCCTCTGTATTAACTTTATACAGCGGGAATATTTTGAAATGTCCTCCAGAACAATGATGGAAATGTTCATTACCTCTTATTAAAGTAAGGTCCTGGTGACTTGTTTGTTGTCTATGAACAGTCACTCGAGTCCGCAATTCAGTTTTGGTTTCACCTACATAGAACACGTCTGAAAATTAAACCAAACAGTGTTAGAATTAGAATTTTGAGCTGTCAATTTTTTGTTCTTCCCTCGACGGGATTTGAACTCACACCATTGATACACTGTAGCTCCAGTCGCTTAGCCTTATGTCCAGCGCACTAGACCACTCAATCACATCCGCTCCATTATAATGGAGCTTTTATAATCGAAGTGTTACCTTGTCTCGTAAGGAAAATCTGGAGATAAACATAATACATGTGTCTAAGCGTGTGTAGATGGTATATACATGTACATATAACTGTTATAGAATTATGTCCTTTGAAATTAGAAAAAAAAACTCAACACAACACAGATTGGACAGTGGATGGAATGACGTGTTGGATTATATGACATACAATTTCAGGGATAATCGTTCAATTCTACTGGCTTTTTTTTCTACTTTTTGACTTCATTCATTGTAGTTTCTATGACAACTTGGTGCATATCACCATGATGATTTATTCTGTTTACAAATAAATATTTTCATTGATTAATTGATTATTAACCTTCAATAATACATCCATTAGTGGTTCTTCAGAAAAATAGATTTAAAATTTGTTGCCATTACATGCTGTGT
This sequence comes from Bathymodiolus septemdierum, assembly GCA_963383655.1. Classification (NCBI taxonomy): domain Eukaryota; kingdom Metazoa; phylum Mollusca; class Bivalvia; order Mytilida; family Modiolidae; genus Bathymodiolus; species Bathymodiolus septemdierum. The sequence goes on from OY726527.1 coordinate 54,895,566, forward strand.
TACATGTTTAAGCCGCTGGGTTCTGATCCCAAATACATTGATTTTCACAGCTTAATTTCTATTTTAACAAAAATACTTCATTGTAAATAAATTAAATTTGCCTAGAGTGTGGACCCAATACACATTGGAGTCTTCACCTCACTTCATTTGTAAAAGCTTAAATCTGCATTTCACAATTATGATAATTAGTTCTTAGAAAATTATTTTAAATATTTTCACAATTTACTACTTTAGTAGAGCAGTTTTGTATGAGAAGATATAAATCATTAAATAGGTCAAGTTTACTGCAGACCGGCTTATAATTGATACTACATTGTACAAGTGCAACAGGCCTTTGGTCAGATAAGCTAATATAAATATATTAATGATGAACTGAATATAAGATAAACAAACAGCAATATCACTCACTAATCATTCGGGAAAATTATTATCAGTGCAGAGTTACATAGTTCTGACTTTTTACATAAGTACTACAAGTTTCATGTCAGATATCTAAGTGATATGATGGTGGTGTCGTGACAATAATCGCCGGACCTGGGGGTCCACCGATCCGATCCCTTGTCTGCATTTTTCGGGGATTTTTGGGACAGAATTTGGACCGTTCCATTTCCTTTTAGAGCAAAACAAAATTATCCCTCCCTTTTCAGAAAGTCTGGATACGCGGGGCCGGATTTAGCAATAGGCATATTAGGCCATTGACCTAGGGCCCACGGGTATCTGGGGTCCCACTGAAACAAATTTGTCACGCAGCATGCCAGAGTATAACCTTGTTTCAAGTGTACACTGGGTATTTCATTACGGAACATAATATTTTCAAAACCATAAGGGCCCATGTACAATAACTTAAGTAATTTAATTAAAATAATGATGTGTTACATTGTGTTGTAATATTATGATATTAATGTAGTATTTGTTAACATTATAATATTATGATATTAATGTAGTATTTGTTGACATTATAATATTATGATATTAATGTAGTATTTGTTGACATTATAATATTATGATATTAATGTAGTATTTGTTGACATTATAATATTATGATATTAATGTAGTATTTGTTGACATTATAATATTATGATATTAATGTAGTATTTGTTAACATTATAATATTATGATATTAATGTAGTATTTGTTGACATTATAATATTATGATATTAATGTAGTATTTGTTGACATTATAATATTATGATATTAATGTAGTATTTGTTGACATTATAATATTATGATATTAATGTAGTATTTGTTGACATTATAATATTATGATATTAATGTAGTATTTGTTGACATTTGGCCATTTAAAAAAAAAATAAAGTAACGAATATATATATATTGGATACTGAAACATGCGAACATTTCTATAAATTTGGGGGCCCACTGATGAGTTTAGCCTAGGGCCCACAAGTAGGTAAATCCGGCACTGTGGATACGTCTGCTGATAGCTACTTCTGCCCCGACACAAATATTTTGTTCGTTTGGATAAAATCCCATGGGACATGTTTTCCAAAACCAAATCAACATGGGGTTTAACGTAGACGGAATCACGTGCACCACTGCCAGTGTATCCCCGCACCCACCAGTTCCGAAAAACTCGAGTAAATAAGACTGTAAACACCAGTAAAGGTAGGGACAGGCCAAAGCATTCAAAGAGAATATGAAATAAGATTTGTTTTACATGAAAATCGAGTTCCCCCCCCCCAAAAAAAAATAACAAAAGGCAAAAACATAAAAACAAATGAAAATACAAAACACAAAGCAAAACCTCCCCAACAATAAATGTTGAATGGCCGTTTACAGACTTGCGATGGACAACAATAAATCTAACCTACCTTTAACTTAAGCATCAACGTATCCTGGTTCCACAATGGACTGTTCTTCATTGTTGATTGATATCCCCCAGACACAACCAGTCGAGATGAAATTGAAATAAAACACAACTCAAACTGGTTTAACCTGGGGGCCCCTAGGGATCCATTCCTCACCACTTAGCACAATAAATTGTGATGGCGTGGTCGCTGTGAGAAACTTCACCCCAAGAACCGAAAAAAAAAGTTTAAAAAAAGTTAGTTAAGGGTGACTAAAAAGTCCCCAGAACGAAGTAAGCGTTATTTTCTCCTATACCAAGTTTGGATTTTGCCGAAGTAAGCTGTGAAACACCCAAGATCATAGACGAAGCTACAATCTTTTTAGACGGGTATCTGGTGAAAATGGAGTCCGCGCTTGTATTTATACTACTCACTCTGCTGACACAATGATATTTTGTGTTTACCTTTGTGATGTATGCAGACACATCGATATACAGTTATAAATAGATATTTTCCACTACGTCGTGTTTAAATTTAGACATGATTTACAGGTAAAATTGATTAGTGTACATATTTTGTATTTGGAAACAAAATTTGACCGATTTGTTATAGATCACTTATAATACTATTACTAATATCATTTTTTATATGGGAGGGAATCCGTAATATAGTGAAAGTTTAAAGCTGAAAATAAGTGTTGCAACCGTCAGCGATATTAACAACAGAAATAAATTGACGCATCGTTTTTACTATTAACGTACTATTATGCCAAGTTTTTAGTATTATAAGTGGATAATAAATCGACAAGAACGCTTAATATCGGAAGTTTCAGAAAAAAATATGTGAATCTTTAACTTTAGTCGCTTATATCTATCTACTCACGGAGAGCGAGTTCCATGATTGTTTTGGTCGATGTACCTCCCATAATCTATACTAGACTATTCATTAAAAAATAGGCTTTTGACTTGCGGTTTCTAGCGCAACATCTATCTTTTTATAACAACGGGTGCATGAAATAGGACACAAAGGACCGCGGGTAACAATAAGTGAAAGATACTAAGAACGCGGGTGTCAGACACTAAGAACAAATCGTATGCAAGGGCAGGTTGGGGATTTAAGCCGTGGATGGCCAACATAGAATTATAATCCGGCGGTTATCAGGCGAGACTGGTAAATTTAAGTCGTTCCCCTATGAAATTTATTTTAAAAGATGCCTGTTTTAAGGATGTTTGGATATGGGAAAATATCCTAATTTATTTGAGATGGCTTGAATTTATCGCCGTTTTACCACGGCTCAGTCACCTTATTTCAAATATTTTATAATATAGGCGTAAAGTGACTAACCGTGGTAAAACGGATGTTCTCTCAAAGCCTTTAAAACGTCGTATTAGAATGGGTTATACATGTATGATATATGAAACAAAATTCAAGGGGACATGAGAATCATGAATAATTAGCTGTTAAACATATGGGGTTTAATCCCCCAACTTCTGTACAATACGCTCGTTCCTAGAGAAATACTCTACAATCAAAACAGGTTTTGTTATTGTATATTCTTTTATGCCCAAAATCTAAGACTTAAAAAAATAACAAAGCAGTACTATCATTAAAAAAATCAAAGTAAATTTTGTTGTACACTATTTACTCCACACCTCTGCTTGTGATAGTGCAATATTATAACCTATCTTTTCCCTTTTCAAATAGAAATGTCAGAGGAACCCATCGATTATTTTCCCGCGTTCCATTGTATCATAACCCGCGGTCCTTTGTGTCCGATTTCATGCACTCTTTGTTATAAAAAGATAGATGTTACGCTAGAAACCACAAGTCAAAAGCCTCTTTTTTAATGAATAGTCTAGTATAGATTATGGGAGGTACATCGACCAAAACAATCATGGAACTCGCTCTCCGTGAGTAGATATAAGCGACTAAAGTTAAAGATTCACATATTTTTTCTGAAACTTTCGATATTAAAACGTTCTTGTCGATTTATTCGCTGACGGTCGCTGAGGATAAAAATAGTATACTCACCCGAAAACGTTGTTGTCACTTGTCTGACCCGGTTCTTAGTGTTCGACCCGGTTCCAAGTGTCCGAATACCCGGCGTGTTGTCGTTATAGCAATTTAATAAGACCATATGGAGATTTATATATTCTTCCGATGGTTTGATTGAGCCTGTTTTATATAGAATAATTGTTCTTACTATTACTACTATATTTTAAATGGGTTTGTTTGTTTGTTTGTTTGTATGTTTGTTTGTATGTTTGTATGTTTGTTTGTTTGTTTGTTTGTTTGTTTGATGGTGTTTAGCGCCACATTCAACAATATTTCAGCTGCATTTGTGTATATCGTGGCGGTCAGTTTTATTTGTGGAGGAAAACGAGGAACCAGGAAAAAACCACCGACCTGTCGCAAGTCACTGACAAACTTTATCACATAATGTTGTACACCTCGTAACCTCGCCCTGATCGAGATTCGAACAAACAACACCAGTGGTGATAGGCACTGATTGCATAGGTAGTTGTTAATCCATCTACCATACGATCTCGACCACGACGGCCCCTCATTTTAAATGGGAAGTACTTACACGTTTGTACTTATGCTCATAAGGAGATATCAGTTTGGCAGGTTGATGTTTGAATGGATTAAGCGTAATTATATTATAAACCTCATAATATAATTACCATAAATAGATTATGTTGTCAAACTATGACATATGAACAATATGTCAAATAAATAGATTATGGTGTCAAAGAATGACATATGAACAATATAATACTATGAATATAAATAAGGGTAATAACAAAATTACCGAACAATCTTACAAAGGGAAAGTCTAGAAGACTTCAAATGTAGTCAGTGCAAACTAGAGTTAAAAGACTTACAATGCACAGAAACAAGCAAGACACAGAAACAAGCAAGATTACTCATCAGAAACAAGCAAGACACAGAAACAAGCAAGACACAGAAACAAGCAAGATTACTCATCAGAATTGGATGATACATTTACCACAAAGTCCTGAACCAGATACGAGATATTATTTACATTTGTTTTTTGTGGGGTACAGTTTCTATTTACTACATTGTCTTTTGAAAATGAAAATTATTTTAGAAAAAAGAGGGGTGGCTTAAATGTGCGTCCAATGTTGAATACGGCCCTAAACGCTTTTCTAAATGTCTTAACCATTACTTATCATTTCCTCCAATCATTTTCTAAATGTCTTAACCATTACTTATCATTTCCTCCAATCATTTTCTAAATGTCTTAACCATTACTTATCATTTCCTCCAATCATTTTCTAAATGTCTTAATCATTACTTATTATTTCCTCCAATAATTTTCTAAATGTCTTGACCATTACTTATCATTTCCTCCAATCATTTTCATTTTGATTTGTATTTATAGTGCATGTGTCGTCACTATTTAATATGTACAAGAAAACATTTCTCCAATTAATATTTAGCCTGATCGGTGTTGTAATTGTTAACGTGCTCGTGCCTCATCGGTGGTGTAATTGTTAACGTGCTCGTGCCATATCGGTGGTGTAATTGTTAACGTGCTCGTGCTACATCGGTGGTGTAATTGTTAACGTGCTCGTGCCACATCGGTGGTGTAATTGTTAACGTGCTCGTGCCACATCGGTGGTGTAATTGTTAACGTGCTCGTGCCACATCGGTGGTGTAATTGTTAACGTGCTCGTCCCACATTGGTGGTGTAATTGTTAACGTGCTCGTGCCACATCGGTGGTGTAATTGTTAACGTGCTCGTGCCACATCGGTAGTGTAATTGTTAACGTGCTCGTGCCACATCGGTGGTGCAATTGGTAACGTGCTCGTGCCATATCGGTGGTGTATTTGTTAACGTGCTCGTGCCACATCGGTGGTGTAATTGGTAACGTGCTCGTGCCACATCGGTGGTGTAATTGTTAACATGCTCGTGCCACATCGGTGGTGTAATTGTTAACGTGCTCATGCCACATCGGTGATGTAATTGTTAACGTGCTCGTGCCACATCGGTGGTGCCATTGTTATCGTGCTCGTACCACATCGCTGATGTAATTGTTAATGTGCTCGTACCACATCGGTAGTGCCATTGTTAACGTGCTCGTGCCACATCGGTGGTGTAATTGTTTACGTGCTCGTGCCACATCGGTGGTGTAATTGTTAACGTGCTCGTGCCACATCAGTGGTGTAAATTTTAACGTGCTCGTACCACATCGGTGGTGTAATTGTTAACGTGCTCGTGCCACATCGGTGGTGCCATTGTTAACGTGCTCGTGCCACATCGGTGGTGTAATTGTTAACGTGCTCGTGCCACATCGGTGATGTAATTGTTAACGTGCTCGTGCCACATCGGTGGTGCCATTGTTAACGTGCTCGTGCCACATCAGTGATGTAATTGTTA